>OU342743.1:57689982-58234467 GCA_910589775.1 Avena eriantha | reverse complement strand
TATGATCCCTAGGCCTTGTTTCTAAGCATTGAAACACCATTTGCAACTAGATATGTTACATGTTTGTTTGTTTTCATCTTTATTTCAGTTTTCCTTTAGTCTCTTCCATGCCATCAAGCTATTTTCTGGCATCGTTGTCTTATATCCATACCACTTGTATTTTACTATCACTTCGCCGAACTAGTGCACCTATACACCTGACAAGTGTATTGGGTGTGTTGGGGACCCAAGGGACTTCTGGTATCTTGATTGCAGGGTTGCTTGAGAGGGGATACCTTTAACCACTTCCTCCCTGAGTTCGATAAACCTTGGGTGATCCACTTAAGGGAAAACTTGCTACTGTTCTACAAACCTCTGCACTTGGAGGCCCAGCAACTGTCTACAAGAATAGAAGTGCGTAGACATTAGTGGTTTGTGACAGGAACAGACATGCAATGACACCGGGTGTGATTCATGAAAAGAACACACATCCAATAACACTAGTGGCTCCTTATGTTGTTTGTGAGAAGAACAAACATGCAATTACATTGGTGATATGTGGTTTGTGAAAAGAACACAGATGCAATGACTCTAACTATGGTTAATGAAAATAGCAGACATGCAATGACATTAGTGGATCCATGTGTGGTTTATGAGAGGAACACACATGCAATGACTCTGGGTGTGGTTCATGAAAAGAACACACATGCAATGACACTGTGATATGTGGTTTGTGAAAAGAAGATACATGCAATGACACTGGTGGATCCATATGTGGTTTGTGAAAAGAAGATACATGCAGTCACACTGGTTGACTCTAGATGTGGTTCATGAGAAGAACACACATCCAATGACACTAGTGGCTCCATGTGTACACTATGAGAGCAACAGACATGCAATAACACTAGGTGTGGTTCATGAGAAGAACATACATGCAATGACACTGGTGTATCCTTATGTGGTTTGTGAGAATAACAGACATGCAATGACTCTAGCTGTGGTTCATGAGAAGAACACACATGCAATGACACTGGTGGATCCATGTGTGGTTTATGAGAAGAACAGACATGCAATGCCACTAGGTGTGGTTCATGAAAAGAACTGCAATGACACTGGTGGATCCATATGTGGTTTCTAAAAAGAACACACTTGCAATCACTCTAGCTGTGGTTTGTGAGAATAACAGACATGCAATGACTCTAACTTTGGTTCATGAGAAGAACACCCATGCAATGACACTGGTGGATCCATGTGTGGTTTGTGAGAAGAACACACATGTAATGACACTGGCTGTGGTTCATGAAAAGAACAGACATGCAATGATACTGGTGGATCCATGTGTGGTTGGTGACAAGAACACACATGCAATGACACCGGGTGTGATTCATGAAAACAACACATATCCAATGACACTAGTGGATCCTTATGTTGTTTGTGCGAAGAACACACATGCAATGACACTGGTGATATGTGGTTTGTGAAAAGAACACACATGGAATGACTCTAACTGTGGTTAATGAAAAGAGCAGATATGCATTGACACTGGTGGATCCATGTGTGGTTTATGAGAGGAACAAACATGCAATGACTCTGGGTGTGGTTCATGAAAAGAACACACATGCAATGACACTGGTGATATGTGGTTTGTGAAAAGAACACACATGCAATGACACTGGTGGATCCATATGTGGTTTGTTAAAAGAACAGACATGCAATCACACTAGGTGGATCCATGTGTGGTTCATAAGAAGAACACACATGCAATGACACTGGTGATATGTGGTTTGTGAAAAGAACAGACATGCAATCACTCTAACTATGGTTAATGAAAAGAGCAGACATGCAATGACATTAGTAGATCCATGTGTGGTTTGTGAGAAGAACACACATCCAATGACACTGGTAGATCCTTGTGTCGTTTGTGAGAAGAACAAACATGCAATCACATTGGGTGTGGTTCATGAGAAGAACACACATGCAATGACACTAGTGTATCCTTATGTGGTTTGTGAGAAGAACAGACATGCAATGACTCTACCTGTTGTTCATGAGAAGAACATACATGCAATGATACTGGTGGATCCATGTGTGGTTTATGAGAGGAACGGACATGCAATGACACTAGGTGTGGTGCATGAAAATAACACACATGCAATGACACTGGTGGATCGATATGTGGTTTGTGGAAAGAACACACATGCAATGACTCTTGGTGGTTCCATGTGTGGTTCATGAAAAGAACACACATGCAATGACACTGGTGGATCCATGTGTACACTGTGAGAGGAACACACATCCAATGACACTGGGTGTGGTTTGTGAAAAGAATACACATGCAATGACACTGGTGGATCCATATGTGGTTTGTGAGAAGAACAGACATGCAATCACACTGGGTGGATCCATGTGTGGTTCATGAGAGGAAAACACATGCAATGACACTGGTGATATATGGTTTGTGAAATGAACAGACACGCAATGACTCTAACTGTGGTTAATGAAAAGAGCAGACAATATAGGTTGTGCTGTTGGTACTTTGGTTCTCCAACTCCATCTCTGAAACAAATTATGAGGCCCTTGATTTATTCTCATATGGAACTACATATATGATCCTTAATTTATTTCTGATCTTTTAATGATTGGTATGGTGCATATGTATATGAATGGTTTTGATCATAAGTATTTTTAACATGTACCTGAATATTAATTGTTTGGTTATTTATTTATAATTACAATATTTAGGCTTGTTTCTGTACCTGACTATGTATATCCCTGAATATTGTTTTGTACGATTACATTTCAATTTCTTATTTTGGTCAATGATTCAAATTTGCCCCAAAGAGAGGCAGACACATTGGTGTCAGATTTTTTCAGTGACGAGTTAGCGAACCTGGGGCCATGTACAAGATCAATATAAGTTGTACAATTGTTACTTGGTTCGCTTATGCCATCCCTGTAGAAACTTATGATACCGCAATATTTATTCTACATTCATAGAACTATGATATTTGAATTATCTATTCCATGCATTCATAGTGTATAAGAATTATATTTTAGTTTGTCACCGAGGCCGATGATTGAAATTTGCCCCAAAAGAGTTCAAGGGGAGACACGTATGATGGTGTCGTGTTTTAGGGATGGGTTGGTGAACCTGAGGCAGCAATGCACACAAACAATATAGGTTGTGTTGTTGGTACTTTGGTTCGCCAACTCCATCTCTGAAACAAATTATGAGGCCCTAGATTTATTATCATATGAAACTACATATATGATCCTTGAATTGTTTCTGATCTTTTAAAGATTGGTATGATGCATATGTATATGAATGGTTTTGATCATAATTATTTTTAACATGTACCTGAAGATTAATTGTTTAATTTTTTATTTATAAGTACAATATTTATGCTTGTTTTTGTACCTGACTATATATATTCCTGAATAATGTTTTGTACGATTACATTTCAATTTCTTATTGTAGCCAATGATTCAAATTTGTCCCAAAAGAGAGGAAGACACATTGATGTCAGATTTTTTCTGGGATGAGTTAGTGAACTTGGGGCGATGTACAACAACATTATAGGTTGTGCAATTGTTACTTGGTTCACTGACTCCATCCGTGAAGAAAAACTTATGAGGCCGCAATCTGTATTCTACATACACTCTAATGCAATTATTTGTCATTGTGTTGAGATGAAATGATATATGAACCGATCTATTGCTGAGATGCTTTATCTTTGATATCCACGGATATATTGTCTTACATATACATGTTGTCAATTCTTGAGTTGTAATACAATTCAATCATATGTATGAGTTCTAAGTTATGTTCTTAAAAATCAATAGGAGGATGATGATGAAGTGGACGATAGCAAGGTATCCAGGGACAACAAGAGCCGCTACGTGCTGAGGCGGTTACGGTGTGGGCTAATCCGTTTCCACCGTAGGGGGGATTGTTTTGCCCATTCTGTGGCAGAGTAATCAACGTGGACCTCGACAGCATGATCCAGCACGCGGTGGGCGTTGGCAGAGGCAGAGGCAGAAGCCATAGGACGATTACCTTGGCACGGCACGCAGCCTTCGGCAAATTCCTCCGGGAGTATGTCAGGACTAGCCTGTATCCCATCGACTAGGCTGTCGCTGCCTCCTGCTGATATGTCCCTGTCCTGCTAGGTGTCTCCGTGTCCCGGCCTCCTGCTGTTGCCCCTGCTTTTATTTTGTTTTAGTTAATTATTACATGTGTGTGGCATGTAAGACAATATATCCGTGGTGTATCTGGTGAACCTTCTCTATTAATCTACTCCTTTATATGGAGTGCCTTAAAATTTCTAGTGTTCAATTATATTACTGATCATGCTCATGCACACTTCAAAATATTTTTAGTGCTCGATTATATTATAATTGTCAAGGAATACATCAACAAGTTAAATTGGTCGAAATTTTGTATTGAAGTAACTAAATGATATCACATCGGTGGTGGATGTTGGCAGAAGCCAAAGGCATCAGCCGAAGACCTTGGAGCGGCACGCAGACTTCAGCAAATTCCTTGCAGGTTCAACAACGGGTTGCCGCCGCCCAGCTCCGAATTCGCTTACAGGTCCAACATGACAGAACTTGAGCTACCATAGAGACCTCGGCAGAGGTGGCAAAATTGGTGCGGGTGCAACCACGGCGACGGCAAGCTCAGATTCTAAAGGAGGAAAACAGAACCGAGCATGGTCGACACGGTGACAGTTCTCACCGGGAACCAATTCTCGTCCCCACACCGTGCCATGGGTGCGTCCATGGTGAGGGCGAGCTCCGACTCGGGATGGGGAGGAGAGCGGGGCCGAGCAGGTTCGTCACGTCCCAGCTTTGCGCCATGGCCGCGACCACAGATTGCCGCTCCGGTGAAGAATAAGATGCGTAATGGATGCAGGCGCCAATGCTGCAAGCCTACAGGGAGGAGAGCTGGGTCAAGCAGGTTCGTCCATGTCCCAGCTCCGTGCCATGGATGCGATACCTCACAGATTGCCGTTCCGGGGAAGAAGAAGACGCGTAAAAGATGCAGGCGCCAACGCTGCAAGCCTAATTGACACCTAAGCGACGGGAGTGACATAACGGCGAAAGCTAACAGGGAGGCCCAACTTGACGGCCGTTAGCCTGATATTTTGTATTGAAACGTAAAGTTGAATTCGTGCCAAAAAGATCCTCTGCGTATTTGGCACGCCAACTTTGGGCAGCGCAGCTGATTGTAAGCAACTTGGGTACCGCGTTGCCTGGCCACCCCAACTTTCAGGCCGCAAAATAATATTCTCCTTAGCATGAGGACTTCCAGTCTGTCTACTACAACAAGCTCTACTACGACAAGTTTTGCCTTGCTCCAGTGATGGAGGGGCGAAGACAAACATTTACCATACCCTGATCGCGCTAGTGTTTGTAGTCGCCGCTAGGTGTTCCAATGACCTACTAGCACGTATAGTTGGTTTCAAATGATAAAAATGAATTATATTTTCTCAGGAAAAAGGCTAAACATGGGTTGATGTATTTTCTTTTCTACGAGAAGCATATAAATGTGTGTTGTTATGTAGTATTTGGAGAACACCAAAGAAGATGTAATGTGTCATGTATGTCATAGCTCGCTGCATATTAATGTGTGCACATAATTTTTTGGTATCTGCATACATGGTTTATGTTTTCAGTATATTTACTCGTTTGTATGTCTTAACATATTATTTTCAGGTTTTTCATACCCTACCATCCTCCAATGCTAGGTTTGTTGGTTGCAAAAATATCTTTTATAAATTAGAAAATCTACACTATTATAATTTGATATTAGAACTTAAAAAATAATTGTCCTCGGCGTCAAACTTGAAGTCCATTTTCTTTATTAGTGTTTGTTTTGGCAAGATGATTAAAACTTGATCTCTGTTATGTTTTGGTGAATTTTTCTTTGCTGTGTTTTTTGTATTGTGTCTTCTAATGCGTTTTTTTACTAGTTTGCATTGGTTTTTTACTAGAAGGTACTCCCTCTGTTTCAAAATATAAGATGTTTTAGCATTGTGAAAGAAGTATATCTAGACTACTATTTGTGTGTAGGTTCACTCCAAATCTAAATGAATCTATACACTAACAGGGTCTAGATACACTTCCTTCACAAAGCTAAAACATCTTATATTATGGAACGGAGGGAATAGAAGCTATCACAATTTTAGTGATGTGGGTAATTTGGACTAGCATAAACAAATATACACGTGGAAAGGTGCAATATCAGCCTCCAAAGTCAATGGAACTAGTGGATAAACTTATTTGTGCAGTAGAATCCCTACCTGAAATGAAAACCACCAGATTCAGGGTGCATTAAGATCAATATTGATGGTGCGATTGATCAAGCTAGTGTTTCAGCGTGAGCGGGGCTAATTGCTAGAGGAGAAGAAGGCAACTTCATGTTTGCTGAATGCATGCAGGAAGTATGCTGGTTCAGACCTGTTTACTACCGAGCTACTGGCCTGCAGAGATGTCATTCATAGTGCAGGGGTGAGAAACTTTGACAGGACCAGCATGGAGACACAATGTCAAGCTATAGTCACAGCATGGAATTCAAGCTGTGAGTTGAGGTTTGCTGCATTCCATATCCTTAGCGACATGGAGAAACTTAATCTTAATTAATTTCCAGGGTTGCAAATAGCTACTGTTCATAGAGAAGCTAGTAAGGGATCACATGCTTGTTCACGTCATTCTGTTTGTCTTAGTGCTCCTTCGAGCAGCTTCGAGATGTGCCCTGGGTTTCTGAATGAGGTTGTTCATTCATAACTAGTTTGGTCTTTGGACTAAAATCGCTGAAGTCGGGGTTCAAAAAAAAGTATTAGGTATTTCCTACTATTTTTTCGCACTTTATTATTTTTCTAATGTGTCTCCTCACAGTAATTTTCGTAATGTATTTTTGTTTTCTACCGCACGTTTCAATTACTAGTAGAAGAAGAGAGAAAGTATTAATAAGAATGAAAGAAACTAAATACATAAACCACTCCCATGCTTACTTGTAAACGTGTGCTACAATGGGAACGCCCAATTTATTGCCTTCTCTGCAAATCTGTCACATCGACAAAAGTTTATCTCGTGTGACATAACATCCAAAACATTAGTGTAAGCAACTGCTCATGCGAAACTTCAAAATTCGCCATCTGGACAGCGTGACCTCACTTTGTCTGTTCATGCTTGGATCTGCTGATGCTTGTTGTGCACATTTCGAAGGGGCCAAAAAACATTGCCACCAACTTTTGGTTTTGGCAATAACCGATCCATGTCATCTTGTGAGTTGTGATCGGGGGCAAAACGCATGAAGGGCAACATCACAGCAACAGCCATTCTCGCAAATCATCTAGCTCTCCCTGTCTTGGAAAGTAAAGAAATATTGTACTCCCTCCGACCCATATTACTTGACTTGGATTTATCTAGATTCGGATGTATCTAGTACTAAAACATGTCTACATACGTCTAAATCTAGACAAATTCAAGTCAACTAATATAGGTCGGAGGGAGTACTACTAAAGCGAGAACTAAAGTAAAAGAAGAGGATGATGGACGGCACAAATGTCTTTCATCATGTTTCCAGGCTAGCACTCCAGTAGCATGCCCAAAAGGAAATGGAGATCCTGCGGATTACACTACGGTGGTGGCTGACACTGTGACACGTGACACATATATACACCACTGCACGACTAGCTTGCAATCTTCGGTACATGTGATGGATTCCAGTAAGGTCTCACTGATGTGCAAAAAAATAAGATAATCTCGAGCTGATCCTATCCTGATTCCTGCATCAATCCTCTCTGCCAAGATGAACTACCAGCGTTCGCCCCATTAATTCTTCTCCTCAGTCCTCACCCCTGCCTGAAATGCACTACAGATCATCAAGCATGTACGTGCCCAGCAATAATTCAGGTAACACATTGGTCACCTCACATCCTCACATCAAAAGCGAACGATTTTATTTCACGTACTGTAGTATGCACTAGCTAGGGCGTACGCCACCTCCGCCTATGATCGATCAACCAGGCAAGATTGAAGGGAGAGAGCAGGACAAGTTGTCCCGTCCTTTTTGGGTGACACCCGAGAAACCAACCACCTGCGCCCTTTTCGGTGCAGATTCTAAAACATCGGTGAAAGAGGATAATTTTCTGAAACCGCTCCTTTTTTCCTCTGATTTGAAGGCCACTGCAACCTGTCTGCTGGTAGATCGATCAATTGCCTCATTTGTGCCCCTACGTTGGCAGGCTAGCTGGATGTGCTTCCGTACACGTGGTTTAGAATAAACGTGCATGATTAAGACAAGATTAATGGAAACAAGACTACTAAATAAACGTGCATGATTAAGACAAGTTTAATGGCATGGAAACATCAGTGAAAGAGTATCATGGCTTGATGATTACGTACACTAGACACTAGACTAGACACACATTTTTTAAGAGATCTAAGTACTACTAAATTTGGAGGCTTGATACGCATATCAAGTAAAAATAACCGACACAACTTTGTTTGGATCTGTTTAGTGAGTAGATATACAACGCGGTTGTCCCAGTGTAAGTTGGACCCCTGGCACCATATATGCCATCCGTTTGTTGGAGATTCGTGCGAAATCACTCGGTCATCGTCTCAGGTATATTTGTAAAAAAGGCCTTGAGAAAAAATGAATCAACTGCGTGATCCCCAAAGAGACGAAAATATCCTAGTGACGCTGCCTTCCATCTAGATCGAACCGTAACTCTTGCTCCTCCCGGACTCCTACGTCGCCGCCTCCGTGACCCTGCCCCCACCGCCATAGCCATGCCCCTGCCCACCTAACCCCACGCGGCGGCGCCTAGCCATCCTCGTCTCCCTCCAGCCTTCAATACTCCAGCCTGATGTCCTTCGTCAATGTCCCCGTCCTTGGTCTCCCTCATCCTGGCCTACTTGATCTGGGCAGGGTCCCTCCTCTCGTTCGCCGTGCAGCAGCAGCTCCGGTCCTCCTCCTCGGCCGTTAGCGCCAGCCGGCCTCCCTTGCGCATGCTAGATTCTGTAGCCGATGATGGAAGGCCCAATCTAGCCATGGAGGTCCCGGATCTGAACCTAGAAGGCACCTCCTTTTGTTTCTTTTTATTGGTCACATTAATTTGGAAATTTTGGTTGAGCTCCGGTTTCCTGTTGAATCTAGATGAAGTTTCTTAGATGGGTCCATTTGAATCTGTATTGAATCCCCTAAGTTTCTGCCAAGTTTATTCATGTTTCTTGCAAGTTTCTTTTTCTATATCCCGGAATGTTTGCAATGTGGATGTTCCGTGAATTAAGTTTTACTTACGCATGAAACTTGTAAAATATGTGGTGAATCTGAAATGAAACAATCTGGTTTTCTAAATCTTCAAAAAATATAGTTGAAGTGTGTAATCTCCGAAGAAACCGCGTCGAATCATGTGGTATGTTTTGGTTACTAAGCTCTTTGAAAACTAGTATGAATCCCGGATTCATATTTTTTTCCGTGAAATTTGTCCACCCTCTATGTTTGGAAATCCTATGAAGCGAAACTTTCTCTGGATCTTCTGTGAAACTTCTATCTTTTTCTATTAATTTTGCTGGGAAACTGATATATTCCTATTTAATCTTCCATGAAACTACAAATTGGAAGTTTAGCTTGATTCAAACAGAAAAGTATGTAGATTGGAGTTTGTTCCCAAAAAATACTAATCAAATTTGTTTGTTGTTATTGGTTTCAAAAAAAGATCCACTGAAGATTCGTTACAGTTTCGGTGTGTTCGGGATGGTGCTCGTTTCAGTGAGTTCAAGTTTCATCCAAAATAAATTATCTTTAAAAAATAGCAATTTGATAATGTATGAATCTTGTCTGAATAAGTGTAAAACGTATGAATCTTGTACGAAACTTCTGAATCTAGAATGAAACATGAATGACATATATGAATATTCCTGAAAATTTATGAGGACAAATGTGGTGAACAATAAAAAGAAAGATGTTAAATAAAACAGAGATGTATCTGTGAATCACTTTGTCCCTTGAAGACAGCGACGCAAATGTATCACATGAAAAAACTGGGCTAATAAGCAATATAGCAATGGACTTGAGAAGTGAGGTGGGAGGAGTGTTTTGTAAAATGTTAGCACAAATCTCGAATAAATGGAGGACAAAGATGGTGCCGGAGGCCCAACTTACATGGCGAATTGCATTGTCGGTAGATATATGAGTATATCTACATAAGGTTGCGTCACTTATTGAGATGGAGGGAATACAAGAGTAACACCAAACGACATAACTAGGTAGCTGGTATGATCTTGTAGTACTCCCTCTGTTTCAAATTACTCCGCCGACGTGTTTATGTAGGTGGGCTAGTACTCTCTTATTTTTTATTCAAAAAAATCCTGCGATTTTTGAAATAGATAGTATGAAGTGTGTACTACGTATACCAAAAATTTTAAGAATTTTTTGATGAAAAATGAGAGGGTACTAGTCCATCTAGATAAACGTACGTATAAAACAGAGGGAGTAATATACTACCTAGACTGGCAATTCTTGTCTAGATCGACATGTAGGCTGCTAGTAGCACGTACGGTGCAGTAATAGTAATGGTAGTCCCATCTTTTATTAGCAAGCCATGTTGTTGAATTGGCAACTAGAATTAGATACTACTCCCTTGTTTCGAAATATAAGATGTTTAAGCTATATATTAAAAGGGTTCTAAATACACTTCATTTACAAAGCTAAACATCTTATATTCCGAAATGGAGGGAGTAGTAAGTACGGGCAACATCTAGCTAACATCTCCAACATAATAGTTATCCGAAGGATGGCGACCACTCCACCCACCCACCCTCTGGCGCACCCCCCGGCGAACCATGGCGATTCCGTCTAAGTTCCCCATGCAATGGATTCTCGCGCTCTTGGTGATACTCTGGATTTCTCTCATGGCATGGGAATTAAATTGCAGGTTCGATCTTCCTTTTCCACCCGTGTGCAATCCCCATGTCCTAGATCTGGTTTTATTCTTGTGGTCTCATTCGGCCGCTCGATCTTGATAATGTTTGCATTGCCCTTCAATCATGCCTTGGTGGAAGTAAACTGGGTTTTCATGTCAGCTTGATTCGTGATCGAACTTTTAAATTTGAAGTATTCTCCAAAGCTGTGGGTTTCATGATCTACAAACTCAGATACTTCGAATACCCGGAATTTAAATGCTATTTCTCTTTGTGGGGTTATGGGGGTCTGAATTGGATCAAAGAATCATCGGATTGGTTTCATGAGCAAGAATTGGACTGGACCTTGATCTCTCGCCGGAGATCACGTCTCACCAGAGCTAATTCAACGCCGTTAGCCTCTCATCGGCGGAGAACCTACGTGGCAACATCGCCGGGTAACACGCTACGTGATCCGATCTCCTCGGATCGAACGCCAGCTTCCCGTCCGGAGTTTCTGTCAAACCCTGGTGAAATTCAGCCCACTGGTTCACCCAGCCCAATTCTTTCACCCCGCTCTGCCCACGTTATCTGCTCCAGATGCCTTGCATTGGGCCACACAAGCCCACAATGCCCACCTCAAGTTCGGTGCAAATATTGTTATGGATATGGACACATTAGGAAATATTGTTATATTCGTTTGAGAAAATCTTAGGTTTATCGCATTAAATAAAAACAACCGAGCATATCATCTCCTCCGAAAGAGGGCTTGTCGTTACGACTTCAGAAATAGTACTCCTTGACCCCTCCGCTCTCCAGGAAAGCCCTGTTTCTTCCTCGCCATCGTCGCCACTGCAATCTCACTCCTGCAACCTCCCACTCTCCTCCACTACAATGGCAAACTACCTCTGCGACCCCAACCCCCACCTCCCACCTGGCGTTGAAGTCATCCAACCTTGCATTCATCGCCGACGTCGGGGTTTTCACATTTTTAGTGGAGATGCCCTGCTTCGATGCGATGACATGGCCATTGTCATCCTTGAGCCTCCATCTGACCCTGAGCAGTTCGCCGCGGATGCACACCTTATCAGAAACTACTTCAACGATCGCGGCCTCAACATTCGCAATTTCTCCAGGTCTGCCATGGGTGCCGCTCTGGTACAGTTCTCTGATACTTGCGTTAGGGATACTGCTATTGAGCGTAGTCCTTTCTTTGTTGGAGACAGCATTCTTAGGGTGATCCCCCATAATAGAGGTCTGAACCATAGAAACATGACTTTTACACATGATGTCTGGTTGATGATGGTCAATTTCCCTCAAGATGCATGGCTAGTTGATAAAGTTAGAGAATCTGTCAGTGAATTTGGAAAATTCTTAGTCTGGAACAGAGATTATTCTAACAGAGCTAGGGTCCTGGTTAAAGTCGGAGTGCCAGATATGCTTGAAATCCCTATTAGCCTGGTCCTAGGAGACAATACCAGTGATGAAGGACATGGTCATTCCTGGACTGTGGTGATATATGTTCTGCAGGCTAGAGTGATTGGTGGACTTGGTGGTGATGAGGATACTCTTCCACCTGATGGTGGTAACCCACACCCCATGCCCCAACCATTTGGAGGACACTGGGATGATATGGTCCATGACCATGTTCCTGAAGAACCAGCAAATGCTGCACCTGTGATACCCAATGTTGTAATACCATATGGAAATGTTGCACCTGCTGGTGACATTGAACCAATGATTGCTACCCCTCCCCAACTCAGTCCTGCACATGCTGCTCATATTGCTGAACTTGAACCAATGATGGAAGTTGTGGACTCATTCAATGCCATCCATGGTCTTCTAACTGACATGGTTAAGAATGCACACACTACTCTGAGCAACACTGATGTCTCTTGTATCCATGGTGCTGGATTCCAAATTCTTGATGTGGATACTGAGCATGGAAAACAGAGGAAGTGTCTTCTGAAACTTTATGCAACAGCCCCTCATGTGCCAGCCTCTTCATCTGTTTGCATCTCTGAAATCTCTGACAATAATGTGCAAACCTCTCTAGATTCATCTATTGCTGGGTCTTCTGATGCCATTGAAGACAACATCTCCCTGGTGACCAAACGCAAATTGCTGGCTCCAAAGGATGTGACTGCTGTCAGACGCAGTAAAAGGATTGCCAACCAATCAGAGGGATACAAGAACAAAGATGCTGCTGATAAAGCCCAGGAGAAAGAATGTTCATCTCTGATCAATACCTCAGGCAAATCTAGGAAGGTGGCCAAAAGCAAAGCTCATCCTCATGAGGTGATGATCATGGACCAAGATGCTCCACCTCCACTTGTCCTCCCTGTTGACACCATCCAGTCTATTGGTATCAACCAATGCCTGATATCTCCTAGTGAGATTGCAGAGGACAAGCTCTTCTCTGAATGTGGCTAATTTTACTTCACCCTTCTACATGTAATAATGTGTGTCATATATGTTTAATGACACACAGTTTTATGTTTCTAAAACTTCATTTACTTGATACTATCTGGCATGTAATAAGCACTTCTTTATTTCTCATGATGAGCAGAACCATATCCCTATATCTGCTTAAGTACCTGGTTGTCTACTTATCACCTTTAATGTTATTTACATCGTCAACACCTTTGGGGGATTTTCAATCTGGGTCCAAGATGCTTTTTTTACTTTCATCTGATCAGCCAGCTGTCCCCAATAAATTCTTGATTAACTGTGTTGATCAGAACCTGTGGAACCCTCATATGTTGAATTATGAATAGGAACTAGATGATTCTTGCTGGAATGTTAGAGGCATCAATTCTGAGCTGAGGCATGATCAACTTAGAGAAAAATTTAATTCTTGCAATTGTGATATTATCTGCCTCCAAGAAACTAAAAGGGAAGATTTTGAACACTCCTATTTAAGGAAATTCTGTCCCAGGAGATTTTCTCACTTTGCATTCTCACCTTCACTTGGTAATTCTGGAGGATTAATTACTATCTAGAATGGTAGCCTTTTTTCTGGGGAGCTGCTTAGTCAATCGAATTTTCATCTAACTATGTCTCTTACATGTAAACACTCTGGTATCACCTGGATATTGACCAATATTTATGGTCCTGCACACAATGAACACAGAGCTGAATTTTTCAGTTGGATGCATAATATTGATACCTCCAATTACCCATTCTGGATGCTAGTGGGTGATTTCAACCTCATTAGAAGCCCTGATGATAGAAACAGAGAAGGTGGTGATGCTCATAATATGATGCTCTTCAACAATGTCATCCAATCTCATGACCTTGTTGAAGTTCCACTGAAAGGAAGAGCATTCACCTGGAGAAACATGCAAGACCCCCCTCTTCTTGAAAAGCTGGATTGGATTTTTACATGTCCTTTATGGACCACAACTTTCCCCAACACTACGGCTCAGCCACTCTCCAGAATTGGCTCTGATCATACTCCCATCAGTATCCAAGTGGGCACTTCCATACCTAAAGCTCAATTATTCAGATTTGAGAACCACTGGCTGGACTTTGATGGTTTCTATGATACTGTGAATACCCTCTGGAATTCAGCTCCCTATATCAGTGATACTGCCCTTGCTATCAACTGCAAATTCAAACATCTCAGAGCTGGACTTAAAAAATGGTGCAAGAAGTATTCAAACCTAAATCAGACTATTGAAAACTGCACATTTAGCCTGGCATTACTTGAGGGAATTGAGGATCAGAGACCACTTGCTCTACATGAGAAAAAATTTAAAAGGATTTTGATGGATCATACCAATAAGCTCCTAGAGGCCAAAAGAATATATTGGAATAGCAGAGCTAAAATCAGATGGGCCAAATTGGGAGATGAAAATACCAAATTTTTCCATGTTGTGGCTACCCAGAGCTTCGGGAGAAATCTCATCACCCATATCAAAACTGAAGACAATTTGTTTCTGACTGAGCATGAACTTAAAGCTGCGGAAATCTTACAAATACAGGCTTGGCACAAGTGAAAATATTACTAATGACATCAACCTTGATGAATTGATTACTCCCCACAATCTTCTACATCTGGATGATCCATTCACAAATGATGAGATTGAATCTGTGATCAATGACTTTCCTTCTGATAAAGCACCTGGTCCTGATGGTTTCAATGGTAAATTCCCTAAGAAATGCTGGCATATTATCAAAGAAGATTTTGTAAAACTGGTACATGAGTTCTATGATGAATCAGTAAATTTGAGTGCCATCAACATTGCTTTTTTTACTCTCATCCCCAAGATAAATGATCCTGAGACCATGAATGACTACAGACCCATTTCTCTGGTTAGTCTTCCACTTAAATTCATCACCAAGATAATGGCCAATAGACTCCAAAAGGTTATCAAACCCAGTATACATCACAATCAATATGGATTTATTAAAGGGAAAATAATCCATGATTGCCTGGGATGGGCATTTGAATATCTTCACATCTGCCATGTGTCAAAGAAGCCAATTATTATTCTGAAGATTGATTATGAGAAAGCATTTTACAAGATTGAATATAATGCAATTATTAATATGCTGAATGTCAAAGGTTTTGGCCCCAAATGGATTTCCCTGGTAAGATCAATATTGTACTCTCCTTCCACCTCGGTGTTACTGAATGGTGTCCCAGGGAAAAAAAATTGCTGCAAAAGAGGTGTCAAACAAGGAGACCCCCTATCCCCCCTTCTATTTGTTTGCACTGCTGAATTATTACAGGAAATTGTCAATGATGCCTGGCACAGAAATGAAATCATCCTGCCACTTGATAATGATTATGGGCAAAAATATCCAATTATTCAATATGCTGATGACACCCTGCTGATTATGCCTGCTGATAGTTTACAACTTAATAACCTCAAGACCAGACTCCAACAATTCAGCAACATGACAGGGCTCAAGGTAAATTATGACAAATCTACTATGGTGCCTATCAATATAACTCTGGAGCATGCATCTCAACTGGCTAATGATTTTGGATGCAAATTGGAGAGATTACCTTCCACCTACCTGGGTCTCCCTCTTGGTACCACAAGACCATGTATTGATAGCTTGATGCCCATTGTTTCCAAATTTGACAGAAGGCTATCTGGACTATCTTCTCTCATGTCATATACTAGAAGACTCACATTACTGAATTCTGTATTAAATTCCATGCCCATTCATGCCATGTGCTCTTTTAAAGTCTCTTTAACAATTTTTACCCATTTTGAAAAGGGTGTCAGACAGTTCCTCTAGACAGGAAAAGATATCCACAATCATGGCAAATGTCTTGCTAAATGGGATTTGGTATGTAGACCAAAAGATCAAGGAGGTTTAGGAGTCATAAACCTCAGGGTACAAAATCAAGCTCTTTTACTGAAGAATATCCATAAATTCTACAACAAGGCTGATATACCATGGGTTGATCTTATTTGGAAAGCTTACTATCAAGGTGATTCTGCCCCACATTCAATGAATCATATTGGATCATTCTGGTGGAGAGATTGTATGAATTATGTGGATATTTACAGAGATTTGGCTCACTGCAAAATTGGCAATGGAAAAACTATGCTGCTATGGAAGGATCTATGGAAAGGTGAATGCTTTGAAGATAGATACCCTCACCTACACTCTTTCTGCCACAATGATACTATGACCATGGCCAAGGCCATCACTGCAGCTGATAATGATTTCTATGAACTTTTTCAACTCGCCTTATCCATTATTGCTCATGAGGAAATTACTGATATGTTGGAGAATATCAGAAGCATAAACCACACAGACGACCATGATTCATGGTATTTTTTCGGGGGGGAGATTTTCAAAACCAGAAATATCTACAGAGCACTCATTGGGGCACACCCAACACCAAAACCCATTCTGGATATTTGGAAATCATGTTGTCTTCCAAGACACAATTTTTTTTCTTGGCTGCTACTGAATAAAAGACTAAACACCAAGGATTTAATGACAAGAAAAAACTTCTTTGTGGAATTCAATGATTGTGTAATATGTGACACTTGTCCTCAGGAAACCCTGCTCCATCTGTTTTTTGAATGTAGCTTCAGCCAAGGGTTCTGGTAGGCCTTGGGACTTGAATGGAATACAGATATAGAGATTCATCAGATGATCGATGATGCTAGAAGTAGATTCAGTCCGAATTTTCTTATGGAAGTTATCATCACTGGATGCTGGAGTATATGGGAGCAAAGAAATGGATATATTTTTAGAGATCTAAATCCCTCCATCAATAGATGTATTTCTTTTTTTAAAGCAACCTTCACCTTGACTATACATAGAGCTAAGCCTAGTCTCAAGGAAGGTATGCAAGAGTGGCTTGACACGCTATGAATGTAATCATCTGTAACATTATCATTGATTGAGCCTGGCTCAATCTTTTGTACATTATAAAATTTATAAAATGACATAGTAGGGGACTTCCCTACTGTTTTTGTCAAAAAAAATCTAGCTAGCTAACAACACTGTATGTTCCATGTGCCATGCATATATTCGTGCGCGGTAACATGGCCTAATTGGCACGCAATATGTGTACGTACAACATGTACATATATGCCAGGACTCTTGCTGTGCATAAACAACAAATGAACGAGTTATGAAGAAAAAAACGAAGTACTTCTAGGGCAGAAAGCAAAAAAGAGCACTTTTTAAGACAACGTTAACATCATGAATTTCCAACCAGAACAGGGGCAAGGTCATTTGTGACCAGGGCGAGTTTATCCTTTTTGAAAAAAAAATATTTAGACGATGTTTATAGTAGAATTCAGATTAGATAGTTTTTTATGCTACTTTTCAGATAGTTGATGCATGTCTCAACCCTTTGTGGTTTATAATTGCAATATGCTAAATATTTTGAACCGTGTAATAAAAAGGATTGGTTGAGTAACAGCCGCCTCTTAAACTTGATGCAGAGGCCCATGCTATGCTCCCAATGTCGAAAAAAGGAGATTAAGAGCTTGCGTGATGTACTACCTTCAAGTGAGCATCCAATGATTAGTCGAGTAACAGCCGCCTCTTAAACTTTAGCATCAGTCTCCTTCGTCTCTGTCTAGTAATTGATGGGCCTTGACCTTTCGTGCTTGCCACTCCAGCAACGCGAGGGGGTGAGGACCTCGGACCTACGCTCTATGTTGTAGTTAGGTCTCTAAACTTAGGATCTGGTCAAACGGAAGAGGGGTTATGGTGACTACAGCGGTGTTGTGCGGAGCAAGAATATGGTTTCCCCATGTGACATCCACTTCATTGGCATAGATCTCGCCGGTGACATTAAGGAGGGTGGGAGATTGTTAGGTCGTGGCTCCCTTGGATTGGTGGATCTCGATTTGTCTATGTGTGTTGCAAGTTTATCTGGTGTCGTGATCCTGTGTAGAAGATGGTGTGATTGTGTGTGTTGGTCTTCCGACTCAAGTTTCGCCCGATTATTTTTTGGCCAGCCTCAGCCCTGATGGCGAGCGTGTGATGTTTGTGTTCCCCGGTTCCTCTTGACTGGACTTGGGGCGGCATGCAGGCTCTTTCCGACGTTTTCTTCTTCGAGACAATGATTTTCTTCGCACATCATGGTCGTCAACATCTTCTTGGTTTGCATCGCCGACTTCCCGGTGCTAGAACAATCCTATCTTGACTCCACTGGTGTTTTATTGGTCAATATCGATATCGTCTCACGACACATCTCACCAGTGGATGCAAGAAGGAGAAGGTATCGATACCACCCCTTTAGCCTTTTTTTTGAAGGATACCCTTTACCCTTCTAAGTTTAAATTACAAAGAGTTAACTTCTCCAAAATGATTATACCTTCATAGTGCACACAAGTTAAACTAAGGTGTCGTACAACCCCCTCCCCCTAAACTCGTATACTCTCAAACGCAAAGACGGCTTAGATCGCTTGATACCCCTTCATTATTAGTATAAACATGTATAGATAGCTTTGTACAAAACTCATATAGCTCAACCTAATTATACGTCTTTCTACCAACGTATATGTACTAGTACGGCACCCCCTTCCTCCCGCACCCGCGCGGCGGCGGCGCGCCGCGCCAGGCGGACCCTCCTCCCCTGCCTAGTCCTCCCTCCCTTGATCTCTCCTCCCGTCACCGCCGCCACCCGGTTCGTCGCCAGGCAAAGATCTGGCGACATGGCGGCGACGGCGGAGTCCCTGCCCGCGATCTAGCAGAAAAGGCGGCGGCGTCCGCATCGGCTGGTTCGGCGGTGGTTTTCTGTCGGGCGGCGGCCGGTGATCCTCGGCCCAGATGGTGGCAAGCGGCGGTGGGGATTCAGGTCTTGGCAGGCCGCGATCTACCCCCTTCTGTTGCCCTCGACGCCGGTGCCTAGGTTACCCGAGTCTTGTTCGCGACACTAGGGCGCTTGGGGCATCTTCCCTCGGCGTGGTGGTGGTGACTTCCTTCTCCGTCGGAGTGGTCGTCCTGGTGGTCTTGCCATTGTGCAGTGGATCCTACTAGTTCCTGGCGGGTGGCATAGGGGCTGCTGGCTCGGTTTTAATAAAGGAGGTGGTCTTGGATCCCTCTCAAGCCAAGACGAAGATCTGCCGAATGTTGGTCTCCATTGATCTGTTTTCTGTGTCGTGTTCTAAAAGGCTCCACAGGCGAACTCTATAGTGCACTCATGTCGTGAGTTTGCTGGATCAGATTGGATTCAGTCGTGCACACCCATGTTTTACTCTGACCGTTTGGTTTCAGAGGGTGTTCTTCGAAGCTCTATTGGTTGTTATTATCTTGGGGCATGTTCTCGTTCCATGGTGCTGACGGAGAAAGCGATGGAGACCGAGATCTGAAAACTGGCAATGGTGGTTTGAGTCTGGGTGGTGATGAGGAATTGGCTAGGTGACTTGTGAATTGGATTAGTGGCATGCAAGTGGGGGCGACTGCATAGGAGAGGTTCATGGTCCTGCCTTTCAGGGTGAAAACACAGAGTCTGGCCTTAATTGGTTGTGCCTGGCAATGGCCTTATTGAAGGTATTGTTTTGAGAGCATGGACTTTCTTCAGGGTGAAAACCTAGATCTTTGATCAGGCGATGACGGTGTTTATGCACTGTTCCCTTCTTGGAGGCATCGTTTTTGGAGAAGCTGGACTTCTGGTGCTGTCTTGGTGGTGGTTGATACATTGCAAATGTATCTATAATTTTTGATGTTCCATTCTTGGTTTTATCTACTTTCTTATGTTTTGTCCACACTTTGGAGTACTTTTCATATGATTTCTTGGACTAACCTATTAACAAGAGCCACAGTGCCAGCTGCCTATTTTCTGTTGTTTTTGGTTTCAGGAAAGTCAGAAAATCAATATTCTCGAAATTTGACCGGACAAAAGCCAAAGTCAATATTTTATCGGAAGAATCATGGAGCCAGAAGATGAGACGGAGAGGGTCTAGGGGCTAGCCACACCACCTGGTGGCGCGGGCCAGGCCAGGCCGCGCCAGGGGGTGGTGTGGGCCCCTCCGGCACCCCCTCGCTCTCCCCTCTCGCCTATAAGAAGCCTCCCGATGCATAAACCCTAAATCATCAAGCCTCCAGCCGTGAAAAGTTCCGCAGCGCCGCCGCCACCGAAGGGGAGATTCGGGGGACAGAAAGTCTCTGTTCCAGCACCCTACCAAGACGGGGAAGTGCCCCCGGAGCCATCTCCATCGATCTCCACCACCATATCCATCACCATTGTTGAATCCCATGATAAGGAGGGAGTAGTTCTCTCTCGAGGCTAAGGGTTCTACCGGTAGCTATGTTTTCATCTCTCTCTCTCTATGCATGATCATATTGTGATCATGAGCTTTGTAATCAAGTAGATCTACCTTGCTACTCAAGTGCTTTAATAGATCTCTGCTCTCCCCATGTGTGTGAAAGTGACAGCGTGCACACCATGGTGGCACTTAGGCTAGAGATTACAAATACTTGTTATGAGTTATATTTGGAGTTGGATGTCTTTATAAAATTGTGGTGTTTGTTGGAACCATCTAGTGCTCAAGGTGACAGTGTGGGGTTATCTAGATGGGAAAGATGAACTTTGAGATGTGTTGTTATAGCCCTGCCAACGATTAGAGTGTCCAACCAGAGAGTAGTTCAGCGTAGTATCATAAAGAAGAATATATTTATATGAGAGTGTTCACTAGTGAAAGTATGATCCCTAGGCCTTGTTTCTAAGCATTGAAATATCGTTTGCAATTAGATCTGTTACATGTTTGTTTGCTTCCATCTTTATTTCAGTTTTCCTTTAGTCTTTTCCCACATCAACCACACGCCATCAAGCTATTTTTTAGCACCGTTACCACTTATAATTATTCATACCACTTGTATTTTACTATCTCTTCGCCGAACTAGTGCACCTATACACCTGACAAGTGTATTGGGTGTGTTGGGGACACAAGAGACTTCTTGTATCTTGATTACAGGGTTGCTTGAGAGGGGATACTTTTGACCACTTCCTCCCTGAGTTCGATAAACCTTGGGTGATCCACTTAAGTGAAAACTTGCTGATGTTCTACAAACCTCTGCACTTGGAGGCCCAACAACTGTCTACAAGAATAGAATTGCGTAAACATCAGTGGTAGTACTACTGTTTCAATGAATGAGTCACTGTAGCGAAACTTTTCTGTTTTGTAATTTTTCTTTCTTTTTTGGTTGTGTGCATCCATATGGCCGCTAGGGCAATGCATTATTTCAGAGGCTGGGTGTAATTGGTATCCTCTCTTTTCTAAAATAAATAAAAAATAAAGAGGGTAAAGCATGGCCTAATGTTTATCCACACTACAAGAATCAGTCGCTACCCCGAGGGCAGATAGCCGTCGGCGTAGCCAGCTAAACCGTTGGCGTAGGCTACGCCGACGGCAGCCCTCGGCGTAGCTCCTCGGCGACGCTGCTCCTCGGCGGAGACGACGCGACCCTCGGCATAGATGGAAAACCCTCGGCGTCGCTTACGCCGACGGAGCCATCGGCGTACACGCCGTCGGTGGAGAGCCCAGACGTCGTTCAACGACGAGGTAACGGCGTGCCGCTACGCTGATGGCCAGGCCGTCGGCGTAGCTGGACACGTGCCGGCTCTGAGGCGCCCAGCCGCGGAGCTACGCCGATGGCATCCCCCTTGGTGTAGCGTGCCACGCGTATACCATAGAGAGCTCCCAGGCCTGAACCTACGCCGACGGCCTAGCCCTCGGCGTAGCCCTGACCATTTGGTCACACGTAGGGAGCTACGCCGACGGCCTGGCCCTCGGCGTAGGGCTAGCCCAGTATTTTTTTATTTTTTCTGTTTAATTTCACAGGAATGACTGCAGTAATTATCAATATTTAACAACAATTAACTCATCCAAACATTCATACATCATTCAAACATATCATGCATATCATTCATACATCATTCAAACATCATCATATCCTTGATGTATACAAGACGACATCCATACTACTCTGGAGGAGACGGGTACTGTGGAGGAGACGGGGTGAACCCTTATCTCCCCTGGCGAGAATAGGCGACGCCCGACGAGGTCTCCGTGCAGTAGAAGCAGCAGAAGAACCACCGGGCGAGGGAGTTGTCGACGAAGCACCACCAGCAGAACGACCAGGCGAAGGACCATCGGGGTGGGCGGGTGTGATCATCCGACGGCTACCCGGCGAGGCATGACCAAAGTGCTTGTTCTCGGAATGTCCCGCCCCCTACATGTTCCCTACATGTTAGCAATTTGCGAGGCAAAGTAAAGCGGTAACCGGTGGTTTGGCAAAGAACTTACCGGTGATGATCCGTAGTATGTCCGATGAAAACTTTCCCTCGATGGCAGGAATGGCGCCGGCCCTGGCATGGGAGGTATGGGCCCTAAATTAACACTCTGCCCCGCTTGCATAGCCACAATCACCGCCTACAAGATAGTTTAGATGGCAGACCCTAAAGCACCAAACTAGAGAAAGTGGGACTTGTATGTTTCGCAAAAGTAAAGGTTCAAACTTACATTTACGTACTGCGTGTAGACCATACTCGCCGCCTGATGCTGCTGAAAGGCCACCTCATATTCGTCATGAGCAGCATTGTAGGCTACCTCGAACTCAGGCTACAAATTCAAATACAATGACTCTCGTCAACACTTAACCATGCATGAACAAAAGTCGTAAAAATGGGGAAAATAAGGAAACCTACATCATCTCTGGAGGTGGATCGACGAGGCTGCCCACGAGGCGAGATAGGTGGGCCATCGGTGGGGTGGGTAGCCTTGAGACGCGTGAAGCTCGTGGTGAGGGTAGGCTTGACCTTTTTATTAAGAATCTTGAGACGCCCATGCTCCAATCCGTGCAACGCCAAGACCAACGACTCCTCATCGATCTCCGCATTAATGGGGTCATCCACATGCGGGTGACGAGCCTTCACCATCGTGCTGTAGTTCTGCAAGTCTTCCTGGGCATTGCCAAAGAACTCGGGGAGCGAGGGCTGAGGCTTTGAGAGATCGGGCTTCTTGAGCCACATCTTCTCATAAACGGCGACGTCATGAATCACCTCCCCGGGTAGTGCCTCGGCCACCTGCGTCGCGAAAAGAAATGTTATGCGTAGCAAGTAGGAAGATGACGGGAAATAAATGCAGGGCGTTCCATGGGTATACATACCATTCTCCCCTTGAAGCGGTCAAAGTTGCGGTTTCCCGCGCAGTGTGTTCCACCATCGCCTCGGTTATCCGCGTTCCGCCTCGACAAGGCTGAAAACTCCTCGTCTGCTCTGAGCCACCTCGTCCTAACCAGCTCCTCCCATGCGTCTCGATGCGGCTCAGAACAATCGGGGACAACCTGAAAATACAATACTCAACTCCACATAATGCAATGGCAACTTAGCAGCAATGTAGAATCTCATGACATTTTACTCACCGACATGTACTCTTCTGGAGTCATCGAGTAGTCGGGATTAGGTTTTTTACCGACAATGTCCTCCTTCTTGACCCTCACGCCCCTTTCAGCCCAGAGTGACTAGCGGCCGTGACCTTTTGGTTGTACCAAACCTGCGGTGTCAACTTAACACAAGCCCCAAGCAAAGTCATGTTCGCCTTCTCCTGTTGCTCCTCATCCACACGATAAAAGCACTTCAATCATGCATAAAAACAATTGTGAGTCATGAGTTAGCACGGTGTTTTCATCACTTATGAACGAAATTACATGTTTAAAAACACAAAAAATATGTCTTACCCAAAACTTGGTGATCATAGCATCAGCAGTTGTCGGAAAGCCTGGGATAATAGTAGCCTGGTAGTCCGCCCAAGTAGTGGCTAGCCTCCTGACGCCCTCGGGGGAATTGTACCAGCCCGACTAGAACTTCCTAATCAGAGCTCCAATCATGCTATTAGGAAGGCGGGCCATGCTCCCGATAAGAAATGTCCAATTGCTGCACAATAATCAAACATTAGTACACATGCCAAATTATTTATCACCAACAAGAAATTACATGTTTAAAATTCTAAATTAGTACACTTACTCATTGTCATCTGGAATAATAAGGGCTTTCGCCTCCTGGGTCCTAGGCTCAAACCTCTCGTCAGGGACTTTCGATTCCCCATGATTCCACAATTTCTTCCGTGGCCCCTACACCACCAACTCGCGTGTAGGGTCCGCCTCCTCCCGAGACTCCGCCTCCGCCTCCTCTCTAGACGGCCCCTCCCCCTCCTCCGTAAGGAACAACTCAGGAGCCACGTCGCCAGAAGCAGAGGGTGGTGGGTCAAAGTCCACGCCTCCTCCCCCGCCACATCCTCCTCCTCGACCTCGACCTCGTCCTCCTCCAGTACCGCCAAGATCGGGGTAACGTGGATTGGGAGTTGGTTGTCTCCCACTTCGTGTAGCATTTTTCTTGCGCTGTTGCGGTGCCTTAAGCACATATGACGAGCTAGCCTTGCCACTGCTCATATTTTTCAATCACCTGCATTGAGTAAGAGAAAATAATTTAGCAGAAAGACATCATAAAATATAGACATTAATCATAAAATGCATTGAAAAATAATAGAATGCATTGAGAAATAATAGAATGCATTAAGAAAACAAGCAAGCACAAAGACATAATAGAATGCATTGAAAAATAAATACTCACTATCATTCTCATTCTCATTCTTGTTCTTGTTCTCATTCTCATTCTCATTCTCACTATCACTATCTCTTGAGTAGAAAGCTGGAGCCTCATCAAAGGGTGGAGGCTCATCATCGTTGTCATTCTCCGCATGGAACTTCTCGAGCATATTTATGTCATGTAGATCCACCACTGACTCACCCCGAGTATCTGCATTGTTCTCAAGGTCCTCAAGATCAACAGGTTCTAACTCAAAGTGCCCAAAGTCCTCTTGCTCTTGATAGAAAATTCCCTCGTATGTTACAGGGTCAATGTTGTTGTAATCGTCCTTGGAGGGAATCGGTAGGTTACCATGTGGTGATACCTGGAACACGACTTCCCAGCTCTTGAGTTCCACTTTCTGGCATGGGTAGGGCAAATAATAAACTTGGTTGGCTTGGTGAGCCACAACAAAGACATCAGCTCCGCTATAGGTGGTTGAAGGCCTAACTTCAACTAACCCAATGGAAGGGGTACCAATGGCACTTGAACACAACAAGATTGAGTTGTACGTTCGTACGATTGAAGGTCAGCTCGTATACATTCTCTAACCTTCCATAGTAATCAAGGGTATCGACTCCTCTGGTGAAGACCCATGTATTTACCGTTTTTGCATTCGGTCAGCCCTTCTGGTGTGTCTCTGTATGGAAGCAAAACCCATTCACATCATACTTCTCATACTTCATGACATCGCGGTTAAAATCCTGGGAAACACATTTCAACTCATCTGACATCTCAACATTGGGATCAGCTCCCTACAAGTACAGTTTAAAGTTGTTGTGTGCATTATATTAGTTACGTAGAATAATAAGGGTAAGAGGGACATGTTAGAAATTACTTTTTCCACGAACCAGGACACAAAGTTTTTTTATTTCCGGGAGCATCCTCATTAAGTAGAATGTGCAACTCCAAGGGAGAGGGATCCGTAGTTCCCGACCATTGTTCATCCGTGAATTCGCTAAGGAGGAGAAAATAAGCATTAGACCGAGACCGAGATCGAGAAGTAAATTATTCACCATTTTACCTTATGAAATCGACCACTTCCTTCATGTTCATAAGCACATAGAGCATTATGCAATCCTTCTCTTCCTTCGGCAAGCGGTATTTTAGTCCTTTACTGGCCTTGCCACCGGGAAATTGGAATAGTTTGAGCTTGGGGTCATTCTTGGGCCGGTCGACATTGTAACGAGAGACCGGGTTATGCATAGTGGGAACATCATCATGCCAGTAGGTTGTCGCGGCGTCTGCCATCTCCTGAAGGCATGTTGCCTCAACTATGCATGCTTCAATCTTGGCTTTGTTTCCAGTTATCTTGCAAATATACTTAAACTCTCTCTCAATACAAAACTGCCAACGAAATTGCACCGGGCCACCCAAGAGTACCTCGTTCGCGAGGTGCACAATGAGATGCGCCATCGGAGTAAAGAAGCCTGGCGGAAAGATCATCTCCAAATTGCATAGCAATTCCGGCACTTGAACACGCAGCTTCTCAATAACCAGGGGACATACCTGCTTAGCACAGAGCGTGCGAAAGAAATGGCTCAACTCCGCAAGCACTCGCCAGACTTTCTTGGGGAGATATCCTCGAACCATCACCGGCATCAGTCGCTCTATCCATATATGATAGTCGTGAATCTTGAGTCCGGTGACTTGTCCCGTCGAAAGATTGACTCCCTTACTTATATTCGAACAATAACCATCAGGGAACATCACGACGTATTTGAGCCACCTAAATGCCTCCTTCTTTTGGACACTATCAAGGCAGAAGTAGGCATGCGGCTTGAACCAATTCTTTCGACTGCCGGTAGGAGGCTGCATGTGTAATCTCTTCCTATCACAGAGCTTCTCAACATCGACTCTAGCCTTGACATTATCCTTTGACTTCCCAGGAATGTTCAGGACTGTGTGAAAAAGGGACTCCCCGACATTCTTTTCGGTGTGCATCACATCGATGTTATGGGGAAGTTCGAGCTCCTTGTAATACACGAGATTCGTTAAGGCTGCCACGTGAGTCCAGTTGTGTGTTACACCATATCTCGCAAATTGATGGCCAGTTCCCGGCGCTGCAGGCACGAGAGCACGTAGCTAGGCGTCAACAGCTGCACCATCGAACTTTGGTACCTCTTTTACTTCATTCACAACTTTGCCCTTCTTGAAGCTCTTCATGTCTTCTCTGAACGTATGCTTTCTTTTGAGGTACTGTCGATTCATGTCAAACGCAACATACTTGCGACCCGACTTTAACCAAAGAAACTCAAGTCGGTGCCTGCACACTGGGCATGGCCACTTACCAGCTGTACACTATCCGCATGTTAGGGCGTACCCAAGCATGTCATGCATGGTATACTACAACCAAACTTTCATCAAGAAGTTTCTCTTCGATGCTCAGTCGTATGTCAACGTCTCGTGTATCCAGGAGTGGTTCAAATCATCCACAATCGGTTGCATGTAGACACTCAAATTCTTCCCTGGGTACTCGGGCCCTAGAATGATAAGCGACGGAAACATGGTCTTCTGTTGCATTAATACTCCGGGAGGGAGATTGAGCGGAATAACAAACACCGGCCAACAGCTGTACGCGGCCGTCGACAAACCATATGGGTTGAAGCCATCTGTTGCTATCGCAATTCTGACATTCCGAGCCTCTTCTGCCCACCAAGGGTATTTGTCATTGAAGTTCTTCCATGCCTCACCATCAGATGGATGTCCCATCTTCTTCCGTTCGTGCTCATCCTTGTATCTCTTCCCCTTCTTGTGCCACGTGATACATTGCAAATGTATCTATAATTTTTGATGTTCCATGCTTGGTTTTACCCACTTTATTGTGTTTTGTTCCAACTTTGGAGTACTTTTCATATGATTTCTTAGACTAACCTATTAACAAGAGCCACAGTGCCAGCTGCCTATTTTCTGCTGTTGTTGGTTCCAAGAAAGTCAGAAAATGAATATTCTCGGAATTGGACAGGACAAAAGCCAAAGTGCCTATTTTTCCGGATGTCATCAAGTGCCAGAATACGAGACGGAGAGGGGCCAGGGGGCCACCACACCACATGTCGGAGAGGGGAATTCACCCTAGAGGCCTTCTTCATCACCATGCAAGCCTCCGGTGTGATGCGTGAGTAGTTCATCCTTGGACTACGGATCCATGTAGTAGCTAGATGGCTGGTTCTCCTCCTTTGTGCTTTCATGTTTAGATCTTGTGAGCTCCGTTCATGATCAAGATCATCTGTTTGTAATTCTGCATGTTGTCTTTATGGGGATCCAATGGATATTGAGATGCTATTTCAGATTGATTATTGATTCTATCATGTCTTTGTTATTTGTGAGCTTGCATGCTTTCCGTTGTTAGTAGCTATCTTGGCCAAGTAGAAGCTAGCAACTCCAAGAGTTAGTATTTATGCTCGATAGTGGGTTCATGCCTCTGGTAATCTGGGGAAGTGACAGAATCTCTAAGGTACTAGATGTGTTTTTGCTACTAGGGAGAAAACAACAATCCTTTGTTCATAGAACAATTGTATTGTTTACTTTACACGCAGTTCGTAAAGCAATAATATTTTGCTTGCAACTTAATACTGGAGGGGGTTCGGATGATAACCTGAAGGTGGATTATTAGTCATAGATGTAGTTGGATGGCGGTCTATGTATAATGTTGTAATGCCCAATCAAGTCTCAAAGGAGTCAAGATGATTAGTATATGCATGTATTGCTTTCTCGGTGTTTTTCTATTGCCCTGCTGTAATTTTTCACCCAGCATGTTATCTATCTAAGGAGAGCCACCTCTAGTGAACTATGGATCCCGGTCCTTTGTTCTTTACATTCAATCTACAATCTTTTACTGCTTTGTGTTTACTTTCTGCAAACTTTTACTTCTTTCCATTCGATACGTTTAATCCTTTGTTTACCGCAAAACATGGTGAGATTGACAACCTCATCGCAAGTTGGGGACAAAGTTCTGTGGTTCTTTTGTGGAGGTCTCCACGTTGCTACTAGCACCGGTAGTGCTGTCGTGGTGGTGTCATGGCAGATGCCATGGATAGGATAAAGGTGGGGACTAAATGCACTAGGGGAATCCAGGGAGGGATAGTGTGGTGATTCCACACACGGTAGCTTTCTATTTGATTCACCTTCTCATATTACAAGTGCTCCTTGAGCTGTATTGGGGAGAGGAGGAAGAAGGACTCTCTTACTCTCACCACTAGCTAACCCTCAGGAACACACTAGTAAACCACAACACACTAGAGATCAACCCCTTCTACAGAGGCCCTAGCCCCCCTTATATAGGAGTGGCTAGGTCTCCACTTAGGGCATACGTGGAGGCATATTCCAGGGAATATGCCTCTTCCCAAAATAGTAAGCCGACTGGGTCACTTTAACCCCGCGTCATCCATGCAGAGACTATGTGAGCCTCTGCGGCACCTGCGTCATCCGACATAGGCTTCGTCACCTTTGTCGGCCACGCCTCGGTGGTCCTGCCTCTATCCGCTTCGCTCACACTCTGCGTACAGCGGTCAGCTTTGACCAGCGAGATACCTTCCTTCTCTTACAAGCTTGATATAACCCGGATCGTTCATAGTTGATCCCGCCACACATGTTCCTGCATACAAGTTAGATACACCTTACCGACTTACGGCATAAGTCGGTTGAGACCTAGTTGGGTGGACGTCCCCTGGTCCGGGTTACTCCGTGATTCGGTCTGCCTTGAGGTGACTCGGCCATCACTTGCTTTGACCTTGCCGTACCTCGGCTAACTAGGCCTTTATACCCTGGCGTGACTCTACCCGGGGGTATCCCCCAACATTAGTCCCCGAAGATGGTGCGGTCTTAGCTGCCTTAGCCGCTAAGGCCACAGCAGGTTCAATTTTACTGAGCCCCTTGCTCCTTCTCCAAGTTACCTCATAATCCGGATTCCATTGGTTTATTTTCCCTTGGCACATTCCAAGTTTTTACTTGCTGGCAGGTTACCTCGTTCTCATCCGGGTCACTCTTCCTTCTCTCGTACGCTTCCCCACGTGGAGGCTAATCATTACGTTCCCTCATTTTAAGGGCCTGCTACAGTAACCGCCGCAGTAATTGTCAGAAGTTACTGTGGCAGACGTCACATCATGCCTGCCTCCTTGTTAACTGTATCACAACGTCGCGTCGAATGATCCGCTGCGCCCTGTGGCCCTTCGTGTGGCTCATCGCTGATTGGTCAATCCGGATCATACACGGCCACACGGTGTGGCCCGCCCGCAAAACACGATCCCACTACCCCTTAAGGGAGTGGTTAAATAGGGGAGGGGTGCGCCCCTTGGGTCATTTCCCCCCTCAGCGCCCCTCTGCCTCTGCTCTTTCCTCATCTTCTCCATCGACAGCGTCGCCGCCACCGCATCTGAGCAGCAGCGCTGCCGCCGCACTGCTTCCACGCATTCCGGTGCCGCCGCCACCTCTGCTCATCCTCTCCGCCACTAGCGCAAGTGAGGAGAGCGACCTCGAGATGACTGAGGAGGAACTCACCGTCGCCGAGCAGGAGATGGAAGAAGACATGGAGAACATCGACCGCGGCGTGTGGGCCGGATCCTGGGTCTGCCAAGATGACCTAGGTTGGCTCTACCGCACCAGGCGCATCCCGGAGGTCGTCGCCGCACGCCTCGCTTCCGCCGAACTTTCCCCCTCACCCAATCCGGGTGAGTATTTGGTGTTCCTTTCCCATTTCCAATGCGGATTTGGTGTCCCAGTCAGTGACTTCTTCCACGACTGGCTAAACACATACAAGCTTCAGCCGCACCACCTTCCGGCTAATGCCATCACCTCTCTCTCCGCCTTCGCCTCCACGATCGAAGGTTATGCCGGATTATGGCCCACGAAGGAGCTCTGGATCCGGTTCTTCGTCCTTCGTCGGAACGTGATTCTGAACATCCAACTTGACCCGGAGGACAAGCAGCTCACGCAGTTCGGGGTTGTGTCAATATCTCCCCGGAAGCTGTTTGTCTTCCCCCTAGTCACGAGGCTTGACTCCTGCAAGGGATGGGCTCGGACTTTCTTCTATGTCCGAAACAGCACCACCGAAGATCTAACCCGGTTGCGCCCCTATACTCCGGGTCCTCCTAACCCGGATTTGTGGGACGCTATCCCCAAGAAGCCCACCGCCCTGGCGAACCAGGTCAACAAGAGGTTCAAGGAGCTGAAGGATCTCGGATTGCGCAACGAGGATGCCATGATCACATTTGTCCGCAACTAGATCTCCCCCCTCTAGAAGCACACACATAAGCTCTGTCATATGAGCTGGGGCTGTGACCCCAACCAGACCTCGTCTTTCGAGTTGAGCAACACAGAGATCTACCGCTGGGTCAAGGCCCTCTTCACCACCCACAAGGACTTCTCCTCTGAGTGGACGTGGGGAATTGAACACTTTTGTCGGGATAGGCTCCCTCCTGCGGTAGGCCTCGTGCCCCAAACTCTTTCCGAATTAAGTCATATGTCGGTCGTTTGTTGTGGGTTTTAATCTTGTTGCCTTTTCTTTCCCTTAGATGTTTCTTCAGCAAGCCATTGAGGATGGCACCGAGCCTTCCCTCAAATGGGCGCCTGACCGGGATACCTCGGACATGGAGGAACCGGATCAGGAGATGTTCCTTCTGATGGCGGATGCGACCAAGCGACCCACCGGTAATGGAAGCATTAGAGATTGGCCCGGCGATGAAGATGATTCGGATGTTGAGGTGATGGAAGCATTTGACGCTGTCCCCCTTTCTTATGCTTTTTTGGCATCAGCTAACCCCGGTGGGCAGATCCATGAAGACCCTCCCCTCGCCGTGGGTGAGCCTATGCTGGTCGCGCCGAAGAAGAAAAGTGGAGCTGCATCCACTTCTTCCTCCGGACCTTCTTAGCTAGCCAAAAGGCGAAAGAAGTCCGGGGACAAAGCTGCCACCAAGCCTGCAACCAAGGCCACAGCTCGGAGGGCTCAGAAGCCCAAAGAGCCTCTGACCTCGGATGAGTAAGCCTCTTCATTCTTTGCTATTTACTTGTTGTTATTTTATTATAGTTTCTCATCATACATTATTTGATTCAGCAGGGCCGCGGTGGAGGTCCCACAGAGTGGATCTGGCATTGCCACGCCGCTCCGACACAGCCCTTCTCCCCCTCGTTGCGATGATTCACGCCCGTTGAGCCCCATTCCGGAGGGTTCAGCGGCTGCTCCGGGTTCCAGCCCACCTCGTCAAGAGGAGGGCAACCTCGGAGCGGGGGAGACTAGCTCTACCGAGGCAGCAGTAACCACCACTTCGGCTACGCCGCAACCAGCTACCACTGAGGTTCCCTCAGTACCTCCACCGAAGCAGACATCAGCACCAGTACCAGCACCAACCCCAGCACCAGCAGCAAAAGCAACAGCAACAGCAGCAGCATCAAGCCCTTCCGCCTCGTCCGAGTCTTCCAAGCCTCGGCGAGAAAGCACCAGCAGCGCTAAGGGAAGCACCAAGGCAGCTCCCAAGGGAAAATCTGTTGCAGCAACTTCCACCTCACAGCAGCAACCCAAGGGCAAGAAAGCTCCTGAGGCCGCCAAGGTAACGTCCGTCGAGGCTAGACAGCGCACCCTCGCGTCCATGATTTCCAAGAAAACTCCACCACTGAAGGACGCCCCTACCGAGCCAGCTGATGCGCAACTTGTTTTGCACACCAGCCCCGCCATTGCCCAAGTTGAGAGGAGGGGAGCGCATGACAAGGGTTTAGTGGCGCCCCATATTCTTAGCGGCGAACAATACCCTCCGACCTTGATCGAGTTTGTAAATAACTGGAACAAGGCGGAGTTCGTCTACAACGACGATCTCCCGGAGAAGTTCGGTCCCGCCGAATTTTCTGCGCAGATGAATACTGTCGCCAAGGCAATTAATCTTGTGGGCCGGATGATGGAGGTACGTCACTTCGTTTTTTCCTTAACATGCAGTAGACATTAGTGATATAACCACTAGTCCCCGAGCCTCCGGGGGAGTAACTTGTTACTCGGCCAGATGCTCCTTTGAGAATTAACGTAGCTCCTTAATAACTTTGAATATGCACACACCTAGAGCCGGGTTAAGTTCTACTTGGCCCGGATCTTGTACACTTCGAATATGCACACACCTAGAGCCGGGTTAATTTCCACTTGGCCCGGATCTTGTACACTTCGAATATGCACACACCTAGAGCCGGGTTAAGTTCCACTTGGCCTAGATCTTGTACACTTCGAATATGCACACACCTAGAGCCGGATTAAGTTCCACTTGGCCCGGATCTTGTACACTTTGAATATGCACACACCTAGAGCCGGGTTAAGTTCCACTTGTCCCGGATCTTGTATACTTCGAAAATGCACACACCTAGAGCTGGGTTAAGTTCCACTTGGCCCGGATCTTGTACACTTCGAATATGCACAAGACTAAGATGTCCATCTTTGCTCTTTTAGGTGACCACCAATCGCCAGAGCACTGAGTTTCAGCATCTCCTTGATACTCACAGGATGATGCGCGCAAAGCATAGTGCGCTGCTCGCTGAACACGAGAAAAGGGGTAAGTTTCTTCCTTGGTAATTTTCCATTTTCCTTCATCTTTTTCTGTCGAACTAAGTCATCATTCGGTTTTTCGCAGCTGGGGTGGAAGCTGAGAATACCATCATGAGGAAAAACTTGGAGCAAATCAAGGGTAAGTCATTTTTGCTCAACTTTGTTATGCTCTCTATCTCCTTTTCTCCGTGGCTCGGCAAACATTCATACCTCGGCTTTGCCGGGTCAACAAACTATTTCAGCATCACTTGAAGATAGTGTGCCCGTGCCTGATATGATGCTGCATTTTCTCGAACAAGCAGGGCAGCACCAAGCTGAACTCAAAAAGAAAGATGATGAGCTTGCCCTCCTCCGAACCAAAGATGACGAGATTGCCAAGCTCAAGGCAGATATGAAGAAGCTGAAAGTGCAGCACCAATCCGAACTTCAAAAATCTAGCCAGGACTATACTGAAGAGCGGGAGCGCCTCAACCTCCAGATTGCCAAGGACCAAGAATTACTTAAGGAGGCCGACGTCAAGCTTGAGTCAGCGAATGCTGAACTTGTGCAACTCCGGGAGAGGTGCAACAACTGCATCATGTAGCTGACCCGGGTTCACAGCCACATTTCTGGTAAGTTCTTTTCCTTCGACCGGCACTGATCCTTCAGGTCTACTTCCTTTACTTACTCCCCCTGTGTCATTTTTTCAGGAAAATTCCCAGAGAGCGATGTCATTGGATCCAACGTTGTTACCAAGTTCCGCATGCAGAGGGGTACTCCGTCTGGTTCTGGCTCCATTCCTCTTGATCTCGAAGACTTGATAGTCAGCTTGTCCGCCCGAGTCGAGATCGTGAAGAACTACGGCAAGGATATTATGGACGTAGTAATCCGGATCTTCAACGCCTTTTGGCCTGAAGAAGATAGTCCGGAGAATATGGCTGTTCTTTTTGCTCGGCTTATGGAATGCGAGACTCAGCTCGACTTTTGGAGGGAATCTACCGGACGTGCCGGAGCTGAGACCGTTCTCCACTATGTGCTCACATGGTACGAGAAGATCAACCTTAACCTCCTAGCGCGCATGCGCACCGGATCTAGATGGTCCACTGACCCGGAGTGGGTTGCTAGGCGCAAGGCTTGCGCCCATAGCCTCATTGAATATGCCCCCATTCATCAATGGAATGAGGGTCCGAGCTTCCTTAGCACCACTGACGATGAAAACGCCGAAGATGGTTCGGGTGAGGACGAGGGAGACGATGCCTCGGATGTCGAAGACAGCGAAGATGATGCTGAACTTCCTCCCCCTGCTGCTCCTTGAGCGAGAAAAAACTTTAAAGTTTATCAGATCCCCGGTATGCCGGGTGCAATTGTATCTAAGCACATCAGTTATATTTTGCTACTAAGTTTTTATGCCGAATTAACTAGGGCGTAGTCCTCGAGTTTCATTTTCTTGTTCCTCCAATTTCTTAGCTCGGCTCATGTCCACCTTGGTTCGGTTTTATGACTTACGAGTCCGAGTTTTAAAAATTGACTTAACAATACTTGGAAACTTTAGGATTAGCTCAAAATAATTCAGAGTAATAAATTTAAAGTAAACACGAGGTTAGTCCAAAAAACAAACGTCGGCTCGATTAAGTTTCTTTCCTTAGTCGTTTTTCATGTGCTACGCAATTCCAAACTTGTTCTCTTGCTTGCCATGAAGCCAATTCTTGTTGGACAGCAGCAAGTCTAAGAGTTAGGTTTTTGGTGCTCACACACTACTAATCCGGCTTAAGTAGAAGCAACTTATGCCAGCCGACATATAAATAATAAATACAGAAGACCAGCAATATTATTAAGGCAGTCCCCGAGTTACTGCTCGAGGTGCCAAGGTTTCATTGATAAGCTCATTGCCGGCATACATACCGACATATGAGAGACTCGGATACATACACTTCTCTGCTAAGTGTAGAAAGGACGAAGTAGAGCTACATTCCACGGACGCTTGGATTCTTCGCCGGACCTATCCGCCTTGTTCTTCTCCTGCGGCTTTGCATCGATAAGATAATAAGAATCATTGTGCAATGCTTTGCTCACAATGAATGGCCCTTCCCATGGGGGGATAATTTATGCATGCCAGCAGTACGTTGTACCAACCGGAGTACCAGGTCACCTTCCCGGAAAATTCGGGGGCTTACTTTCCGGCTATGATAGCGTCGGAGATTTTGCTGATATATGGCGGATCTGGACAATGCCAATTCTCTCGCTTCTTCCAGCAGATCAACATCATTTTGCCGGGCTTCTTGCACTTCGGCTTCTGTGTATTGGGTGACCCTTGGCGAGTCATGCTCTATGTCGGCTGGTAATACAGCTTCTGCCCCATATACCAGAAAGAATGACGTATAGCCCGTTGATCGATTCGAGGTCGTTCTTAAACTCCACAGTACCGCTGGTAGTTCTTCTATCCACACCCCGCTAATCTTTGCAGCGGCTCAATGAGCCGGGGTTTTATCCCGGATAACACTAATCCGTTGGATCTTTCCACTTGCCCGTTCGACACGGGATGGGCTACCGAGGCAACGTCCAGCCGGATCTTCTTTTCTCGGCAAAAACGCGCAAATGCTCCTTCAGCAAAATTTGTGCCATTATCCATTATGATACTGTGAGGATAACCGTATCTCAAGATGATGTCTTTGAGGAAAGTTACAGCAGTGGTCCATCACATTTTCTTATTGGCTTCACTTTCATCCATTTCGTAAATTTGTCAACCATGACTAGGATGTGGGTCATGTTCCCCCTTGCTGGTTTAAACGGGCCAACCATATCCAAGCACCATACGACAAATGGCCATGTAATTGGTATGGTCTTGAGCTCCGACATTGGCATATGTGTCTTTGTCGCATATCTCTGACAGTCATTGCATTTTCTCACCAGATCTTCTGCTTGTTCTAAGGCACTTGGCCAGTAAAACCCGTGGCGGAAAGCTTTTGCTACCAAGGCTCTGGACGAGGCATGATGCCCACATTCCCCTTGATATATATCTCGGAGGATGTCAAGTCCTTCCTCTGGGTCAACACATCGCAGGAGGACATTAGTCACACTCCTTTTGTATAGCTCGGGATTGATGATCATGTATGCTTTTGCTCTCCTCTGAGTTTGCCTGGAGAGTGCCTCCTCAGCGGGTAAGGTTCCATCCTTTAGGAATTGGAATATGGGCAATGCACAAGCTGGTACAGCTCTCACTGGGAATACCTCCTCATCAATTTCCATTTGATCCACCGGCATGACCTCTACTGGATCACGCTATGCAGTCCCCGGGTTCGCCATGGCAGTCCTCGGGTTTCACGAACCACTCCCCACATCAATGTCCATGGGCATAGCCTCTGATTCCGGGTTTGCCAGGATAAAAATGGATTCGGATTCCGGGGATGGCCTGATAGATGGTTTTCTGTGGTGCTCTAATGCTACGTCTGGTGGAATTGCTTGTCGGGTTGATCCGAGCTTCAACAATACGTCGGCAACCTCATTTTCCACCCGGGGTATATGATGAAATTCACATCCCTCAAAGTAACCAGATATCTTCTGTACATATAATCTGTATAATGCCATGTTTGCATACAAAGCATCCCATTGTCCGGAGACTTGCTGGACTACGAGATCCGAGTCACCGAAGCATTGGATCCGACGTATTCCAACCTCCTTCGCCACTTTGAGCCCATGTACAAGTGCCTCATATTCTGCAACATTGTTTGATGCAGTGAAGTGGATTTGGAGCACATATTTCAGTTGGTCTTTCTTTGGCGAGGTAAGCACAACTCCAGCACCTAACTCGGTTTTTGTTTTTGACCCGTCAAAGTGCATTTTCCAGTAGTTCGGATCTGGAAATGGTGGCTCATATTGCACCTCGGCCCAATCCAAAAAAAAGCCCGCCACAGTCTAAGATTTGATCGCTTATCTTCTGTCATATTGTGGCGCATAAGGAGCTAGCTCAATTTCCCATTTTGCAATCCTGCCACTTGCATCCTTGTTGCTCATTATCTCGGATATGGGGGCTTCACATATTACCTTGATTGGGTGCTCCTCGAAATAGTGCTTCAGCTTCTTAGCTGCCATATACACACCATATGCCACCTTCTGATGGTGAGGATAGTTTTGCTTCGAGGCTGATAATACCTCGCTCAGGTAATATACTGGCCTTTGCACTGACTTACCCTCTTCGTCACGCTCTACCACAATTACTGCACTTACAACTCGGTTGGTTGCGGCTATATAGATCAACATTGGCTCCTTTGATAATGGAGAGGCTAACACCGCTGCAGTGGCTAACATCTTCTTTAGTTGGATAAAGGCTTCATTGGCCTGCGGCGTCCAGATGAACTTGTCCGACTTTTTCATGAGTTGATACAGAGGCAGTGCCTTTTCTCCCAACCGACTTAAGGATGCCAGGCAACCTGTGAACTTCTGGACATCGTTAAGACACTTCGGCAGTTCCATTTGTTCTATGGTCCGGATTTTAGTTGGATTGACCTCGATACCTCAGCTCGAGACAAGAAATCCGAGTAATTTTCCAGCCAGGACACCAAAGGTACATTTTTCCGGGTTAAGCTTCATTCGGAACCTACTTAGGTTCGCAAATGTCTGTCTGATATCGTCAAGGAGTGTTTTGCTTTCCTTGGTCTTGATCACAACATCATCCACATACACCTGCACATTTTGACCAATTTGTTCATGCAAACATTTTTGCATACATCTTTGGTACGTTGCCCCTGCATTACGTAAACCAAAGGGCATGGTGCGATAGCAATAAGCCCCATACGGGGTGATAAACACAGTCTTTATTTGATCACTCGGGTTCAGAGGTATCTGGTGGAAACCAGAATATGCATCAATGAACGACAACAACTCACACCCAGCAGTGGAATCTATGACTTGGTCTATCCTTGGCAATGGGAATGGGTCTTTTGGACACGCCTTATTTAGGTTCGTGTAATCGATACACATACGCCAAACCACTGCCACGTTCGGATCATCCTTCTTCTTCTCCACCAGCACCAGATTAGACAGCCAATCCGGGTAAAGCACTTCCATGATGAATCATGCAGCCAACAAACGAGCTATCTCATCTCCTATTACTTTTCTCCTGTCTTCGGCGAAGCGGCGGAGAGGTTGCTTCACCGGCTTTGCTCCGGGCCTGACATTCAAAGATTGCTCGGCCAACTCCCTCGAAACACCTTGCTCCGAGCCTGGCATTCAAAGAGGAAGTTGACGAGCTCGCTTTCCTATTTGTCATTTAACCCGGCACCAATTCTTACGGTGCGCTCAGGGAACATATTATCAACAGGCACCTTCTTGGTATCTTTTGTCGCTTGGAATGAGACGCTACCATGCGGGTTACTCAGCGCCGTCATATATTGCTGCGCGGACTGAGCCAATGCCGCCACCTCTTGGATTTTTCTCTTTTCTTGCGCAATCATGAGTGACTCGGCCAGGTTAGATCCGGCGGATGCACACTCAATGGAACGTCGGAAATCACCAGCGATGGTAATCACACCATTTGGCCTAGGCAGCTTCATCTTCAAGTTACTAATGTGGCAATTTGCCATGAATTTGTTCAGGGCTAGTCTACCGAGCAACGCGTGATATGCGCTTTCTAGATTAACAACTTCGAACTCCAAATTCTCAGTCCTGCAGTTATCCCTTGTGCCGAACAACACATCAACCCGGACCTTGCCTATGGGATCACAGGAGATACCTGGCACAATGATGTGGAAAGTTGTCCTTGTAGCTTGGAGCATATTCTCCGAGATACCCAACTTGCGCATCGTGTCCACATACATGATGTTGATGCTACTGCCATTATCAATCAGCACCTTTGAGAACCTCACATTGATGTTAGGTCCAATGAGTGTTGGATCCAACACCAGTGCATACGAACCAGGACTTGGCATGAGCTTCGGATGATCCTTGATGCTCCAGGTAATCTCCTGATCTGACCAAGGCATATACCTTGTCACGGTCGGCATAACTGCATTGACCTCCATATGTCGGCACTGCAAGCTCTTCATGTCTGTCTCTTCCGTAGTGAATACACAATAACTTTGATGATGCTCCCTATACTCATTTCTCCCCTCGTTTCCGGGGTACCTCTGATCCTGTTGGTTTCGGTTCTCCACCTGATGCACTGCATCCCTTCTCTCATGATTTTCATACCTCGGTGGAGGGGGAGCCAACATTAACTGCTGCGTGTTCGCTCCGGAGAGCAACTGCTGCCGGGGTAACTCCTGCCGAGGTTGATCATTCCGAGGTGCCTGAGCATTCCCCGAACCACTTTGTTCTATCTTTCGCATCCATTCACACTGTCTGGTTGTGTGACCCGCTGGGTTACTCGGATTAGGCGTGTGAAACTTACACGGCTGATCCAGCATTGCCTCATAGGTGTATCTCGGACGGTCCTTCTTTTCTTGCCACTGTTTTTTTTTCTGCTCTGGCGTCCAAGTTTTCTTCCCATCATTCCTCGGTGTCCATTGCTGTCCTCCAATTTTTTGACGTTGACTCCTTCCCGTTCCGGGTTGATCCTGATTCACAGCTGCAACTTGTTGCGAACTGTACCGATAATCCGGTCTGTCATCCCTTCTTTTACCTCGGTAATCATTTCTTCCGGATGACCTGGCCCCATCTCGCTGACAGTACTCCTCGCTTGACTCGTTTGACGTGAGTCTAGGTTGCATCGGATCACCTAAGGCATATGAATCAGCAATCCGGATCGTTTCTGCCAAGGTGGTTGGCATACCCTTTGCAACCTTTGCCATAGCATGCTTGCATATCTGCGTCCTTGCGCAAACCAAGCTATGGCATGTGACTCATTCACACCCTCGCACAAGTTTCGCACAGTGCACCAATGGGTTAAGAACTCCCGGTCAGTCTCGTTTGGTCTCTGCTGCACATCGCTAGGGTCTGTGGTCTGTTGGGCCTTTGATACGTACTTGAGAAGTTGCTAACAAACATCTCCTCAAAATCGATCCAAGAGTTAATACTTCCGGGTGGCAAATTGTTTAGCCATACCCTCGCTGGCCCCTCCAACATCTGGGGTACATATCTCACAGCCCATCTCAAGTTGCCCGTGGCAATTTTTACAGCAGGTGCATAGTTAATCAACCAATCCTCCGGCTTAGTGCTGCCGTCATACGTCTTTGTGCCTCTAGGTAACTGGAAGTTAGGTACCGGAGGTTCCTTCATGATCTGGGGCCCAAAACAAGCTGGACCCGGAGGACCTTGACATTCAATTTGCTCCGACCTATATAGCCGATCCAGTTTTAACCTGGTGTCATCAGGCATCAAGTTTCTGCTTCCCAATCTTGACCCTATCACGTGATAGTCCGGTCTGGGATAGCCTGCGTTCACCATCTCCGAATCACCATCATTGTACCTATCTTTCTCCTATGGAGCTGCCCTCTGTTGCATACCTTGGCCGCCGCTGCGCTCTTGCCGTGGTATATTCCACTGTTGCGGTTGACCTGCAACGACCAAATTACGTTGTCTAGCATTGCCATTTACAGCATTCCCTTGACCGGCATTGCCTTGGTCGCGGTTACCTCGTCCAGCTTCACCTCAGCTCACACTCCTTCGATCTTCATTTCTTTGCACTTATTTTCCTTTTCCTGCCCTTGACGGGTCATATGGGACTATCTGTTTATTCCTCCTGGCCGAAGTTACTACCTCTTCTCTCCTAGGACCACCATGAGGAGACGATGCGGCTCCAGCAGATTTTTGTGGGTTACCCACCACCGAATGAACGATCTTGGAGGCCCCAGCTCTCTCCGGGTTAGCCTTGAGCAACTCCTCGTTTTGCTTGTTCGCGATCCCAACCAACTCATTGACTCTTTCCTGCTGTCTTTGACGGGCTTCACCCATCAGACCCTCTAACTCGGACGCAGCTGCATCCGCTGCTCTGAGGTTCTTTGCCGGGGTACTATACCTCGGCAGCCCCACAGACAAACAGTTCTCTGATTCCTTGATCCTAGTATCACCCTCTCTATTCATCTCACTCATGATATTTCTTCCTTTCACCTTTACAGCATCAACCTTATTTACCTTAGCATGCTCACGCAGTGTCATGTTCAACGAATGCTGAGCCACGGCTATCTTTTTTGCACCCTCTAGTATTTTTTGCCTAGTTTCCTCTAGCTCGGCCTGTGCCTGAGCCGGATCTACTGCTGTTGATACTGGGTTTGCCAAGCTATCCATCTCCTGCTGCAGCACATTCTCAAGCCTCTCTAGTGGAGGTCCTCTACTTTTCCTCGGTGCCTTAGGTGTTACCTTCGGATATGGTGCCGGATCCTTGCTTGCGCCAGCGCCAGGAGCGGTCATCATCACCTCAGCGTGGTCCGGGGAGCGAGCGATACACGCCCCGCGAGCCGCACTAAGGGGTGGGTCGCCTCCTTCGACGACGTGCCACGGATGAGTGCACGACACATCGACAGCAACGTAGATCTTGTGCGCGTTGAGCTTGAAGAAGAGGCCATTGCGCGGGAGAGGACGCTTGCCGAAGCAGCCAGCATTGTCACTGACAAAGTCCAGCGCTCCAAAGCGCTGAACGAGCCCGGAGACGATGCGTTCGCCGGTGCCGATGAAGTTTCTTGTCCGGATCTTCACCCCTGCTAGCGCTGCTAGCCTCACGGTGGGTGCCAACTGTCGTGGTGGTGTCACGGCAGATGCCATGGATAGGCTAAAGGTGGGGACTAAATGCACTAGGGGAATCCAGGGAGGGATAGTGTGGTGATTCCACACACAGTAGCTTTGTATTTGATTCACCTTCTCAGATTACAAGTGCTCCTTGAGCTGTATTGGGGAGAGGAGGAAGAAGGACTCTCTTACTCTCACCACTAGCTATCCCTCAGGAACACACTAGTAAACCACAACACACTAGAGATCAACCCCTTCTACAGAGGCCCTAGCCCCCCTTATATAGGAGTGGCTAGGTCTCCACTTAGGGCATACGTGGAGGCATATTCCAGGGAATATGCCTCTTCCCTAAATAGTAAGCCGACCGGGTCACTTTAACCCCGCGTCATCCATGCAGAGGCTACGTGAGCCTCTGCGGCGCCTGCGTCATCTGACATAGGCTTCGTCACCTTTGTCAGCCACGCCTCGGTGGTCCTGCCTCTGTCTGCTTCGCTCACGCTCTGCGTACAGCGGTCAGCTTTAAACAGCGAGATACCTTCCTTCTCTTACAAGCTTGATATAAGCCGGATCCTTCATAGTTGATCCGGCCACACCTGTTCTTGCATACAAGTTAGATACACCTTACCGACTTACGGCATAAGTCGGTTGAGACCTAGTTGGGTGGACGTCCCCTGGTCCGAGTTACTCCGTGATTCGGTCTGCCTTGAGGTGACTCGGCCAGCACTTGCTTTGACCTTGTCGTACCTTGGCTAACTAGGCCTTTATACCCCGGCGTGACCCCACCCGGGGGTATCCCCCAACAAGTGCGCCATGCCAAAGCTCAGCTAGTAACACCTTTGGGGTGTTTCCTTGCTCCTACTGGTTCGATTAAACCTTGGTTTCATAACTGAGGGAAACTTGTTGTTGTGCTCATCATACCTTCCTCTTGGGGTTCCAAACGAGCTCTACATCAACACCGCCATCAAGCATTTTTCTGGGCGCCGTGCATTGAGCCATCAAGCGATTTTCTGGCGCCGTTGCCGGGGAGTCAAGGACATCTTCACAAGGGGAGTCCCTCATAACCAATCTCTTTACTTTGTTTTTTTTGTTTTGCTTAGTTTCTTTTTGCTTTGTTCGCTTGTTTCTTTATCAAAAACACAGAAAAATTAGTTTTTCTAGTTTGCTTTCTTTTCAAAAACAAACAAAAAAATAGTTCCTATCTTAAGTTGCCACTATGTCTAGCCTTGCTCCAATCACTATGTCACCCGAGGAAATGATTTTCACTTTTAATCAAGGAATTGAGGAAAGTTTTAAGGAAGCTTGGTCTAGAATCTCTGATCTACATGAAAAAACTGAGCCTGAAATGACTCAAAGCTTGTTCCTTAGCAGTTTTTACCTTGGGATTGCTCTTTGCTATAGATATGCTCTAGATGCTGTTGTGGGAGGAGATTTCCTCCAATGTAATGAGGATGATGCTACTAATGCTATAAAGAAATTGATCCTCACTTACAACATGCCTAGCCAAACTGATATTTCTTTCGCAAAAATATTTGCTAGGTTGAACACTCTTGAGACTAGCACTACTAGCTTAGAAAATTGCTATAATACGCTTAGGGAGCATCACAATTATGTTCCAATAAACTCTGAACCATCAAAGTGGTTCCCTACGATATAGATTGAGATGAACACTGAAACTTTTCAAGCTCGCTGTGATATCATGTCTGAATTTTGCCTCATGCCCAAAGATATTTATAAATCTCTGAATACTTGGGGGCTCACTGAAGGAGGAAAAGAAATATCTCTTGCTAATAATACTACCATATTACCTCTTGGAATGGCTGAAGGAGTGTTTACAAAGATCCTTGGGAAAACGATTTCTATTGATTATCTTGTTATTGAATGTGCAGGAAAAAAACAAATTATACTCGGAAGGTCCCTATTAGAACTCCTTGGAGCAATAATAGATGTGGGAAAGGGGACCATGCACCTTTATTCTCCACCAAACAATCATATTTTCCCCAAGGTTAAGAATAAAAATAAGAGAGGTAAGGGCAAGAAATTTGGTTTCAATGCTTCTTCATTTGAGAACACTTGATTCTTTCTTTGCTTCTTATGCCTAACTTAAAGGCCTTAAAGAAAAGTACTTATTGGGAGATAACCCAAAAGTTTTAGCTGAGTCTTGGAAGTTATTACCTCTGTAATAACCTCTCCTTATCCTTTTTATTTGCTTTTCGTGCCAAGAGTAACCTCTAATGAGAGAGAAGTAATGATTGCTAAAGTTGCTGTCCTGAAACAGATTTCTGTTCTTCACCGTAAAAATTCATGAGAGAGCTCTGTATGTCGGATTGAGCTGTAATTTTTTGTGCTTATGCCCCAGGTTGTTATATAAATTTCGTTAGTTCAGCACTTTTTTTATTTGAGCAATAGAAGGTCTTCGAAACAATTATTCTTTACCTGCTGGTCTGTTTTGACAGATTTCTGCCATTTTCTACATTTGCTTCTTGTTGGTTCCTTCTTAAGTTCTTTTGGGGAATTGAGCTTTTCGAGGGAAGTGCAACAATAGCTAGTGTTCTAATGGAAGTTTATTTGGTGTTAGAACTGAACCTTAAGACTTATTTATCTTAAGTGCACTAATGTTGCTAATAAAGATTGTGGGTGAAGTTTTGTATGAAGGAAAAATTTCAGGTGTATGGAAGGACTGAGTAATGAGATGAAGAATGGACTAAATCTCAAGCTTGGGGATGCCACGCGTGTCACCCCAAGAAATATCCAAGAAGTACAAGCGTCAAAGTTTGGGGATGCCCAAGGCATCCCCTTCTTCATCAATAAAAATCCCAGGTTTCTTCCAAACGCTTCATTTTTATTGTTTCATGCATAGTTGTGTTTTTCTTGGAGCGTCTTCTTTTTCGTTTTTGTTTTGGTTTTTAGGTTGCTTGGTTTTCTTAGTTTTCTGAATAAATTGGTTGGACCCCCTCTTTCTTACATTTGGTTTGCAAATAGTTTGGTTTGGTTTGGAAAAGAGTAGGAAAGTTCATGCTTATGTGGTAAAAAGAGCTCGTTTTTGACTGTGGCCTATGCTTTGTCATGCCATGCTTGATATTGTTTTGGCTTTATGCTTAGTATTCTTTGTTGTAGCATGACTTGTTATAAACAATTGAGATTTCTTAATGTGCCTTGGATGAATCATGCGTTGTTTTAGCATATTAAAGCATAGTATAGTGGTATTCTCCTTTGATGCTTCATTTGGGTCGACTTGGCACATGCTCACACCATGTTATGACTATCTCAAGTCACCATAGCCTTTATGATCCTTTTGTTTTCAACTTGTAGTATCACTTTATGCTTTGATCAATGATGTTTTGTCGCTCTGCATGATTATGGCCATTATTGCTCTCTTAGTTTGTCGCTCCCAGTCTTTTGCTAGCCTCCACAACCAAGTATGAGTTCCACTCATGCATCCAACTCCCTAAACCAAGTTATTCCAAAGAGTCCACCATACCTACCTACTAGCTTATGCTATTCCAAGTATATTCATGCTTTTTTTACCTTCCAAATTAAACTTGTTATGAGAAAACTAGTGATTAAAGCTCTCACGAACTTGATGGCACACTTTACTTTACTTGCCTCTAATAAACTTGAACCATTGGGTCCTTCTTTATTGCGTATATGCTTGCGCTTTATAAGTTGAAATTAGCAGAACCATGTACCATGGGGAACGCTTTCAACATTGCACTTGTACTTTGTACCCCGTTGATATCATGTTCTTTTGCTTACGGATCCCGGCGGTGTGAAATAAAAGTGGAACTTGTAAGATCATGGAGTTTGTATGTGTGTTAGAGAAACGCCTAGGCCGCTAGCCTAAGCCATGCCTAATCATGCTGGAAACTTGCAGCATCACCATAATGAGCACTCTATGAAGCATCCTCAAAAAAAACCTATGCAAATAGAAAATAAAAAGATCGCTGAGATGCTCATTGTCTGCTTAGCTTGTCATTTTGATTATGGGAAAGCTCCCGTATCATGTGCAAGGGGTACCCCGTTGGTGGTTATTAATGATACACATGTACTTACAATGACAAGAGCTTACTCGTGACTGAAGTTGAGTAGCATGAGGTTTGGTCTTCATAAGTAAGGGGCATGAGATTTCGGTTTATAACTTGTCAAACATATCCTCTTAGTTGTGTCACTTTAACCTTAACCATTTCAAGATGCTTATGATAGGGGCAATAAGAGCTGAAAGCTATAAGTACCATAATTTTTGGAAGCTCTTTATGAGACTTTAATCCCTACTTCCTTTTACAAAGGTATTTCTTCCACCATTACATTGAGTCTCCACCTTCTATCTTTATGCACCTACTTTGAGAGCATAGTGGCCATTCTTAGTTCTATGTGCATTGTCCCAAGACTAGTTGATTGATGCATACTTTGATATTGCTTGTTTTAAACTATTGTATCTAGTCACTCTTATGAACTTTGAAGGTGTCATATGCAATTATATTTGCTACTCTATTGAGGGACAAGCTGAATACTATTATGCTATGTTTTCTTTATGTGAAACAAACAAACGTCTTGCAAAGCATTGTTATTCGTGAATCTTTTGTTTGTGCATTTTCATGTTGCATCATAGTTTCTTTGCTTATTGCTAGAACTTTGTCTTTCATGTTATGATTGAAGTACTATGATCCCAGCTTTGAATGTTTTACAAATACTTTGATCAAGTCTTTGATGGTGCATGTCACCTCAAAAATTATTCTTTATTTTTATCACTTACCTACTCGAGGGCGAGCAGGAGTTAAGCTTGGGGGTGTTGATACATTGCAAATGTATCTATAATTTTTGATGTTCCATGCTTGGTTCTATCCACTTTCTTGTGTTTTATTCCAACTTTGGAGTACTTTTCATATGATTTCTTGGACTAACCTATTAACAAGAGCCACAGTGCCAGCTGCCTGTTTTCTGCTGTTTTTGGTTCCAGGAAAGTCAGAAAATGAATATTCTTGGAATTGGACGGGACAAAAGCCAAAGTGCCTATTTTTCCGGATGTCATCAAGTGCCAGAATACGAGACGGAGAGGGGCCAGGGGGGCCACCACACCACCTGGCCGCACGGCCAGGCCTGGCCCGCGCCAGGGGGTGGTGTTGACGCTCCCGCCACCCCCTCGGCCTCTCCTTCTGCCTATATATTGCCCTCGGGACGAAAACCCTGAGTACCCGATCAAAAATCCACGAAAGAGTCTGTAGCCACCATCATCTCCATCCCTAGATCGGGAGGGATCTGAAGCTCTTCCCGGCACCCTGCCGGAGAGGGGAATTCACCTAGAGGCCTTCTTCATCACCATGCAAGCCTCTGGTGTGATGCGTGATTAGTTCATCCTTGGACTATGGATCCATGTAGTAGCTAGATGGCTGGTTCTCCTCGTTTGTGCTTTCATGTTTAGATCTTGTGAGCTCCGTTCATGATCAAGATCATCTATTTGTAATTCTGCATGTTGTGTTTGCGGGGATCCGATGGATATTGAGATGCTATTTCAGATTGATTATTGATTCTATCATGTCTTTGTTATTTGTGATCTTGCATGCTTTCCGTTGTTAGTAGCTATCTTGGCCAAGTAGATGCTAGCAACTCCAAGAGTTAGTATTTATGCTCGATAGTTTTTCATGCCTCTTGTAATCTAGGGAAGTGACAGAAATCTCTAAGGTACTAGATGTGCTATTGCTACTAGGGAGAAAACAACAATCCATTGTTCATAGAACAATCGTATTGTTTACTTTTCATGCAGTTCGTAAAGCAATAATCTGTTGCTTGCAACTTAATACTGGAGGGGGTTCGGATGATAACCTGAAGGTGGATTATTAGCCATAGATGTAGTTGGATGACGGTCTAAGTATAATGTTGTAATGCCCAATCAACTATGAAAGGAGTCAAGATGATTAGTATATGCATGTATTGCTTTCTCGGTGTTTGTCAATTGCCCCGCTGTAATTTGTTCACCCAGCATGTTATCTATCTAAGGAGAGCCACCTCTAGTGAACTATGGATCCCGGTCCTTTGTTCTGTACATTCAATCTACAATCTTTTACTGCTTTGTGTTTACTTTCTCCAAACTTTTACTTCTTTCCATTCGATACATTTAATCCTTTGTTTACCGCAAAACACGGTGAGATTGACAACCTCATCGCAAGTTGAGGACAAAGTTCTGTGGTTGTGTTGTGCAGGTCTCCACGTTGCTACTAGCACCGGTAGTGCGCCCTGCCAAAGCTCAGCTAGTAACACCTTTGGGGTGTTTCCTTGCTCCTACTAGTTCGATTAAACCTTGGTTTCATAACTGAGGGAAACTTGTTGCTATGCTCATCATACCTTCCTCTTGGGGTTCCCAACGAGCTCTACATCAACACCGCCATCAAGCATTTTTCTGGGCGCCGTGCACTGAGCCATCACCACGTCATCTGTTTCGCAGTATCCCCACTCAAGTAAAGCCGTTGGATTCTTTTTATGAATGGGAGATGCCGAAGAATCTTTGTAGCAACATTCGACTGCTTCATCTGACCATCTTTTCCCTTTACCTCATCATACCTAGAGGCCCCACAAATGGAGCAGTACTTGTCATTCGCAAACTGTTTCCAAAACAAAAGGCAACCTTTTGGACAACAATCTATCTTTTCGTAATCCATGTTGAGCTCGTTCATAAGTCTCTTTGTTTCGTGAAAGGTTTAGGAAGACAATGCCCTTCGGGCAACATGTTACCACATGTTCCCAGGTTAGCTTCAAAGTGAGCACGAGTGGCGGAGTGCTGGCATTTGTTGGCTAAACATTGAGAGATGGCATCGAGCTGAGAAATCTTTGCACCCTCGTACAGAGGCCTCTTAGTCGCTGCCATCATATCAAGGAAGGCCTTCGCGGTTGGCTCCGGTTCCTCCGGTTCTGGCGGTTCCTCCGGTTCTGGTGGTTCATCCCGTGGAGGTGGCGAATCCGGGTGGTCAGCATCGATGAGATCATCGAGCAAGTTTCTAATCCCATCGTGCTCATTGCCATTGAGCCGCTGCCGCATAACCTCACCTCTTTCACGTTCGTACCGAGCAAAGTCGACCTGCATGACATAGTGAGGCATGTACCCAGCTTGCAGAAGGTTTCTATACATCTCATCCTTTCCCTGGCGATGACGCTTATTGCAACGAGCAGAGGGACAAAGTGACCGAACGATTGCCTTCGAACCACGCGCTAAATCATTCACTAACAAATGAGTGTGTCGTGTCCACTCTTCTGTTTTATTAGTCGCACTAATACGGCCACTGTACATCCACCCATTATCAGCCATCCTCTTCTGCTTTGTTGGGAACCAAACAACAAATATAGCATTTTGTATCAAACAGGAGATTAAATGCTTCATATTTTTATGCATGCATCAACCTACATGTCTAATTGGAAAAGAGGGTCCTAACCAGCCGCCGGATCCATGGATTGGGTAAGTTCTCCCTAGCTCTACCCCAATCCGAGCAGAATTTTGGCAGCACCTCCCCGCTGCTCTCCCGATACACGTCTCGACAAAAAGCCGAGAGAATGTGCATCCGCAGAACAACGAGGAGGCGCTACCGAAATCCTGTCTCGGATCGAGGTAGAGCTAGGGAGAACCATACCCAACTACGAATCCACCGACTGCCCGATAAAAGCCATAAGCGTTACGGTTATTAATATGCGAGACCACTAATGCATATTAATGCGCGTAACGCTTACGGTCGGGAAGACGCCTAGGTACCGCGACTTGACATGGTGATCTAACACGAAAATAAACCTAGGAACAAGATAGGCATGGTAGGGAGGTGGCTGCTCGGGGAGGAGGAGGTCGGATGCGGTGGAGGGAAGGCTGCAGGGTCGGGTGCGACGAGCTACGGGAGGAGGATGGGCGGCGGGGTCGGGTGCGGCGGAGGGGAGGAGGCTGCGAGCTCTAGGAGGAGGAGGTCGTGGCGGCAGAGCGGTGGAGGGGCGGCCACGAGCTCGGGGAGGAGGAGGTCCGGGCGGTGTGGTCGGGTGCGGCGGGGTCGGGTGCGGTGGAGGGTCGGCGGCGAGCTACGGGAGGAGGAGGCGGCGGCTGGGTCGCAGGGGAGCGGCGACGAGCTACGGGATCTACGGGAAGGGGGTCACACCTGGGTCCTACACATGGCACCTACCAACCTTGCACCACTATCACACACATATCCTAGGGGCACATGCAAGTTTTCATGTGATTCCGACACTCCGGCGGTCTTCCGCCGGTGAAACCCTAGACCGGGGACCCCGGATCATCTACCCCTATAGCTATCTCCGTAATAGGGTAGCCCGGTGGACCTCTCTACTTGTTTTTGTTTGTTTAGGACATATGTCCATGGAGAGCAAAGGTTGGGCCAACTTTGCTACATTATAGGCCCCGGTTGTGACGCGGCGGAAGTTTCCACGTAGAGATCCAGGATTTTACTAAGTGTTAACGCAATTCCGGAAAGGGGGTCACACCTGGGACCTACACATGGCACCTACCAACCTTGCACCACTCTCACACACAAATCCTAGGGGCACATGCAAGTTTTCATGTGATTCCGACGCTCCGGCGGTCTTCCTTCGGCGAAACCCTAGATCGGGGGCCCCGGATCGTCTACCCATATAGCTATCTCCGTACGAGGCTATCCCGGTGGACCTCTCTACTTTTTTTTGGTTTGTTTAGGACATATATACATGGAGAGCCAAGGTTGGCCCAACTTTGCTACATTCTAGGCCCCCGGTTGTGAGGCGGCGGAAGTTTCCACGTAGAGATCCAGGATTTTACTAAGTGTTAACGCATGTCCGAAAAGGGGGTCACACCTGGGGCCTACACATGGCACCTACCAACCTTGCACCACTCTCACACACAAATCCTAGGGGCACATGCAAGTTTTCATGTGATTCCGACGGTCCGGCGGTCTTCGTCCGGCGAAACCCTAGATCAGGGGCCCCGGATCGTATACCCATATAGCTTTCTCTGTACGAGGGTAGCCCGGTGGACCTCTCTACTTTTTTTTGTTTTTTTAGGACATATATACATGGAGAGCCAAGGTTGAGCCAACTTTTCCACATTCTAGGCCCTAGTTCTGACGCGGTGGGAGTTTCCATGTACAGATCCAGGATTTTACTAAGTGTTAACGCATGTTCGATAAGGGGGTTACACCTGGGGCCCACACAAGGCACCTACCAACCTTGCACCACTCTCACACACATATCCTAGGGGCACATGCATGTTTTCATGTGAATCCGATGCTCCGGCGGTCTTCCTCCGGCGAAACCCTAGATCGGGGGCCCTGGATCGTATATCCCTATAGCTTTCTCCATACGAGGGTATCCAGATGGACCTCTCTACTTGTTTTGGTTTGTTTAGGACATATGTGCATGGAGAGCCAGAGTTGGGCCAACTTTTCCACATTCTAGGCCCCGGTTGTGACGCGGTGGGAGTTTCCACGTACAGATCCAGGATTTTACTAAGTGTTAACGCATGTCCGGGAAGGGGGTCACACCTGGGGCCTACACATGGCACCTAACAACCTTGCACCACTCTCACACACATATCCTAGGGGCACATGCAAGTTTTCATGTGATTCTGACGCTCTGGCGGTCTTCCTCCGGTGAAACCCTAGACCGGGGGCCCCGAGTAGTCTACCCATATAGCTATCTCTGTACGAGGGTATCCAGATGGATCTCTCTACTTTTTTTGGTTTGTTTAGGACATATATACATGGAGAGCCAAGGTTGTCCAACTTTTCCACATTCTAGGCCCCGGTTGTGACGCGGCAGGAGTTTCCACGTACATATCCAGGATTTTACTAAGTGTTAACGCATGTCCGGGAAGGGGGTCACACCTGGGGCCTACACATGGCACCTAACAACCTTTCACCACTCTCACACTTATATCCTAGGGGCACATGCAAGTTTTCATGTGATTCCGACGCTCCGGTGGTCTTCCTCCCGCGAAACCCTAGACCGAGATCCCCGGATCGTATATCCCTATAGCTTTCTCCGTACGAGGGTAGCCCGGAGAACCTCTCTACTTGTTTTGGTTTGCTTAGGACATATGTGCATGGAGATCCAAAGTTGGCCAACTTTGCCACATTCTAGGCCCCGGTGTTGACGCGGCGGGAGTTTCCACGTACAGATCCAGGATTTTACTAAGTGTTAACGCATGTCCGGGAAGGGGGTCACACCTGGGGCATACACATTGCACCTAACACCCTTTCACCACTCTCACACACATATCCTAGGGGCACATGCAAGGTTTCATGTGATTCCGACGCTCCGGCGGTCTTCCTCCGGCGAAACCCTAGACCGGGGGCCCCGGATCGTCTACCCCTATAGCTTTCTCCGTACGAGGGTAGCCTGGTGGACCTCTCTACTTATTTTGGTTTTTTTAGGACATATGGAAATGGAGAGCCAAGGTTGGGCCAACTTTGCCACATTCTAGGCCCCGGTTGTGACGTGGCGGGAGTTTCCACATACAGATCGAGGATTTTACTAAGTGTTAACGCATGTCCGGGAAGGGGGTCACACATGGGGCCTACACATGGCACCTAACAACCTTGCACCACTCTCACACACATATCCTAGGGGCACATGCAAGTTTTCATGTGATTCCGATGCTCCGGTGGTCTTCCTCCGGCGAAACCCTAGACCGAGGGCCCTAGATCGTCTACCCCTATAGCTTTCTCTGTACAAGGGTAGCCCGATGGACCTCTCTACTTGTTTTGGTTTGATTAGGACATATGTACATGGATAGCCAAGGTTGGGCCAACTTTGCCACATTCTAGGCCCCGGTTGTGATGCGGCGGGAGTTTCCACGTATAGATCCAGGATTTTACTAAGTGTTAACGCATGTCCAGAAAGGGGGTCACACATGGGGCCTACACATGGCACCTAACAACCTTGCACCACTCTCACACACATATCCTAGGGGCACATGCAAGTTTTCATGTGATTCCGACGCTCCGGCGGTCTTCCTCCGGCGAAACCCTAGACCGGGGGCCCCAGATCGTCTACCCCTATAGCTTTCTCCGTACGAGGGTAGCCCGGTGGACCTCTCTACTTGTTTTGGTTTGTTTAGGACATATGTACTTGCAGAGCCAAGGTTGGGCCAACTTTGCCACATTATAGGCCCCGGTTGTGACGCGGCGGGAGTTTCCACGTACAGATCCGGGATTTTACTAAGTGTTAACGCATGTCCAGGAAGGGGGTCACACATGGGGCCTACACATAGCACCTAACAACCTTGCACCACTCTCACACACATATTGTTGGAAATATGCCCTAGAGACAAATAGTAGTAAGGACTATTATCATATTTCATATAGTTTATTATTAAGTTTTATATCATGCTATAACTGTATTGAGTGGAAACATCAATACACGTGTGATATACAAACAAACCAGGGGTTCCTAGTGAAACTCTAGTCACGTTTCCTGATCATTGGTCAACAGATGATCATGTTTCCTGATCATGTGGCATTTATGCCAGTTGGAAATGAGGTTATCTCATTCTGAGAATGAGATGATGAACCAATACCCAACCTAAACATCATGATTCGATCATGTCACGAAGTTCAAGTTACGATGATTAGAAATGAATCCTCAGAGACTAATCCTTAGACCGTGAGGCTATATCAATCACTGTCTCCCGAGACTGCTTAGATAGCATCAAGCGCCATCTGGTAAAACGATGATTATAAAGGTGTGTTCAGGTACTTGGAGGAAACCGTAGAGGCAATATATGTCAAGAGCGGGATTTGTTCGTCCATGTGACGGGAAGATACTCAAGGGCCCACTCGGAGAAGTTATATCCAATAGATGCGAAGCGTGTGATTGGATCACGGGGATATCACTTGTCGGAACAAGTCAAGTAGCATTGTTTAGTAACGAGTTTGAACACGACATGGTGATGTCATTGATCAGATCTCGGGCAATGCAAGTATCGAGAGACAAAGGGAATAAGACACGACTGTCCCGGTTCAAATGACGAAAGATCCTCATGGAACGCACAGGGGTCACATGGCCATCCAGGTCCCTCTGTTGATCATTGGTGCGGGAGTGTCCCGACCATGTCTGGAGTGTTCCCGAACCGTGGGGTATCACGCTTAAGGGCTTGATGATGCTTAGAGAGCATTTATAGGATCGGTAGAATCACTGAAGAAAAGAAGGGAGAAAACCGAAAGGGTTTTGGTAAGTCAGGAGGATGTCCGGAGTGGAGGTGGAAGGTGTTCCTTGGCCACGAAGATTAAATGATATGTGAATGAATGTTAAATATTGATTTAATCATTTATTCATAATTATTTAATAAAGAGAAAATCAATTAAAGGTCAAAAGGCTTAATGGGCCAATTTCCGGAGGGAGAAGGCCCATTAGGGAAAGGAGAGAGGGAGAAGGAGAAAGGGGACTGGCCGGCTGGGCCTAGCCCCCCTGCGCGGGGCCCACTAGGGGCTGGCAGGCGGCCTCCCCTCTCCCTCCTCTCCTTTAGTCCCACCCCGAGACTTTGAGGGAGGGTGTACCCCCTCCTCCCCCTATATATAGTGGGGGTATTTGGCCAGATAAATACACCAATAATCAATAAAGGTCTCCGCACTTTTGGGAGGACCTCTAATTGATATTTTCTCTCTCCCCCTCTCTCTCTCTCGTGACCGTGGTCCCAAGTCTGGACTGCGCGAGCGAGAGACATCTTCACCGCGGAGCGCCGTCGCGTTGTGGGATTCGGATCCGGGAGCTCTACTTCCGCAACTGCTACTAGATCGGGGAAGCGGGAGTCATCGTCAGGCACCGGACGTGTGTAACTCTCCGCGAGGTGTCGCACATGAGGCACTCAAGTCGTTGGAGCCAGAAGGAGCGCAAGGACTTCATCACGACCTTGAGGTCGGCTTCGGCTCGTCTACATCAACCACGCTCTCTTGAGCGTTGCCAACGCTTTTCGGTCTTCGAGGGTAAGTTCGCGAAAAGCCCCTCTCGTTACTGTATTACTAATAGATAGGTCCTGGCAGCTTCAGGGGGTTCAGGGGCGTAGAGTAAAATTTATTGTTTTTATGCGCGGAACCCCTACACATATCCTAGGGGCCTGTGCAAGTTTTCATGTGATTCCGACGCTCCGGCGGTCTTCCTCCGGCGAAACCCTAGACCGAGGGCCCCGGATCGTCTACCCCTATAGCTTTCTCCGTACGAGGGTAGCCCGGTAAACCTCTCTACTTGTTTTTGTTTGTTTAGGACATATGTACATGGAGAGCCAATGCTGGGCCAACTTTGCCACATTCTAGGCCCCGGTTGTGACACGGCGGGAGTTTCCACGTATATATCCAGGATTTTACTTAGTGTTAACGCATGTCCGGGAAGGGGGTCACACATGGGGCCTACACATGGCTCCTAACAACCTTGAACCACTCTCACACACATATCCTAGGGGCACATGCAAGTTTTCATGTGATTCCGACGCTCCGGCGGTCTTCCTCCGGCGAAACCCTAGACCGGGGGCCCCGGATCGTCTATCCCTATAGCTTTCTCCGTACGAGGGTAGCCCGGTGGACCTCTCTACTTGTTTTGGTTTGTTTAGGACAAATGTACATGGAGAGCCAAGGTTGGGCCAACTTTGCCACATTCTAGGCCCCGGTTGTGACGCGGCGGGAGTTTCCACGTATAGATCCAGGATTTTACTAAGTGTTAACGCATGTCCGGGAAGGGGGTCACACATGGGGCCTACACATGGCACCTAACAACGTTGCACCACTCTCACACACATATCCTAGGGGCACATGCAAGTTTTCATGTGATTCCGACGCTCCGGCGGTCTTCCTCTGGCGAAACCCTAGACTGAGATCCCCGGATCGTCTACCCCTACAGCTTTCTCCGTACGAAGATAGCCCGGTAGACCTCTCTACTTGTTTTGGTTTGTTTAGGACATATGTGCATGGAGAGCCAAAGTTGGGCCATCTTTGTCACATTCTAGGCCCCGGTTGTGACACGGGGGGAGTTTCCATGTAAGATCTGGTGGACCTAGGCTCGGCCCAAGAAAACCTAGGCTCGGCCCATGTATATCTGGTGGGTTAGGTTTGTTTAGCTTAAATAGCCCCTCCTCTCTCATTCCACTCCGCTGCCTCCTCCTCCTGCCCAAAGCAGCCGCCACCACCCGAAGCCACCGCCCGCCCGATGCCGCCGCCACCCAGAGCCCCTTACCGGCTCGAAGACGCCGCCACCCAAGGCCGCCCGCCGTCACCGACCATAGGTAATCTCCAAGCCCTTTTTTGGTTAATTAGATGTGTTTCAGAGCAACCACACTTAGAAAATTGTTCTTTTGTTCAAATGCATACTTTGGGATGCCCAACCCGCGTGCTCGTCCTCAACTCGGAGGCAACGCTGGAGGACTGCTGAGCTCCATCGGGGCTGGGGATGTCCGAGCCTGGGCTCCGTCGGGCTGGCACTGGGAGGTGCTACCTTCCGGGAACCGTAGCTTGGTGAGGAATCCAGGTCCCGTTGTTGACCCGGAGCTTCTTTGGTGGAGGTCGCATGGTCCAGGAGCGGTTCAGTGGGAGCCGGCCCCCGAGGAGGTGGTACGGAGGCGTGTCAGGGAGGAGGACGAGCACGTCCGCCACTATATATATGTGATGGAGGTCAGGTTCTCCAATACATGGCAGGTTCTCCAGGGATCTCACTCGAGCTATGCTCGTGTGATGGTTCCTTCTCTCTGGGTGTCCACCGCCCGTGGCTCAATACCCGGTGGTCGGTGTCCAGTTTGATTGAGTGAGATGTATCAGTTATATTATCGAATTTGTACTAGAAAACTATGTCGAGAACTTGAATAAGATAACTAATATCTTGTTTGTGGATGCTGAATATGATGATTCACAACGTCAATTCATGTGGGCGTGGAGACAATTGGTTATAATAAATAAGCACAGATGAAATGGAAAAAGAATCAGAAGGAGCTACGCTGACGGCCACCCTCGGCGTAGGCCCAGCAGGAAAACCAGGAAAGGGGGAAAGAAAACGACATAGCTACGCCGACGGCGTAGCTATGACGCCGTCACGGGCCGGTGGACGTAGGCCTTGTTACGCCGAGGGCGTCTGTACGCCGACGTAGCTGGGCCTACGCCGACGGCCCCTGTACGCCGATGGCCACCGGGCAGAGCTGGCCTGGGCTGGGCCTTTAGGCCGTCGGCGTAGCCTAGGGCCGTCGGCGAAGCTGTCCATTCCTGTAGTGCCACTTGCATATGTAACTTGGACAGATGCAGAGAGTTGGGATTTGGCGGACGCGAGGCCCTTTTTAGGTACAGATTCAAATTTCACCAGCCAAAGCAGTATCGTGCATGCACGGACGGGGGTTCCTGTCGCGCTGTGTAGCGTGTGGCCACCTTCGTAGGAAAGCAGCAACGACTGGACCACGACAGGCGGGACGACACCAACAATCTTGGGTCGATTTGGTTCTTCTCTTTCGGCCGCTGCTGATGGACAAGTGGACCGTGCGCTCACAGCTTTGCTTCCTTCCTTCGTCCTCGAAGCTGTACCTGTACGTGCGTGCATGCGATCTTTCACCGACTCTGTCATTCCAGCTAAACTGATAGGCGATGCTAAACAGAATTAGCACGGGATCCCTTTCTCACCTCTGTCCTGTGAATTTCGGCAGAGGAAAAGGATATAGGCTAAACTCAATGCTTGGACAGAACTAAGCTCAACATGACATTTTCAGGTGTGGCATGTGTTCTCGTCCAGTACGTCCAGCTTTAAGTGCGCGACAAGTTTGGAACCGAAGAACAAAACCCCAGTTTGCCACGGCAGAAATGCAGGATTTGTAGATTCTCTCTATACATACGTGCAACAATAAACTTGAGTTCGGACACTCAAAATACTCCCTTCGATCCCTCGAGGGCGTGTTCAGTTGCTCGACACAATATTTCTCGTTTCTTGCACTTGGCCCGCCGGATGCTGCATGTGGCAAGATTTGGCTTGGACCAATTTTGGCACTTTATTTGGTTGTCCTTATTTTTGTTTTTCCACTAGGAGAGCCCACATGGCCACCTTGTTTGGTTTTCCAGACTGGGCTCGGCTGATGCAAAGGTGCACGTTTGAAAGCCCGCGTCCAACCCGATGAGGTTACGTCGCATGGCAAATGGTGAGCTTACCAACTACTCGTCAGGGTTTATGATCTTACACATGACCGATCACATGAATCAGAACAACTGGTAGTACATAATCCACATGATCAGGCCGACGATGATGAAGATTTTCATCCTGTATAGGTGGAACCTATCCATGTGGATGATCAGGGCAACGATGATGAATTTGATTGTCTGTAGGAGTGAAATTGATGTTCGTATCTTGTGATGGCTGAGGACGCTCTTCTAAAAACTCGGAGTAGGCTTGTTGTGCTTATTCTAGAGTCTTAAACCCCTTATGGATTGTGTTGGTAACCCGTCACTTGTTGGCTGCACTCCTCTCATGTCTTTTAGATTCCCGGCTTCTTGCTGTAGTACACCACGTACCGGTTGTACTTCTATGAGACATAACAAATATGCAACATATAAGGATCGCAACTATAGCAGGCAAATGAAATTCAAAAACACAAGGTAATGAACATAAGCAATTTAAGCATGCATGATCATATGGGCAAAAGCATCAACAGTTCATCTACAAGTTGGTTGTGATCCTACCAGATTGCCACCAACTTCTATGGTGTCATCCTACCACCACATCAAAAGAAGTGTAATCCTACCATCGCATAAGTTCTTCATCATGTGAGGGGTTAGTATATACCACCTCACAATAAACAGGCATAAGTTTTCATCAAGTTCCTAGCTACTTCAAAATATACAGCCAACAACTTCTTCTTCATCATGTATGCACCAGCCACCCCTATCTCTATGATTAGGGAGCAAGCACTACACGTAGTAGTGCTTGGCTAGGAAGGTCCTGAGACAGAGATCCATGTGGTCCTCCGCCATCTAAACAAAGTCGTTGTCCATAGCCCTGCTGTCTAAGAGGTGGCTGAGCGCCACCATCAGAGCCTCAGCGCTGTAGCCTTTGGCGGTCATGATGGCATCGTAAAAAGTTCGGTGCACATCAAGAGGGGAAGAAGTGGTGATGGCGTTTGCCACCGCTTTCATGGCCTCAGTCATGCACGTGATGGCGATGATGTCCTCCTCCCCCAGCAGCAACCTCTTCCTCTTATTGTAAGGATCGAAGCCAGTAGCAACGTAGGCATTTGTGCTGCGGCCTTGACCAACGTCGGTAGCAGGAGAACCTGCGGCGGCATCGGTTTCGGCCTCGTCATCAAGTACCACTGTCTCCGACTCCTAGGTCTGTATGTATTCAGGGCTTGGTTCACCAAGAGGCTCACTGGAGCCCATTGCAAACCTGCCAGTGGCAAGGCCGAAGGAGAGGATGGCCTACATCTGCCTATAGTTGGCGACAGGCTTGTTCAGATACTCGGCATACTTGGGGTGATCCTGAGACATGAAATTGCAGAGAGGTTAGCGAGGTTAGGGTAGGGATGTTACTAAAATTAGGTAATACCGAAATGTGTCCCCTGTAGTGGGCGTCCTCCAAGATGATGGTGCAGGTCTCCTTGTCCCAGCTAGCTCCGCTAAGGTCTCTGAGCTTGGAGACATGGATCCAGCTGGTCCTCCACTTACGCGGGTGGTTGTATACCTGCTAGGAGGACACCTCGATGCCACAGAACTCAAACACCTTGCGGTCAACAGTGTCCAAGTGCACTTCTTTGAACCCCTTCTCTGTCCTAACACCGCTCTTGATGATCTCACACATCTGGTTGAGCACGAACGCCGAGAGGAACGGTTCCCACTTTATGGTGTCCTTCACCCCCTTGCACTGGCCTGTGGTGTGGGCTTTGCCAGCCTTGGCTTTCTTCTTGGCCAAGATCTTGGCAGCTTGCTCTGCAATCTCCTCCACCATGTACCTGGTCATCGAAGGCGCAGATAGATCTCCCTGCGCTGAGGATAGGTGAGTCTCAGAGGTGGGAGCTGGGACTGGGTCTCAGCGACAAAGGTCTCATGAGAATCCATGAGGGCCTGGCTGAACTTACCATGGGTCATGTCCTACAAATCGTACATATCAGGTCCTAGACTAGACATGAACACAAGCTTAAACATGCAAGGAGTCCAGAAAAACACTAATCTATGACTTTACCTAGCAGTTCATTAGGCATACTAATATAAATCTACCGTAAACTACAATCAGATCTAGAAGGTGCTAACAGACCGAAGCTACTTGACCTGGGGTTTGATGGAACTCACCGGCATCGAAGGAGCGGAGCACATCGCCGTTGAAGATCTTGGAGAAGAACGTCTGCACCAGCCGATCTACAACCACCACCGCCGCTCCCGTCGCTTACCTGTTGGCCGATGAAGAATCTTGCCGGCTTGAGAGCTCGAAGAATGGGGAAAATGGTGGCGAGGGACGTTGGTGTGGCGGGTAGTGACGAAATTTCTCCATCCAGCTTTTGGGAAACCCCGCGGCTCGCGCCATCGCCGAGCTCGCACGGGAAGCGTAGTTTTTCCCCACTTTTGCACGAACGGAGTCTGTCCGGACAGAAATTGCCAAAATCAGCGTTCCCAACGGGCCAACTTTTAGTTTGTTTTAAAACTCGTGCCATGCAGCAAACTCATGTGGACCGAATAACCAAACAGCCTTATTTCTTCTCGCCGGATGAGAGAAACTGAAATCCGGACTACCAACACGCGCCCGGGGAATGAAATGAAAAGCAGCCATGACTTTCGCGCCAGTTGCCGTCTCCCTTTCATCAACAGTTTCAACTTCGAGAACAAGACGCCGGCCTCATCCGCAGTCAGCTACGACGTATGATGTGCATCCGTAGATTTGTACAAGGAAATAATGCAAATTCAGTCGACTTGCCTTGCTGCCCATGAAACATCATCAGTACTGCTCCTATACTATGGAACGGTCGCTTGGGACCAGGCGTAATCGGATCAGTGCTGCACTGCTAGCTGCTGCTGCAGTCGTGGGGCTTGCATGCTTGCTGATAGTGCATTTGACATGTGGGCCTGGCCGGGAGAAAAGGATGCAAACTTTTCTGAAAAAGGAGGCCATGGACCATGCATCATCTAGATTTTAGGCAGATCAGCGCAACGCTCGGGGTGTAATAATACATGTTCTATCCACCCTTCTCATTCAGAGGTTTACAAGATAATGTTCTATGCATGTTTGGGGTATAATGCATGGGCTCCTGTTCTCTGAACCCTTACTAAAACAAGCCGCTATACATGCCAAGGAGTGGAGCTCTAGGCGTATGGTTTCAATCACTCCGCCAGCGCCTGAACCTCTGACGTTTACATCACACACATGTCAGCGATTTTCAGTGTCATTTGATGAGGTTAATGAATTTATTGTCGTGTATAATTGTGTGCGTGTAGGTCAGCAGTGGATGATGTTTGTGCATGTGTTCTTCTTCCTTGTAAAAAAAATATCTACAGATATTACTTACTACTACAGATAGGTTTGGTATAAACATTTACGAGCTCGTAACCTCTGTGCAACAATGGCAACCCCCAAATTATTTTGTGGTACACTCAAATAAATAACAACCATCTATTTTCGTCCATCTAAAGGCCCACAACAATTTATACTAGGGCCAAAAAGATGACAAGTATAAATCATACTACCGGCCTCGCAAGGGCAAAATCGGCACCGCACTAAAAAAACAAGATTATCTGATCTCTTCCCCTTTGCCGCCTCCATTCTCTCGCCCAGCAGCGCGATGTCCGCCTCCTACGACCTACCACTCCGCAGCTCGGCACCCCATTTCCTGCCCCAGTTCGACTCCGGTCATCCCTCTCCGATCCTGGCCGCCATAGTCGGATTTGGGCTATCCCTGTCTCATCCCAGCTGCCCCCAGCGTATAGCAGTGGTAGGCGGCAGCGGGACGGTGCATCGTCGTCTGGGGCGCTCGCCTCCGTGGGTGCCGAGGCGTTCCTGCTGGAGCGCAGCCCGACGGGAGCCAAGCTGCGTCTCTTGGTCCGCTATGCCGGAGAAGCCGAGCAACTCCAGACATGCAACAATCACATGGCCAAGCAATGCTCCTAATCATCCATTCATCGCCCGTCCTGAACAATCGGTCGTCCTGCAGCCCCGGTGCTTTTCTCCTGCAGCCCTGTTTGTTTGGTTCCACAGGATCACTTGCGACCGCGCGGCTTCGGCGGAGCTGCTAAGGGAACTCCTTGTGCATCTTGCTGGTGCGAGCGCGGGCAAGCCGGAGGCGGCGGGGTTGGAGGACAAGATATCGCAGAAGGACGAGTCAATGAGCGGCGGCAACTCGATGATGTCGCCAAGGCGAGCGAGTCGTCCCTGCGCTTCGTTTCACCGGCCATGAAACAAAGATGGAGCTTGACATGTCAGCACACGTGGACCAGCTCCCGTGCATGAAAAAGTCTAAAATACCCACACATCTGAGCCGTTGGATCCAAATCATACTACTGCTTAGCCTAAGAGTAGTAAAAGGTACTGTAAAACAAGCCCCAAATTATTGCCTTCTGTGCAAATCTGTCACATCGAGAAATGTTTCTCTCCTCTGAAATAACTTCCAAAATATTAGTGTAAGGAACTGCTCATGCAAAGCTTCCAAATTCGCCATCTGGACAGTGTGACCTCACTTTGTCTGTTCATGCTTGGATATGCTGATCCTTGTTGTGCACATTTGGAAGAGGCCAAAAAACATTACCACCAACTTTGATCCATGTCATCTTGTGAGTTGTGATCGGGGGCAAAACGCATAAAGAGCACCATGGCAACAACAGCCATTCTCGCAAAACATCTAGCTCTCTGTATCTTGGAAAGTAAAGAAAAAATAAACGATGCAAACTAATTGAATCAGATTTGTCTAGATTTTCATGTATCTAGACGTGTGTTTTACTGTTAGATATATCTGAATCTAGACAAAGTTAAGTCAATTAATTTGGATCGGAGAGAATACTAAAGAGAGAACTAAAATAAAAGAAGAGGATAGTGTACGAGTCAGCCAATCTCCTCCACCAGGTTTCCATGGTAGTACTCCAGTTTTTTTTCGAAAAGAGGATCGGAGCCCCGGCATCTGCATCGAGCATTGCACACAACCTTTATTCATTATTAAAACAACATGCAAAAGCTATTATAAAGATTATACAAACCAAGACCGCCAAAACAACACCACCGAGCATGTAACAGTCCATCGCTAGCTCCCGACGAAATCTGGAAAACACCCAACCACCCATGCAAGCTAGGAGCCCAGATCCGCCTAGCATATCCTCGAAATGGCGCTAGCGCACTCGCTCTGGGTGTCTCTGCCTTCATTGTCGTCCGCCAACCCATCTTTAGTGTATAGATCGATGCATAGACTCTCTCCATACCAGCCACCGACACCATCATGATGCAAAGTACCACCACCTCCCTTCGCACTAACTCCGAACCACAACACAGTCGCCACCGGTACACTGCGGCACCATGCAAACAAGTACCACCAGCCAACATGGCTTAGAGTCTCCAGAGGATTTTTCGTGTGTAGCACCCGCCGAACTGGCACGACTTAGCATAACACATGTCTGTCAGGCATGACTTGACATCGTCGCCGAAGCTCGATGCAAGACAAATCCGCTCCACCTCCTGCATTTGTCATCCAGCGCTGCTCCACAAACAATGCCCCCAAGAGGGAACATGACACCGTATAGCGCTGCCATCATACATCCGAAATACCAGATCCTAGGGTTTCCCCGAAGTAGCATGAGTGAGTCGACAATAGTTGCACGGCAATGCCTTCATAGAGGTAACGATGCAAAAACACCGCCATTTCGCCATGATCCAAGTCAGCTCGGTTTTCACCAGCGACTATGTGTCCCCTCCTAGCAGCCGGACTAGATGATGGATCATGAGATCCTCCAAACCAGCCTCGGTACGACCACCTCTAACGGAAGAGGTGACCACTGAAGGGAATATGCCCGAGAGGCAATAATAAAGTGGTTATTATCTTATTCCATGTTTATGATAAATGTTTATTTTGCATGCTATAATTGTATTAATTAGAAACGTTAATACATGTGTTTTTAATAAACAAAATACAAAGTTCCTAGTAATGCCTCTCATATAAACTAGATCGTTGATTAACAAGATGATCAAGGTTTCCTGATCATGGACATTGGATGTTATTAATAACAAGGTCACAACATTGGTGGAATGATGTGATGAACATTCATTCAAAGTATAGCATTACGATCAAAGTCAATATGTTTATATTGCTATAACATCATACGAAGTAATCTTAGTCCTTAGACCATGAGATCATGTTAATTGCTAACACCAGAAGAGTATCTTGATAACACCAAACGTCACACCGTAACAAGGTGACTATAAAGATGGGTTCAGTACTACGAAGGTGTTATGTTGAGGCTCATGGATCAAGAGTGGAATTTGTCAATCCCGATGACGGATAGATATACTCTGGGCCCTCTCGGTGATATCACATTAAGATAGCTTGCAAGCAAGTGATGAGATCACTAGAATGTTATATCACGGGAACGAGAAAAGAGTGCATGTCGGTAACGAGATGAAACTAGGTATTTAGATACCAATGATCGAATCTCGGACATGTATTATATCATGATAAAAAGGGATTTAGTTACTAGCTTTAAAGGTTCTCACGATCACAGAAGTCGTCGTTGAATGTGTAGGAGTCAGTATGGATCTCCAGGTCCCGCTTCTGATTATTGATCTGAGAGGGGTCTCGATCATGTCTGCATTATTCGCGAACCGTAGCGTGACACACTTAAAGGATACCGACACTATTTGGAGCAAATATGTTTCAGATAAAGATTTAAGAAAGCGCTGGAATTATTTCAATAGACACCGAAAATGTTTCGGGTGAAATTGCTGAAATTGGTTCTGCATGAAATATTGAAATGTTGCAGGGAGTTTTATGTGAATGTTTCTTAATTTAAGTAATTAACAAAATTCTGAATAAAATTAATAAAAGAGTTTTATTAAATGAGAGAGCATTAAATTTGGAAAAATTTAATGCATTTAAAGTTGAGACTTTAAAAGAGAATGTGAAGGGGCATTTTAATGTGGAGGGGGTTACCACCACATGAATGTGGGAGGTGAAGGGACACCCTCCATGGGTGCCAGCCATGGGAGGGGTACCCTCCCCTCCTCCTATAAAAGGCCCCCCTCACACCCCTTCTTCCTCACACCTCCTCGTGAAGGATCTCTCTCTCCCTCTCTAGTATTTTTCCCTATGGTCTCGGATTAGCGAGATACATGTTCCCGGTGGCTTTATCTGGAAAGGAGTTGCTGCTTCCGCTGCTTTGCTGGAGCGAGGGACGGAGATTGTCGGGGGTACCGGACGTGTGTGCGATCACGGATGCACCCGCTTCTTTGCGGTGCTGGACTTGCTGGAGCTAGATCTGATGGACGTGCTAGAGCCGGACCTGCTGGACTTCATCACGATCTTGAGATCGGCAAGTGTACGACTACATCATCCACAAGTTCCAACTCGTTAACAAAGCTTTGTTGTCTTCGAGGGTAAGTTCTCTATGGATGTATATCCACTCGTTGCTTGTATATAGTAGATAGATCTTGGCGTATAGTTCCCATCATAGGAAATTTTTGTTTTCTATGTTGCGAACCCAACAGTGGTATTAGAGCCGGATCTACGCGTAGGTGCTTTGCACGGGTAGTACACATATGTTTATATGTGGACGATGAGGATCATGTTATTGCATCTTCTATGTATTTTGGATATTGGTGGCATAGTGGGCTGAAGCGGCCCGGACCAACCTTACATGTCATCGCATAGGAAACCGGTTCCACGACTGACATACAACTAGTTTTGCATAAGTGGCTGGCGGGTGTCTGTCTCTCCTACTATAGTCAATATCTGATTTACAACGAGTTTTTAATAACTTGATTATCCTCGTTGTGGTTCTATGTTTGTAGGTAAGACCGGTTCTGTCTCCGAAAGCCCTAAGCCACGTAAAACTTGCAATGGATAAATTAAAGGCGTCTAGTTTAGATTGTTGCTGGGCTAGTGTCTTGATATAGTAATGTTATAAGTAGATGTATGGTAGATACTCTTACAACACACTTAACGTGTAAGTTCCATAGACCTTGGCCTTACACACAAAGGAATGATAAAGATCATACCACGATGAATATGATAGAGATCAAATGCATAGAACATATTATCCCACTTTACACATTAGATATTCGCATATTATATTGCTAGTTTAGCGCTTTTAGTAGCATTGTAAGATGATCCCTTATTTAAATATCAAGATAAAATGTGTTCTTCCTTAAGTATGCACCGTTATATGGATCGTGTTTCGAGACATCACGTGATGATCGGGTGTACTCGACTATACATTTTCATACAACGGGTGTAAGACAGTTTTACACACGCGAATACTAAGGTTCTTACTTGGCGAGCCTAGCATGTACAGACATGGCCTCGGAACACGGACCGAAAAGTTAAGTGATACATTGCAAATGTATCTATAATTTTTGATGTTCCATGCTTGGTTTTATCCACTTTCTCGTGTTTTGTTTCAACTTTAGAGTACTTTTCATATGATTTCTTAGACGAACCTATTAGCAAGAGCCACAGTGCTAGCTGCTTGTTCCTGCTGTTTTTGGTTCCAGGAAAGTCAGAAAATGAATATTCTCGAAATTGGACGGGACAAAAGCCAAAGTGCCTAATTTTCCGGATGTCATCAAGTGCCAGAATACGAGACGGAGAGGGGCCAGAGGGCAGCCACACCACCTGGCCGCGCGGCCAGGCCTGGCCCGCGCCAGGGGGTGGTGTGGCCAGCCCAGGCACCCCCTCGGCCTCCCCTTCCGACTATAAGATGCCCTCGGGACGTAAACCCTAAGTACCCGATCAAAAATCCACGAAAGAGTCTGTAGCCACCGTCATCTCCATCCCTAGATGTGTTGTTGCTACTAGTGAGAACACAACAATCCTTTGTTCATAGAATAATCGTATTATTTACTTTACACGCAGTTCGTAAAACAATAACCTGTTGCTTGCAACTTAATACTGGAGGGGGTTCGGATGATAACCTGAAGGTGGATTATTAGTCATAGATGCAGTTGGATGGCAGTCTATGTATAATGTTGTAATGCCCAATCAAGTCTCAAAGGAGTCAAGATGTTTAGTATATGCATGTATTGCTTTCTCGATGTTTGTCAATTGCCCCGCTATAATTTGTTCACCCAGCATGTTATCTATATTAAGGAGAGCCACCTCTAGTGAACTATAGATCCCGGTCCTTTTTTTACATACAATCTACAAACTGTTATTGTTTTGTGTTTACTTTCTGCAAACTATTACTTCTTTCCATTCGATACGTTTAATCCTTTGTTTTCCGCAAAACACGGTGAGATTGCACTACGAGAAAATAGACACGTAAAGACATTTTTTCTATGACGCTATTTTATTCGTCTTTATGCACAGAGCGATACACAAAGTTAAGACGTTTCTAGAGACACTGCGGTAGTCGTCTCAATTCCTTTGTTGACCCCACGTTCCCACCTCCAGTTTGCTCCCAATCTGTCTTAAAAAACAAAAAAATAAGTAAACACGCAATCAGATTAGTGTGGATGAGAAAAACCTAACAACACAGCCGCCAGTTCCTACTAGCCTCTCCGCCTCCGGCGATCTCCGGTCGATGCTTTCCTTCAGCAACCTCTCCTCCACCACGTCGTCCACCTCTTCCCAGCGTCCTCTTGCCACATATATGATCTTCGTCCCGAGACCCTTCAGCGGCATGTGATTTTGATGCCGCAGTGTCTTTGATCTGAGACCCATAGCGCCATGTGATTTCGATATTCAATCAGGGAAGCGAGGTATCTGGCCGTCCATCACGGGCAGCCTCCTCTCTTTCCCCTACCCCATTTGACAATCTACAAAGGTGAGAAACTGCCGCTGATGCTATCCTACTGTACCTCGTCAGATCTGTGAACTCGTTTATTGAATATTGTGGACCTGTGATTATTTATTTGTACTGTCCCACTGTTGATGGATGTATCGTTGATTCTACATTGGAAATATTGGAAATTACCAATTTCTATGACACAACCTGTTTAGGTCGTCTTGGAAAAATTCCTCTCTGATTCGGTTACAAACTATACCACATAGTAATGGTTTGCACATGACAGTTGACAAGGACCGATTCATGTGGGTGAACATAATTATGTAAGCCGACTGGGTACAAGGTATGAAAATATGCTGTAAAATTTATGTACTACCAACAGGATTATTTGCCAATACTCATCCTGACAACACTATGACATTGTTTTTATTTTTGACAGATTCATGGTGACCTTCATTTAAGAAAAACATTTTCCATGGACAGAGATAAGTAATTACTAGTAGAAAGAAGAAAAAAACAACACTAGTATTTAAGGATTTAAATGTTTGCGCGTGCATGCTGACATTTATCGTTTACTTCAGCTTGTATGCTCTTTGTCAGGTCAAAGCATCGTTTGTGGTCAATGAGGATACACTACTGGTGGTTACGCTGAATTGAGCACCATCTTTATCTTAACCAGTGTGGGATCAGATATCCAAGCTAACTAAAGATCCTTTGGTATGTTTTTTCACATGATCAGTGGCTCATTATTCCTTGACATATACTCCAACTGTTTCAAAATATAAGATGTTTTATCTTTGTAAAAGGAGTGTATCCAGACTTTTTTAGTGTATAGGTTCACTCCAAACCTAAATAAACCTACATACTAAAAGGGGTCTAGATACACTTCTTTCATAAATCTAAAACATCTTATATTTTAAAACGGAGGGAGTATAACTAACCTATAGTTAGGTTTACCCAATTGGCGTTGTCCACAAGAATAATTCATGATATCTCTCTGCACGTTTCATGCTTAATACATTTGTCACTATTTTATTGTTGTAACAAAAAAACTCTAAAGCTTACTGATATGCCTCGGTGATTTTGAGGAAATAAAAAATCTTCTCGTGCATACTAACCATCATGGAATTTGTTTTGTTATAATTGCATCATTCAACCTAGTGCTAGTCTGCTATATCAGGACTATGATCTGTAGGTTATAGTGGACAGGTTTACGAACACAAATACTTGGAACTTCTAAATTTCATGATATAAGAAACATCATTAATCTGTATTTCTTGTGTTTTTTCTAACCTGAGTTAAATTGTTATTTGCAGAGTTATATGATTATGCTACCACGGAAAGTTTTGGGTTCTCTGAAGAAAATTTTATTACAGTATGAATCCAGACAACTAGGAAAGCCTAAAGGATGCTTTGGAGACTCGTCGGTGTTTACGTACATGCAATATATTAGATAGATTCTAGCTAGTTAGGAGTACATGAGTACTGTAAGAATGTACTTTTCATGGTAAATTTTCCCATTTTTATACGTGTGTGTAGTCAAGTTGTAAATTACAATTTCAGTGATCAATATAAAGCTTCTCCTCCAATGTGGCTACACATGTATCATGTATGATAATTCATTACATGTACATTTTTTCTCAATGTACTACACATTAGGCGATAATTGGCCATTTAAAAAATTTAAATGATTTTCTCCTGTTAGCATGTATGAAAGCGACTCAAAGTTTGCTGAAGACGTCACGCAGTGCAGCTTGTTGGCCAGCTTGTTGGGCATTACAACATTATACATAGACTGCCATCCAACTGCATCTATGACTAATAATCCACCTTCAGGTTATCATCCGAACCCCCTCCAGTATTAAGTTGCAAGAAACAGATTATTGCTTTACAAACTGCGTGTAAAGTAAACAATACGATTATTCTATGAACAAAGGATTGTCGTGTTCTCACTAATAGCAACAACACATCTTGGGATGGAGATGACGGCGGCTACAGACTCTTTCGTGGATTTTTAATCGGGTCCTTAGGGTTTATGTCCCGAGGGCATCTTATAGTCGGAAGGGGAGACCGAGGGGGTGCCTGGGCTGGCCACACCACCCCCTGGCGTGGGCCAGGCCTGGCCGCGCGGCCAGGTGGTGTGGCCGCCCTCTGGCCCCTCTCCGTCTCGTATTCTGGCACTTGATGACATTCGGAAAAATAGGCACTTTGGCTTTTGTCCCGTCCAATTCCGAGAATATTCATTTTCTGACTTTCCTAGAACCAAACACAGCAGAAAACAGGCAGCTGGCACTGTGGCTCTTGTTAATAGGTTAGTCCAAGAAATCATATGAAAAGTACTCCAAAGTTGGAATAAAACACAAGAAAGTGGATAGAACCAAGCATGGAACATCAAAAATTATAGATACATTTGCAATGTATCAACATCCCCAAGCTTAACTCCTGCTCGTCCTCGAGTAGGTAAGTGATAAAAAGAAAGAATAATTTTTGAGGTAACATGCACCATCAAAGACTTGATCAAAGTATTTGTAAAACATTTAAACCTAGGATCATAGTACTTCAATCATAACATGAAAGACAAAGTTCTAGCAATGAGAAAAGAAACTATGATGCAACATGAAAAGGCACAAACAAAAGATTCATGAATAACAATGCTTTGCAAGACGTTTGTTTGTTTCACATAGAGAAAACATGGCATAATAGTATTCAGCTTGTCCCTCAATAGAGTAGCAAATATAAATGCATAGGACACCTTCAAAGTTCAAAAGAGTGACTAGATACAATAGTTTAAAACAAGTAATAACAAGTTATGCATCAATCAACTAGTCTTGGGACAATGCACATAGAACTAAGAATGGCCACTATGCTCTCAAAGTAGGTGCATAAAGATAGAAGGTGGAGACTCAATATAATGGTGGAAGAAAGGCCTTTGTAAAAGGAAGTAGGGATTCAAGTCTCATAAAGAGCTTCCAAAAATTATGGTACTTATAGCTTTCAGCTCTCATTGCCCCTATCATAAGCATCTTGAAGTGGTTAAGGTTAAAGTGACACAACTAAGAGGATATGCTTGACAAGTTATAAACCAAAATTTTAAGCCCCTTACTTACGAAGACCGATCCTCATGCTACTCAACTTCAGTCACGAGTAAGCTCTTGTAATTGTAAGTACATGTGTATCATTAAGAACCGCCAACGGGGTACCCCTTGCACATGATACGGGAGCTTTCCCATAATCAAAATGACAAGGCAAGCAGACAATTAGCATCTCAGCGATCTTTTTATTTGCTATTTGCATAGGTTTTTATTGAGGATGCTTCATAGAGTGCTCATTATGGTGATGCTGCAAGTTTCCACCATGATTAGGCATGGCTTAGGCTAGCGGCCCAGGCGTTTCTCTAACACACATACAAACTCCATGATCTTACAAGTTCCACTTTTATTTCACACCGTCGGGATCCGTAAGCAAAAAGAACATGATATCAACAGGGTACAAAGTACAAGTGCAATGTTGAAAGCGTTCCCCATGAAACATGGTTCTGCTAATTTCAACTTATAAAGTGCAAGCATATACGCAACAAAGAAGGACCCAAAGGTTCAAGTTTATTAGAGGCATGTAAAGTAAAGTGTTCCATCAAGTTCGTGAGAGCTTTAATCACTAGTTTTCTCATAATAAGTTTAATTTGGAAGGTAAACAAAAGCATGAATATACTTGGAATAGCATAAGCTAGTAGGTAGGTATGGTGGACTCTTTGGAATAACTTGGTTTAGGGAGTTGGATGCATGAGTGGAACTCATACTTGGTTGTGGAGGCTAGCAAAAGACTGGGAGTGACAAACTAAGAGAGCAATAATGGCCATAATCATGCAGAGCGACAAAACATCATTGATCAAAGCATAAAGTGATACTACAAGTTGAAAACTAAAGGATCATAAAGGCTATGGTGACTTTGGATAGTCATAACATGGTGTGAGCATGTGCCAAGTCAACCCAAATAAAGCATCAAAGGAGAATACCACTATACTATGCTTTAATATGCTAAAACAACGCATGATTCATCCAAGGCACATTAAGCAATCTCAATTGTTTATAACAAGTCATGCTACAGCAAAGAATACTAAGCATAAATCCAAAACAATATCAAGCATGGCATGACAAAGCATAGGCCATAGTCAAAAACAAGCTCTTTTTACCACATAAGCATGAACTTTCCTACTCTTTTCCAAACCAAACCAAACTATTTGCAAACCAATGTATGAAAGAGGGGGTCCAACCAATTTATTCAGAAAACTAATCAAACCAAGCAAATTTAAAACCAAAACGAAAACGAAAAATAAGATGCTCCAAGAAAAACACAACTGTGCATGAAACAATAAAAATGAAGCGTTTGGAAGAAACCTGGGATTTTTATTGATGAAGAAGGGGATGCCCAAGGCATCCCCAAGCTTTGACGCTTGTACTTCTTGGATATTTCTTGGGGTGACACGCGTGGCATCCCCAAGCTTGAGCTTTAGTCTATCCTTCATCTCATTACTCATTTCTTCCATACACCTGAAATTTTTCCTTCATACAAAACTTCACACAATCTCATTAGCAACATTAGTGCACTTAAGATAAATAAGTCTTAAGGTTCAGTTCTAACACCAAATAAACTTCCATTAGAACACTAGCTACTGTAGCACTTCCCTCAAAAATCTCAATTTCCCAAAAGAACTCAAGAAGGAACCAACAAGAAGCAAATGCAGAAAATGGCAGAAATCTGTCAAAACAGACCAGCAGGTAAAGACGAATTTTTTTGAAGACCTTCTGTTGTTCAAATCAAAAAGTGTTGAACTAACGAAAGTTAGATAACAACCTGGGGCAGAAGCAAAAAACATTACAGCTCAATCCGACATACAGAGATTTCTCACGAATTTTTACGGTGAAGCACAGAAATCTGTTTCGGGACAGCAACTTTCCCAATCATTACTTCTCTCTCATTAGAGGTTACTATTGGCACAAAAAGCAAATAAAAAGGATAAGGAGCAGTTATTACAGAGATAATAACTTCCAAGACTCATCTAAAACTTTTAAGTTATCTCCCAATAAGTACTTTTCTTTAACGCCTTTAAGTTAGGCATAAGAAGCAAGAGAAAGGATCAAGTATTCTCAAATGAAGAAGCATTAAGATCAATACCAGAAATATTTTCAACAAGGCAAGGTATATCATCCAAATAAGTTCTAGAGGATCCTATCTCAATGCTCTTAGGTTTACTACTCTCATCAAAAGGGTTTGCAGGAACAATCCAATCAAGATTCTTTTCTATGGCATCATGTATTGCTACTAGTTTGAAGGATATTGGTATCTTAGGTTCCTTCCCATTAGGTTCTGTTTTGTTCATCTTTTCTCGTGTACCAGCAACATCTACACATGAGCCTAGCATATTGAAACGTTCAAAGACTTTTCTAGCTTCCTTGGCAACATCATAGAATTCCTTAAACAATGTTTCTAGAATAAAATATCTCTTTTCAGGGTCTTCAATTTCTTTAAGCTTGAGAAACATTACTTGCATTAAGGGGTTGAGGTTAACAAACCTAGCTTCTAACATGTGAATTAAAGAAGCTGCAGCAATCTCATAGTTTGGAGCAAGTTATACAAGGGATCTATCATCAGTATCCTCATGCTTACTAACATGATTAAAGAATTCTTCAATGTTATTTTTCCCAATTATAGAACCACTACCAATTGGAAGGTCTTTCATGGTGACTTTGGGGATCAACATGGTGAGCTAGGGAAGGGGTGACAACTAAAGGAGACTTAATTTTTTTGTGTTTTTGAATAAGAAAGCAAACAAGTAAAACTATTTTTTTTGTGTTTTTGAAGAACAAAACACGCAAACAAAGCAAAAAAGAAAACTAAGCAAAACAAAAACAACAAAGTAAAGAGATTGGTTATGAGGGACTCCCCTGGTGAAGATGTCCTTGACTCCCCGGAAACGGCGCCAGAAAATCGCTTGATGGCTCAATGCACGTCGCCCAGAAAAGTGCTTGAAGGCGGTGTTGATGTAGAGCTCGTTGGGAACCCCAAGAGGAAGGTATGATGAGCACAGCAACAAGTTTCCCTCAGTTATGAAACCAAGGTTTAATCGAACCAGTAGGAGCAAGGAAACACCTCAAAGGTGTTACTAGCTGAGCTTTGGCAGGGCGCACTACCGGTGCTAGTAGCAACATGGAGACCTGCACAACACAACCACAGAACTTTGTCCCCAACTTGCGATGAGGTTGTCAATCTCACCATGTTTTGCGGAAAACAAATGATTAAACGTATCGAATGGAAAGAAGTAAAAGTGTGTAGAAAGTAAACACAAAGCAGTAAACAGTTGTAGATTGTATGTAAAGAAAAGGACCGCGATCCATAGTTCACTAGAGGTGGCTCTCCTTAAATAGATAACATGCTGGGTGAACAAATTACAGCGGGCAATTGACAAATACCGAGAAAGCAATACATGCATATACAAATCATCTTGACTCCTTTGAGACTTGATTGGGCATTACAACATAATACATAGACCGCCATCCAACTACATCTATGACTAATAATCCTCCTTCAGGTTATCATCCGAACCCCCTCCAGTATTAAGTTGCAAGCAACAGATTATTTCTTTACGAACTGCGTGTAAAGTAAACAATACGATTGTTCTATGAACAAAGGATTATTGTTTTCTCCCTAGTAGCAACAACACATCTAGTACCTTAGAGATTTCTGTCACTTCCCCAGATTACTAGAGGCATGAACCCACTATCGAGCATAAATACTAACTCTTGGAGTTGCTAGCATCTACTTGGCCAAGATAGCTACTAACAACGGAAAGCATGCAAGATCTCAAATAACAAAGACATGATAGAATCAATAATCAATCTGAAATAGCATCTCAATATCCATCGGATCCCCGCAAACACAACATGCAGAATTACAAAAAGATGATCTTGATCACGAACGGAGCTCACAAGATCTAGACATGAAAGCACAAAGGAGGAGAACCAGCCATCTAGCTACTACATGGATCCGTAGTCCAAGGATGAACTACTCACGCATCACACCGGAGGCTTGCATGGTGATGAAGAAGGCCTCCAGGGTGAATTCCCCTCTCCGGCAGGGTGCCGGGAAGAGCTTCAGATCCTTCCCGATCTAGGGATGGAGATGACGGCGGCTACAGACTCTTTCGTGGATTTTTGATCGGGTCCTTAGGGTTTACGTCCCGAGGGCATCTTATAGTCGGAAGGGGAGGCCGAGGGGGTGCCTGGGCTGGCCACACCACCCCCTGGTGCGGGCCAGGCCTAGCCACGCGGCCAGGTGGTGTGGCCGTCCTCTGGCCCCTCTCCGTCTCGTATTCTGGCACTTGATGACATCCGGAAAAATAGGCACTTTGGCTTTTGTCCCGTCCAATTCCGAGAATATTCATTTTCTGACTTTCCTGGAACCAAAAACAGCAGAAAACAGGCAGCTGGCATTGTGGCTCTTGTTAATAGGTTAGTCCAAGAAATCATATGAAAATTACTCCAAAGTTGGAACAAAACACAAGAAAGTGGATAAAACCAAGCATGGAACATCAAAAATTATAGATACATTTGCAATGTTTCAATCAACACCGCCATCAAGCACTTTTCTGGGCACCGTGCATTGAGCCATCAAGCATTTTTCTGGCGCCGTTGACGGGGATTCAAGGACATCTTCACAAGGGGAGTCCCTCATAACCAATCTCTTTACTTTGTTGTTTTTGTTTTGCTTAGTTTTGTTTTTGCTTTGTTTGCTTGTTTTCTTTATTCAAAAACCCAAAAAAAATAGTTTTACTTGTTTGCTTTCTTATTTGAAAACCCAAAAAAATGACTACTCTTGAAAACACTAAGTTGTGTGACTTCACTAGCACCAACAACAATGATTTTATGAGCACACGTATTGCTCCACCTGTGCCTGAAGCTACTTTCTTTGAGATAAAACCTACTTTACTCAATTTTGTTATGAGAGAACAATTTTCTGGTATTGGTAATGAAGATGTTGCTTCCCATCTAAATAACTTTGTTGAATTTTGTGAGATGCAAAATCATAGGGATATAGATGGTGATATTATTAAGCTGAAATTGTTTCCTTTCTCTTTGAGAGGAAAAGCTAAAGAATGGTTGAATTCCTTAACTAGGAATAGTATTGATTCTTGGACTAAGTGCAAAGATGCTTTTATTGGAAAATACTATCCTCCTGCTAAGAGTATATCCATGAGAAGTGAAATAATGAAGTTTAAACAACTTGATAATGAGCATGTTGCTCAAGCTTGGGAAATAATGAAATCTTTGGTAAAGAATTGTCCCACTCATGGACTGACTGCTTGGATGATCATCCAAACTTTTTATGCAGGATTGAACTATTCTTCAAGGAACCTATTGGATTCTGCTGCTGGAGGTACCTTTATGACCATCACTTTGGGTGCTGCAACAAAACTTTTGGACAATATGATGGTTAATTATTCTGAATGGCATACTGAGAGAGCTCCACAAGGTAAGAAGGTAAATTCTGTTGGGGAAACCTCCTCCTTGAGTGATAAGATTGATATTATTATGTCTATGCTTGTTAATGGGAAAGCCCATATTGATCCAAATAATGTTCCTTTAGCCTCTTTGGTTGCTCAAGAAGAGCAAGTTGATGTGAACTTCATAAGAAATAACAATTTTGGCAACAATACTTATGGTAATAATGCTTATAGGAAAAACTTTGTAAGAACAATTATAAGCCATATCCTCCCAACAATGGTAATGCTTATGGAAATTCTTACAACAATAATAAGAGTGCTCCCTCTGAACTTGAAGTTATGCTTAAAGAGTTTATTAGCAAACAAACTGCTTTCAATAAAACTATTGAGGAAAAACTCTCTAATGCTGAAAGAAATATAGCATCTTTGGTTGAAGCTCAATCTTCTTTGAATAAAATGGCTGCTAAACCTGAAACTAATGACAATCCTTTGCAGCTACTAATGCTATACAAGTAAGAATTGATGAAAATGTTAGACTATTAGCTGAATTACATGCTAAGTGGGAAAGAGAAGATGAAATTGTTTCTACTATTACCACCACTAGTGTTAGGCTAGTAATAGTTCTACTACTTTCGATGATAAAGTTAATTTTGATCCTGATGGTTGCAATATCTCTGAAGTTATTAAGTTCCTACAAAAGCTTGCTAAAAGTCCTAATGCTAGTGCTATGAACATGGCCTTTACAAAACACATTACTGATGCTCTCATAAAGATTAAAGAAGAAAAGATGAAACATAAAGCTTCTATTCCTATAAAACAAGAAGATGGTTGGAAACCCATCATTAATATGAAAGTGAATGACTTTGATTTCAAAGCTTTATGTGATCTTGATAGTAGTGTTTCTATTATGCCTAGAAGGATTTATGATATGCTTGATTTGCCTCCTCTTGAAGATTGTTATTTGAATGTCCCACTTGATGATAATGCTAAAAATAAACTCATGGGGAGTCTTAATGATGTTCTTATTATGGTTAACAATGCCTATGTCCCCGTTGATTTCTATGTTTTGGATGTTGAATGCAATGTGTCTTGTCCTATTACTTTGGGAAGACCTTTTCTTAGAACTGTTGGTGCCATCATTGATATAAAAGTAGGCACCATTAAATATCAACTCCCACTCAAGAAAGGTATAGAACACTTCCCCAAGAAAAGAGAAAAGATTTCTTTTGCTTCTCCTATGAAAACAAAATTTGGTCTTAATGTTTCTCCATTTGAGAACACTTGATTCTTCTTCTTGCTTCTTATGCCTAACTTAAAGGCGTTAAAGAAAAGTACTTATTGGGAGATACCCAAAAGTTTTAGTTGAGTCTTGGAAGTTATTACCTCTGTAATGACCTCTCCTTATCCTTTTTATTTTCTTTTTGAGCCAAGAGTAACCTCTAATAAGAGAGAAGTAATGATTGGGAAAGTTGCTGTCCCGAAACAGATTTATGTGCTTCACCGTAAAAATTCGTGTAAAATCTCTGAACGTCATTTTTAGGCGTGAATTTTTGTGCTTCTGTCCCAGGTTGTTATCTAACTTCCGTTAGTTCAGCACTTTTTGATTTGATCAACGGAAGGATTTCGAAAAAAATCGTCTTTACCTGCTGGTCTGTTTTGACAGATTTCTGCCATTTTCTGCATTTGCTTCTTGTTGGTTCCTTCTTGAGTTCTTTTGGGGAATTGAGCTTTTTGAGGGAAGTGCTACAGTATCTAGTGTTCTAATGGAAGTTTATTTGGTGTTAGAACTGAACCTTAAGACTTTTTTATCTTGAGTGCACTAATATTGCTAATAAAAGATTGTGTGAAGTTTTGTATGAAGGAAAAATTTCAGGTGTATGGAAGGAATGAGTAATGAGATGAAGGATGGACTAAAGCTCAAGCTTGGGGATGCCACCCGTGTCAGCCCGAGAAATATCCAAGAAGTACAAGCGGCAAAGCTATGGGATGCCCAAGGAATACCCTTCTTTATCAATAAAAATCCCAGGTTTCTTCCAAACGCTTCATTTTTATTGTTTCATGCACACTTGTGTTTTCTTGGAGCGTCTTTTTTTTCGTTTTCATTTTGGTTTTTTGTTTGCTTTGGTTTGCTTAGTTTTCTGAATAAATTGGTTGGACCTCCCTCTTTCATACATTGGTTTGCAAATAGTTTGGTTTGGTTTGCAAAAGAGTAGGAAAGTTCATACTTTTGTGGTAAAAAGAGCTCGTTTTTGACTGTGGCCTATGCTCTGTCATGCCATGCTTGATATTGTTTTAGCCTTTTGTTTAGTATTCTTTGCTGTAGCATCACTTGTTATAAACAATTGAGATTGCATAATGTGCCTTGGATGAATCATGCGTTGTTTTAGCTTATTAAAGCATAGTATGGTGGTATTCTCCTTTGATGATTTATTTGGGTTGACTTGGCGTATGCTCACACCATGTTATGACTATCTCAAGTCACCATAGACTTTATGATCCTTTAGTTTTCAACTTGTAGTATCACTTTATGCTTTGATCAATTATGTTTTGTCGCTCTGCATGATTATGGCCATTATTGCTTTCTTAGTTTGTCGCTCCCAGTCTTTTGCTAGCCTCCACAACAAAGTATGAGTTCCACTCATGCATCCAACTCCCTAAACCAAGTTATTCCAAAGATTCCACCATACCTACCTACTAGCTTATGCTATTCCAAGTATATTCATGCTTTTGTTTACCTTCCAAATTAAACTTGTTATGAGAAAACTAGTGATTAAAGCTCTCACGAACTTGATGGCACACTTTACTTTTCTTGCCCTTAATAAACTTGAACCATTGTGTCGTCTATGTTGTATATGCTTGCACTTATTTGTTGGGAATTGGCAGAACCATGCTTTCATGGGGAACGCTTTCAACATTGCACTTGGTACTTGTACCTAGTTGATATCATGCTCTTTTGTATATGGATGTCGTCGGTGTGAAATGAAAGGGGAGCTTGTAAGTCCATGGTGTTATGTATATGTGTTAGAGAAACGCTTGGGCTGCTGGTCTAATCGATGCTGACATGGTGGAAACCTACAGCGTAACCATAATGAGCTGTCTATGAAGCATTCTTCTTATAAAAAAGAGTCCTATATTGAGAAAAAAAGATAAAAGAGAAAAAAAAGATACTATGAAAAGAGGAAAGAGAGAAAACACACCATATTCCCATGGTAAATAAGAAGAATGCTGAGATGCTCGTTGTCTGCTTGCCTTGTCATTTTGATATGGGGATTCTTCCGTATCATCGGGCAAGGGGTACCCCGTTGGCGGTTCTCAATGATACACATGTACTTACAATGACAAGAACTTACTAGTGACTAAACTTGAGTAGCATGAGGAGCAGCCCTCGTATACAAGGGACATGAGATATCTGACTTATACTTCGTCAAGCATGTACTTTAACCTTAATCACTTCAAGATGCTTATGATAGGGGCAATGAGAGCTGAAAGCTATAAGTACCATAATTTTTGGAATCTCTTTATAAGACTTGAATCCCTACTTCCTTTTACAAAGGCCTTTCTTCCACCATTACATTGAGTCTCCACCTTCTAACTTTATGCACTTACTTTGAGAGTATAGTGGCCATTCTTAGTTCTATGTGCATTGTCCCAAGACTAGTTGATTGATCCACAACTTGTTATTGCTTGTTTTAAACTATTGTATCTAGTCACTCTTATGAACTTTGAAGGTGTCCTATGCATTTATATTTGCTACTCTATTGAGGGACAAGCTGAATACTAGTATGCTATGTTTTCTTTATGTGAAACAAACAAACGTCTTGCAAAGCATTGTTATTCATGAATCTTTTGTTTGTGCCTTTTCATGTTGCAACATAGTTTCTTTGCTTATTGCTAGAACTTTGCCTTTCATGTTATGATTGAAGTACTATGATCCCAGCTTTGAATGTTTTACAAATACTTTGATCAAGTCTTTGATGGTGCATGTCACCTCAAAAATTATTCTTTCTTTTTATCACTTACCTACTCGAGGATGAGCAGGAGTTAAGCTTAGGGATGTTGATACATTGCAAATGTATCTATAATTTTTGATGTTCCATGCTTGGTTCTATCCACTTTCTTGTGTTTTGTTCCCACTTTGGAGTACTTTTCATATGATTTCTTGGACTAACCTATTAACAAGAGCCACAGTGCCAGCTGCCTGTTTTCTGCTGTTTTTGGTTCCAGGAAAGTCAGAAAATGAATATTCTCGGAATTGGACGGGACAAAAGCCAAAGTGCCTATTTTTCCGGATGTCATCAAGTGCCAGAATACGAGACGGAGAGGGGCCAGGGGGGCACCACACCACTTGGCCGCGTGGCCAGGCCTGGCATGCGCTAGGGGGTGGTGTGGCCGCTCCCGGCACCCCCTCGGCCTCTCCTTTCGCCTATATATTGCCCTCGGGGCGAAAACCCTAAGGACCCGATAAAAAATCCACGAAAGAGTCTGTAACCGCCGTCATCTCCATCCCTAGATCGGGAGGGATCTGAAGCTCTTCCCGGCACCCTGCCGGAGAGGGGAATTCACCCTGGAGGCCTTCTTCATCACCATGCAAGCCTCCGGTGTGATGCGTGAGTAGTTCATCCTTGGACTACGGATCGATGTAGTAGCTAGATGGCTGGTTCTCCTCCTTTGTGCTTTCATGTCTAGATCTTGTGAGCTTCGTTCATGATCAAGATCATCTTTTTGTAATTCTGCATGTTGTGTTTGCGGGGATCCGATGGATATTGAGATGCTATTTCAGATTGATTATTGATTCTATCATGTCTTTGTTATTTGTGATCTTGCATGCTTTCCGTTGTTAGTAGCTATCTTGGCCAAGTAGATGCTAGCAACTCCAAGAGTTAGTATTTATGCTTGATAGTGGGTTCATGCCTCTGGTAATCTGGGAAACTGACAGAAATCTCTAAGGTACTAGATGTGTTGTTGCTACTAGGGAGAAAACAACAATCCTTTGTTCATAGAACAATCGTATTGTTTACTTTACACGCAGTTCGTAAAGCAATAATATGTTGCTTGTGACTTAATACTGGAGGGGGTTCGGATGATAACCTGAAGGTGGATTATTAGTCATAGATGTAGTTGGATGGCGGTCTATGTATAATGTTTTAATGCCCAATCAAGTCTCAAAGGAGTCAAGATGTTTAGTATATGCATGTATTTCTTTCTCGATGTTTGTCAATTGCCCCGCTATAATTTGTTCACCCAGCATGTTATCTATCTTAAGGAGAGCCACCTCTAGTGAACTATGGATCCCGGTCCTTTTCTTTACATACAATCTATAAACTGTTACTGCTTTGTGTTTACTTTCTGCAAATATTTACTTCTTTCCATTCGATACGTTTAATCCTTTGTTTTCCGCAAAACATGGTGAGATTGACAACCTCATCGCAAGTTGGGGACAAAGTTCTGTGGTTGTGTTGTGCAGGTCTCCATGTTGCTACTAGCACCGGTAGTGCGCCCTGCCAAAGCTTAGGTAGTAACACCTTTGAGGTGTTTCCTTGCTCCTACTGGTTCGATTAAACCTTGGTTTCATAACTGAGGGAAACTTGTTGTTGTGCTCATCATACCTTCCTCTTGGGGTTCCCAACGAGCTCTACATCAACACCGCCATCAAGCATTTTTCTGGGCATCGTGCATTGAGCCATCACTTTATCTAGAAAGGAGTTGTTGCTTCTGCTGCTTTGTTGGAGCGAGGGACGGAGGCTGTCGGGGTACCGGACGTGTGTGCGATCACGGATGCACCGCTGCTTTGCGGTGCTGGACTTGGTGGTGCTGGACCTACTGGAGCTGGATCTGATGGACGTGCTGGAGCCGGACCTGCTAGACTTCATCACGATCTTGAGATCGGCAAGTGTACGACTACATCATCCACGAGTTCCAACTCGTTAAAAAAGCTTTGTTGTCTTCGAGGGTAAGTTCTCTATGGATGTATATCCACCCGTTGCTTGTATCTAGTAGATAGATCTTGGCGTATAGTTCCCATCGTAGGAAATTTTTGTTTTCTATGCTGCGAACCCAACAACCACCACCGCCAAGCCCAGGGTCGCCACCCTGAGCATCTTCGTGATGCGGAGAAAGACCAAGAGCTCCTCCGCAAGACAACACCTCCAAAGACGACCAGATCAACAGGTGTTGGAGGGTTGAAACGGTCGCAGCCCATCGAGCCAGCGCCCAGCGAGGCCCTCCACCTATGTAACACCCTCAAATCGGCCCTATGCAAGTTTTAGCCCTTTTCCGCCAAACCCGCGTAGAAACGATTCAAGGACGCCCACCAGGCACATTCGTGCGGGTGGAAAACGAAGTAATACCATTACACAACAGTCCTCGATGGGACCCACAGAACATATATATATACAACACGACTCCATGAGTCAAGAATACTGATATACAGTACAAAGATCCAAATCACCTTGAAATCGCTACAGCGTCCGAGTATGGACAAGATGCAAATGGGGCTAAGAGCCCTGAAGAATAACCAATGGCGTCCATAACCCTTCCCAGGCCAAGCCGGAAGGGTAACCCTTCTAACGACATCGAACTCGTACCTGCTAAACAAAAGGGGTGCCGACAAAGGGCGAAGGGAAAAAGAGGAGCGTCAGTACTGAGGCCAGTACACGGCGAGGCTAGAATTCGGTGGCTCTCGCCTACATAGGTATGGTGGACTGAAGCGGCAGCGCAGCAGCACTAAACAACCTATAGAGACTTAGTAAAACTGGCGGCTATTAGAGAGGGATAAGAAAGACCTATTCGGATCCAACCTGATACTAACACCAAACATACCCATCCTGGTATTTCCCCCTCGAGACCAAACAAGGAAGTCGGACCAAGGAGCTCACACAGTTGCCAGTTTTACTCATTCCATTATAGTTGCAGCACTTACTAATCAGATATAGATAGCATGAGTCATCCTGAAACATAAGTAGTGGGCAGTTTTATTCACCATTCCGTTATAGTTGGAACATTTACTAGTCAGATATAATTGTCCTGAGGAATCCCAAAACCCAGCAATTGTTGGCACTTTTATCACATTCCATTGGAGTTGCAATACTTACTAGGCAGGTACAGCATGTCACAAAACAACCCCAGATCCACCAGTTGTTGGCATTTTAATATCCATTCCGTGTTAGTTGAATCTGATTACTAGTCATATATTAAGTCAAATTTATAGCACTACTTTAGTTATGCTTGTCTATGATTAAGATATTGTGCTCCAAGTCGTCCATAACCGCAGACACGGCTTTCAAAAAGTTTTACCCTGCAGGGGTGCACAAATAGGAACACACCCACGATCAACCTCGAAAAAACCAACTCAAAACCCAACGAGGCTTTCACGACAAAGCGATCACAGGATTCATAAAATATTTCAGGGGGCCACCCCATTAAGCTACCCGCAACGAAGTTGGCCGGCTCCGAGATGGACCCAAGGTTTGTGTGGACGGCTGAAACGACTGGGAACCCAAAAGTGTGATTGGGCTTGTCAATACAGCGAAAACGTGTCACAATCCTAAACAGTACAGGTGCTCCACGCACAATCGTAAATAAAGCAGTAAAGCATGGCATTAGTACAGGATAGTAATAAAGCCCCAAACTAGTTTGTGGCCCCAAGAAATAAGAAATGAATCAAGCTCTGGCTAAGGGGGATTCATAGAGTCTCCCATATGTGGATAGTGCGAATAGTCAAGGAACAGGTATCAAGTACTCGAGATCCTACGGGACACAAGTGAGCATGGAAGAACCAAATAACATCTATTGCCCACCGATGCCTCTGCATTAGTTATATCTAGCATTTTAATAGTTGTATTTAAAGTCATGATCATCTCCACCAAAAACATCTGCCAGCATTCCAACAACTGTGGTACTCGACAACACAAGATCGCACCTGAGCAAGCAACTACGACTCACAAGGCCAGTTATCTACCAAACAACAGGTATTAGGAGGTGTCCATGGCAATATAGAGGCTGCACAGGATATAACTGGTGCACGGAAACTAAAGCATCGCGACACGGATAGCAATAGATCAACAGGAGGAAATAAAGACTATAAATGCAAAATAGGTGGAAGGGGGGAGAGATGCTCGCCTGGGAAACAGTGCCGATGGATCATAGCCAGAGAACTTGTCGACACTCGCATCAACTCATCGGCCTAATCCGTAAAGAAGCAAACACTAGAGGAAACACCGGATGCAATATTTAATACTACGGCAGAAGATCCGGCATGCTTATGATATGATGCATGGCATGGCACAGATGCGGTGCAATTAGGCAATATTAAGCGGAACCGGGGGTCCCGACAATTAATTAATAGGTTCGAGTTATTTATCTACCCCACAAATTAAATGTTGAATTAACAAGGTGAAACAGGGCATCGGTTCGCTACACAAATTTAAATGGACTCCGGAATAAGACAAAGATATCCCGCATATAGACTCCATATTTAATTATGAGGTGAATCGGTATAATGCCCCCAAACCACATGATATGCATGCGAGATGAACAATTAATATGCAACAAGTTTTATATATAGCATTTATAAAATAGGGGCTCGGGAAAAGGTTCACACATCTAGGTTCGGGAGATCTTGGGTTCCGGGGGTTCGGGGTTCGGACTCAGGGTTCGACGGGACGGCGAGATCCGGATACAAGATGGAGAACTTGTCGTGCGAGGGATCAGTCTTCGGAGGTTGTCGCAGGTCTTGGTGTGGCTTCGGCGGCTCATCGGACTCGCCCTAGTCGGTGTCGCTCTTGTCGTCACGAAGATCTTGTCGGGTCCTCGGTTTTGATTGTCGGTGTCAGACTCAGGTCTCGGCGCTGGGAGCTCTTGGTGTTCCGTGCGGTCGATCTTGCCGTTCTGGGAAGAAGAACTTGCCGTTCCGTGTAGGCGACCCTGGCGTCCAGGAAGGAGAACTTGGCGTGGCGCCGGGTTCGGTCTTCGGATCCGAGGTGGTGGATCTTGTGGTGTCGGCTTCGTTGGCTAGAGGTGAACTCCAATCTTTGGTAGATCTTTAGCAACAAACTTCAGGAAGACTCACGGTGTTCCAGAGACAGAACATATGCACATAGCAGGGCACACCCTTGTTGTTGGGCAGCAGCACGGGTCAACAGGGCACCCACATGGTTGGGACACGGAGCAGCACGTCTTAGACATTGCAGACACGTGCAGAGGGCTGAAAGACGCGTTGCACAGCTGCAGGTTCTCACACAAGAGCAAGCAGCATCTCGGCAGTGCACCACGCGCGTGGTCGGGTCAACAGAGCGGCGATGAGGTGGTTCTGCGGTGGTTGGCACCGGGCTCGCCGGAGATGGGGCGATGGCGACGGTGGAGAGCAGAGAAGGGTAGCGGGGAGGCGCGGATGCTGGCGGAGAGGAGAGAGGGCGACGGCGGTGGAGATCGATGGGGGCGGGGTTGGTGGTGAGCAGCGGAAAGGGAGGCGCGGATGGTGGGGAGGTGGAGTGCGGTGGAAGGACAGGGGGTGGGGGCCGGGCGACGGTAGTGCGATCCCGATGTGGTGAGGGGCCGGGCGCGGGAGTTTTGTCGGGAGGGGGTTGCGGGAGGCGCATGCTGCGTGCGGGCGGTTGTCGGTGGGAGTGGGCCAGGTGGGGACGGCGGGGTGACGTGGCGCGCTGCGAGTGGAGGGAGTGAGGTGGCTGTGTGGGGTGTTGCGCGAGCGGGTGTGTGTGTGTGCGAGTTGTGTGTGTGTGTGTCGTGTGTAAGGGCAGGGGTAGGTGGCTGAAAGCGGGAGGGCGTGCTGGCGGGTGCGTGGCAGGGTGGTGGCGACGGCTGTAGGTGGGAGTAGGTGGGGTGTTGGTCTAGCTTTTGGGGTTAGGGTTTGGGGGTTGTCTAGTTGGGCCGGGTAGTAGACTGCTGGCTTGCTAGGTTTTTGGCCTGGCAGGCTGGCGGTCTCCCCGGTCTGAAAAGAAATAGTTTTATTTATTTTTGTTTTGTCTGAAATAGAATTTTGTAAATATTTTGTAGACAAAAGAAAATATCCGGAAGAGGCCGGGGTTTTAATTTGAAATAAAGACAGGGGATATTTAGAAAACAAATATAGGCTTTTAGAAAATAGTTTCAGACAAACATATGCATGATGATGACGATGCTCAAATGCAATGTGGCATGATGACATGAGCATGCGGTCATGATGATGCAATGCACAAAAACACAGCGATTTTCTAGTAGTGGTTTTAGCGGGATGCCATAACCTAGCACCATTGCCACAGCATGCCTAACCGCTGCCAACGGCTACAGGATCGTCGCCTCACTCTGGCCGCCGCTGCCCTCCACTACCACTAGGGAATTTCCCAAGATCTGAGCCGCCGCGACCCTAGAGCCCCGACGCGCGAGGGAAACCGCCGCCGCCGAGCCACCCAGGCTTTGCCCTGGTGTAATCGCACGGGGACAGCCAAGGGGGAGGGGTGGCGGTGATCCAGGAGAGGAGGTTGGGCGCCCCGGTGCGGCGCGGTGGCGCCTCAGGGGAGTGGGTAGGGTTTCTCAAAACTCGTACTTGATCCGTGTGTGGCCGTCTGCTAGCACTCTAGTATAGCATGATTCCCCATAGAGGCAATGATGTATTCTATGGACGTGTAAAATTTCAATTGAAAAATCCTTATATTCTAGGTTGTGCAAAAATGAAAAGGTCAAAGATCTAAAGTAGTGGACGGTGTAAATTTGAGACATCCAAATTTTTCTATTTTGGTATGGCCTAATATATAAGGTGTTTCGAGTAAAGATTCCGCATGTTGGTAGAGTACATCATCGTAAACATTTAGGATGTTTTTCAGAATTTTTTAAACTTTGAACTTTTATTTTTTTTCGAAAACATACACTTGTAGCCGTATAAACCACTGCCATGCTTACTTGTAAACTGCGCTCTACAATGGGAACCCCCAATTAATTGCCCGAGCTACACTTGCATTTTCGGCATAAACCACTGCCATGCTTACTTGTCACATCTACCAGAGTTTCTCTCTTCAGAAGTAACTTTCGAAATACTGTATCTGTGCACCCAACTGCTCGTGCAGAGAGCTTCCAAATTCGCCATCTGGACAGTGTGACCTCACGTTGTCTGTTTCATGATTGGATCTGGTGATGCTTGTTGCGCACATTTCGAAGGGGCCAAAAAATACTACTACTACTCCATTTCATGAGTATTACCAACCTTTGTTTTTGGCAATAACTGGTCCATGTCATCTTGTGATCGGGGGCAAAACGCATGAAGAGCAACGTGACAATAGCAGCCCATTCTCGCAAGTTATCTACTCACTCTCTCTGTCTCGGAAAGTGAAGGAAAATTCTGCTAAAAGGAGAACTAAAGTAGTAGTAAAAGAAGAGGATCTGATGTCTTTCATCATGTTTCCAGGCTAGCACTCCAGTAGCATGCCCAAACAGAAATGCAGATCCTGCGGATTACACTAGGGTGGTGGCTGGCATTGTGACACGTGACACATATATACACCACTGCACGACTAGCATGACATGCAATCTTCAGTACATGTGATGGATTCCAGCAGGTCTCACTGATGTGCAAAAGAATAAGATAATCCAGATCAGATCCTATCCTGCATTAGCAACATTCTTCTTCTCAACCCTGCCTGAAATGCACTACAGATCATCGATCGAGCATGTACGTGCCCAGCAATAATTCAGGTAAGACATTGATCATCTCAAAAGTAAACGACTTATATCATATCAGCACCCAGGCGTACGCCACCTATGATCAATCAGGCAAGATTGAAGGGCAAGAGGACAAGTTGTCCCATCCTTTTTGGACGACACCCGAGAAACCAACCACCTGCTTGCTTTTCGGTGCAGATTCTAAAACATCAGTGAAAGAGGATAATTTTGCGGAAACGCTGCTTTTCCCCTCTGATTTGAACGCCACTGCAATCTGTCTGCTGGTAGATCGATCAATTTGTTGGCAGCCTAGCTAACAACTACTCCCTCCGTTTAGAAATATAAGAGTTTTTTTTGTGAATGAAGTGTATCTAGACGTCTTTTAGTATATAGATTCGTTGAACGGAGGGAGTAGTACTGTAATTTTTTAACTACCTGGATATGTTTCCGTACACATGGTTTAGAATAAACGTGCATGATTAAGACTAGTTTAATATCATGGGAACAGGACTATTATGGCTTGATGGTTACGTACACTAGAGACTAGACACACTCTTTTACTAGACACTAAATTTGGAGGCTTGGTATGCATATCGAGAGAGAAAAAATGGCACAACTTTACCTATTTATCTAGATACGAACGTTTTAGGGTGGTGTCAATACAAACTTGGATTACTTATTTTGAGACGGATGGAATACAAGATTTTAATTGAGTAACACCAAACGACATAACTACATATAGCTGGAATGATAGTAATACCTAGACTTCCAATAATCCAATTCTTGTCTAGATCGACATGTAGGCTGCTAGTAGCACGTACGGTGTAACAGTAGTAGTGGAAGTCCTTTATATTAGAAAGCCATGTTGTTGAATTGGCGCCTAGAATTAGGTGGTAAGTACGGCTGACATCTAGCTAGCTAGGAACACCGTGTGTTTCCATGTGCCGTGCATATTCGTGTGCAGTAACATGGCCTAATTGGCACGCAATGTGTACGTACGATATGTACATATACGTCAGGACTTGTGCCGTGCACATGCACGAATGGTCCGAGATAATAAACAACAAATGAACGAGTTATGGAAAAAGAAACGAATACTTCTAGGGCAAACAGCAAAAAAGAGAGCCCTTTTTAAGACAACAAATGGATTCCACGTTAAGGTCATAATATTTTTAATTTTTTTTAAATAATATTTTTTTAATAATTTTTACGAATAATACACGAATTGAAAGATTTGCAATTCTAGCGCGGTGTCGGTATTTGAATAGCCGACCAGTACTTATCGGCTTTTGAATAGCCACCCAGTCATGTCTGCTTTTGAAAAGCTGACTAGTCCTCTACTTTTGACATTGCCCGTATAACCTGTCGGCATTTCAAATGCAGACAGGACTGATCAGCTATTCAAAAGCCGATAAATACTGGTCGGCTATTCAAATTCCGACACCGCGCTAGAATTGCAAATCTTTCAATTCGTGTATTATTCGTGAAAATTATTTAAAAAACGTATTATCTTTTTAAAAAAATAGCCATAATATTTGCAACAGAAACAGGGACACCGTTTCTCATTTGTTTAGACATAACAATGGCGGAGCTAGCCAGGAGGGGAGAAACTAAAATCTGAATCTTTAGGGCATGGTAAATGACTCTAAATTTTCTGTTTTAAGTCTGAATATTTTTTCCCAACCCTGGGGGTGGTGGCCACTTCTGACCTCGGCATAGCTCCGCCAGTGGGAGATAAGGAGGTTGCGTGATGCACTACCTTCGAGTGAGTACACAAGGATTTGTTGAGTAACGTATACCACCCGTCTCATTCGTCTCCGTCCAATAATTGATGGATCTCCCCCTTTCATGGTTACCGCTCTAGCAACATGATGGGGCGTGCAGACCTCGGACCTACGCTCTATCTTGTAGTTAGGTCTCTAAAATTAGGATTCGCTCAAACGGGCAAAGGATTTATGGTGACTATAACAGCGTTGTGCAAAACAAGAATATGGTTTCCCGTTCTCCCCATCCACTTCATTGGCAGTGATCTCGCTGGAGGCATCGAGGAGGCTAGGGAATCGTTAGGTCGCTCCTCCCTTGTAGTGGTGGTTCTCGATTTGTCTACGTGTGTTGCATGTTTTTCTCGGTATCGCGATCCCGCGGAGCGGATGGTGTGGTCGTGCGTCTTGGTCCTCCATTTCCATATCCGACAGATGATGATTGGGCAACCTCGGCCTTGATGGTGTTCACCGGATCAGTCTGGCTGGATTTGAGGCATCATCGAGGCCCTCTATGGCGGTTTCTTGTTTGAGGCAACAATTTGCTTCGCATATCATGACCATCGACATCTTCTGGTCTGCATCGGCGACTTCCCGGGCGCTACAGATGTCCTGGCTCGAGTGGTGTTCTAGTGGTCAATACCGAGGTCGGCTCACAAAATGTCACCGATGGATGCAAGAAGAAGAAGCTACCGACCCCCTCCCCTCCCCTCCTCACAAACCATGATGTTATTTTTAATTTGTTATTGTAAGGGTTTGTTTTACTTAATGTATATGTCATTTTCGCAACGGAACAAGAGTAATCACGCGTGAAAGCATGCACAATCGAAGTGTGGATGCACAATTTACTGGTTCACATAACATATATAGACCCTCCCAACAATTAATGGCTTAATGCCAAGGTGGCAAGGTACGGCGCCGGAAGCTGGTCGCAACTACCGGCGGAAACGGGCTCGAATCGATCGACCTAGGGCGACGATGCGAGGCCTTTTTTTAGCGACAGAAGATTTCACCAGCACGCATGCACGGATGGGGTTCCTGCCGCGCTCTGTAGCGTGTGGTCAGCTTCGTAGGAAAGCAGCAATGGGTGGACCACGACGGGCGGGGCGACACCAACAATCGTCGGCCGCTGCTGATGGACAAGTGGTCCGTGCCCTCATCTTCGCTTCCTTCGATCGTCCTTGAATCTGAACGTACGTGCATGCGTTCCTTCACCGACTCGGTCATTCTGGATACTCCCTCCGTTTTAAAGTATAACATGTTTTAGTTTTGTGAAAAAATATACCTAGACTTTTTTTAGTGTGTAGATTCATATAGATTTATCTAGATTCAATGTGAACCTACACACTAAAAAGCTTTAGATACACTTTTTTCCACAAAGCTAAAATATTTTATATTTTAAAACGGAAGGAGTACAATGGTGTTGCATCATGGTAGACGATTCAGAATGAAAATGAGACCGGAGAGGGTGTATTTGTACATACTACGATCAAAGGGCTTCAAACCTGGGAGGGCAAAGATGTATTCTCTCCCTGATTTTCTTGTCGTTAGCCTCCATGCTGAGCAGGCAGGATCCCCACACAAATAATGTATTCTCTCCGTCCTAAGATAATAAAATAAGTGTCTTGACTTTGTCTAATTCGCATGTATCCATGCAATATTATATATACGAATCTAAACAAATCCAAATCACTTATTTTAAGATAAAGGGAATATGAATATATCAACAGTTCAGCACATTGCACACCCAAGCCACTAAGGGCATCTCCACCGGGTCGACCCAACCCGTCCAAGCGCGTCTGCTCGGACGTGTGGGACGTGCGCGGCCTCCTAGCGGCACAACCCATCCGGATCGACGCGTCCAGCTCGACCATCGGCGCACCTAATTTGTGCGACCGATGCGTCGGCCCAAATAGCGTGTGCGGCCTCCCATGTTCTCCCGCGGGGGGCGAGGGCCCGCTTGCCAGCTAGCCAACAGTTGTCTTCCACTAGCTATCAGTGGAAGGCTGCTCCAAAGGCTGGCCGCGCCGTTGTTGACGCCGCCCGACGCCTGCCCTCCAGCCGTGACGCTTCAATGTCGTCGTTTCGGCCTCCATGCCAACATCCGATGCCGGGCCTTTTTTAACTGGACACCCTCGGCCATCATTTACAACACCGTGTCGAACTCTCCTCCTCCCTCAATCCTCCACTCCCGGTACCTAGCCATGGCTGGCGGCATTGGATCGAGGGGAGGGCATCTAGGGCGACCTCCAGGTCCCGACCGTGGACGTCGAGGGAGACGCGGACAAAGCAGCGCGCCGCCAAGCTCTCCCTCACCGTGGGCGTTCGGCCGATTTTTCTCGACACCGGCATCGAGTTCGCCGTGCCTATCCCGTCTGGCATGGCGCGGGACAGGTTGCTCCTTCCCCGCAAGTTCGCGTTGCTGGTCGACGCGCGCTGCCCCAGCAGGTCATTCTGCAGGCATTCGGTGTCAACACCACCATGTACCCGGTGAAAGCTCTCTGCTGCATATCTAATTTCTTGTTTTACCCCTCCACATGACATTTTCAGGTGCAGCATATATTCTCGTCCCGTCAAGCTTCAAGTGTGTGACAAGTTTGGAACCGGAGAAAACCCTAGTCTGCCTCTGCAGTGTAGTGAATGGTGTATATTATAACCTCTTCAGGTCTTGTTTACTTCTCTCGTATTCACTAGTGTATTCGCGGGGAATAGAGAAGACTATTCCAATTTTCGGAAAATCGCCGTAGTCCATTTACTACTCCGGGTTTGACCGGGATAATCCCGGTATATTCCCGCAAATCCTTCTTATTTTTATCTAGATTAAAAACTCTCCTAAATGGTAAAATATTTTCGGAGAAGGGTATTTGCGGGGATTGGAGAGTATTGGGTGAACACCAAATTCCCACATATTCCTAAAACTCTAGTGGATAAAAGTACAAAAGAAATAAACAAGGTCTCGGTATATTTAGATACATTCGAATCTATACAAATTCGAGTCACCTATTTCCACAGGAAGAAAGTTCTTTAATTTTGAGCGCTAAACGTGTAGGAAACGACACGAAAAGCAGGCACGACTTTCGCGCCCGGCCGGTACCGGAGCTTTGCACCGCTATTGTACCTCCCAGCACACGGTTGCCGTCTCCCTCTCATCAACAGTTTCAGCTTCCGCAACAACACGCAGGCCTCATCTACAGTAAGCTAGCTACGACGATGTGCATCCGTAGATTTTTGTACATAATAATGCAAACTCAGTCGACCTGCTTTGCTGCCCATGATCCATGAAACATCATCAGTAGTTCAGTACTGCTCCTATACTATGGAGCGGTCGCTTGGGACCAGGCGTAATCGGATCAGTGCTGCACTGCTGCTGCAGTCGTGGGGCTTGCTTGCTTACTCGTGCATTGGACATGTGGGCCTGGCCGGGAGAAAAAGGTCGCAAACTTTTCTGAAAAAGGAGACCATGGACAGATCAGTGCAACGCTCGGGGTGTAATAATGCATGTTCTATCCGCCTTCTCATTCAGAAGTTTACAAGAGAATGTTCTGTTCTCTCAACCGTCACTAAAACAGCCAATGTGCCGAGGAGTGGAGTTGTAGGCGTATGGTTTTGAGTCAGAGCTAATTGCATGACACACACACAGACACACACACACAAATACTTGTCTATTAGATGCAAACACAACCAAATAATTGCTGATTGGGATCAAGTGGTACACCAACTTGTCCATCATGTGCAAATACCCCCAAACAGTCTGAATTGCATGGTCGGACTGCCACTAAGCCACGGTCGGAGGTTCAAATATTGCAAAACCCTCCTACAAACGGGCAGAATAGCATATCCGGTCTATCGTAGCGTCTGGCCGATGGAAACTTTCTCACATATCCCTGTCTCTTTGCAATATGGTTGATAAATCACCTCGGCCAACGTTACCCCGCGGCCTTCACGCCGCTTCAGTAGCATAAACACATTCAGTACAAGCTCTTTATTCACTAGTGCACAACACATGTTCAGTAGCATAAACACCTCACAAATTCACTACAATGCAAGAAAAAGGAGGAGAAGAAGCTCATTTTATTCAAATTCCGTACGGTTGCTACAAATATCAAATTCACTACAAAACCTCATCAAACAACTTCTTCTTCTCCACCGCCTTCTCCTTCCTCTCTGCAATTGATCAGAACCATGAAAGTTGTCTGTTCAAATCCAGAAAAAAAATTAGTTCAACGATCAAACCGAAGAGAAGTTTCAGTTAGAGTTCAGAGTAGGGGATGAACCTACAATAACAGTACAGATGCGGACAGCGGCGGGATCCTCACGTCGGTTCGTGCCTGTGGAGAATGCGAATTTGAGTCTCTAGTCTCAAATCTGTGGGCGATCAACAGCCTCCAGCCATTCGGCTCCGCCATCGCCTCCCTCTCTTATGGCAACATGAGCACGGCAAGTTGAAGCATCTCACGGTCGGAATTTTTGACAAATAAGACCACTTGTTTAGTGTAATTGTCAAAAAAGACCACTTGGCAACATTATTGTCAAAAAGGACCACCTTCCCGTGGCGGCAAACATGGCCAGGCGACACGCGGCCTGCCGCCACCGGCAGTGGCGGCACGTTGGTCGACAGGGAGGCAAAATGTCGCCGCTGCCGATGGCGGCAAGCCACGTGTCGCCTGGCCACGCTTGCCGTCACGTGGAGGTGGTCATTTTTGACAAAAAATAATTCGCAGGTGGTCATTTTTGACAATTTTACTGGACAAGTAGTCTTATTTGTCAAAAAAAATCTCACGGTCGATCGTGTCGCTAGACATGAAAGGCCAAAGTTTTCTCTTCTTCTTTGGAATTTTTAGGTCTGATGATACGCTCGCATTCGTTTGGTGTTAGCAACAGTATGATGGCATCAAACTTTAGACATAAAAATGCGAAACTCCCAAATTTGAACAATTGGCCATTCTTTAAGCGCTGCATATAGGTAACGGCCATCATCACAGAACGGGGACTCTGTCCATCCATCTTCGATCGGCATCAAACACTGAAACTAACGGCCATTCTGGGCGGGCCAGGAAGGATTTGCAGGTCACGTGCACAAAGGCAGCAGACAAACATCGAGCCAGCCAAGCTGGCCGTGGAAAGCGCGGGCAGAGGCCGGGTGCGAGCGGATTGCTTGGGCGCTCCGCGACCGGCATGTGCCTCTGCGTCCGTGCCCGCCCCGCATGAGCCTTGCTCACCTTCCTCTGTCGCCACCGAGAGACCGCTTTGCGCGCCCACACGAACCTACAGTACCAATCAGCCGTTCGGATGTCGATCGAACTGGAAGTAAATCTGAAAGAAAACTTCAGTACTTACATCGCATGAACGGTCCTGAATTTCCGAATGAACGGTCTAGGAGCTCAACACGTGAGCAGCATATAGGTGACCGTGCGAGCTTAAGATGACCATACTATATCGCTAGCCATCCATCAATGCAACGAAAAATTCCGCTGGTGCCACCCTAGCAGAATTGTACAGGACGAGTCCAGGACTGGACCAGTCTCGGTCTCAGGGTGTGTACCGTGTACGTACATACGGCCGAACAACTACGGACTCGAGCCCGTACTGTCCCTTGCAGTCATTCCATTGGCGCCACGCCGCCGCCACCACGGCACCACCACCTACAAACGGAGGGCAATAATTCGCGCCCGCACGCAGCAACTCGAGTCGATGAAAACGTAGGCAGAGCGATCGAGTAAAAAGTTTTTACCCGGTGAAAAGCGAGCAATCCATCCAGCCGTGGATGGATGCATCCGAGAATCCGTACGTGGAAGCTGTAAAGCGAGACCTGTGGAAGCGCCGAGCCCGCCGAGCACGCTACGGCATGATTTACCTGCGTGGGCTGGGCCCGCGCGCGGCAGAGAGACGCGAGGTCGGACACGCGCGGTATCGCTGCAAGGTGGGACCGAGCACATGTTCTGATCTACGTGTCAGTGAAGCTTACCAGGGTCAGGCGACGTTCTCTGTCTATTGCGCTCACCGCGTCGCGACGCTCCAGCGCACGCCCGCACGCCAGCACGGGTCTGGCCGGGTTGCTCACCAAGTACTTCCGTCTTTTTAGCCGTACTGCGGGGCGGGCGTAAAAATTATAAGAGTCGCTTCCATCGACTCGTAAATATAGTCGACCTCGGCATCTCTAAAAGGAAAAAAAAGACCACCCCCACCCTGCGCTGCCGAACTCCCTCGACCGAAGCGCATCTTCGCCGGCGACGCCGTCGACGACAACCCTAGACTCCCACCGAGACCCCGACACCTTCTCCACCTTTGCCCAACTCCTAGTCGCTTGCTATTCCCCGTCGGCACAGGAATCGGGTTGTAGCTCCGCCTACTACCGTGGCGGAGTCCTGCGTGCATCACCTGCCTGCCGTCTCTCTCGCGTGGTGGAGACAGATGGGTGGTTGGCCGGGGAAAGTAGGAGAACGGGTCCGTGGAAGGGGAGAAAAGTAGGAGAGAGAAGGCTGCTAGGGGCTGACGCCTGACGATGTGCTTTTTTTCATGCAGATACTCCGGAGCCTTCGGACGACCGTTGGAGTGTTGGGTTGTGCTAGGATCGCCTCAAGGAAATTAGGCGAAATCCCAGAGGGCATGTTTGGTTGGTCGTTTTTTCCGTTTCTCGCACCGAGTCAGAAGAAATAATCATGTTTGTTTTCCTGGGTCGCATGGTTTCCTTGCACCGCACGAGATTTAAAGCAGGCAAAACTAGACCCGCTGGGAACGTCCAAATCGAGCGTTTCCGCGGGGACAGGTTGCGCTTGTGCAAAAGCGAGGAAACTGCGTGTTGCCCATTCCGAGCTCGGAGCCGCAGGTTTCCTCCCAAAGTTGCCAGGAGAAATTTCGTCACTGCACGCAGAAGCACGGCGGTATATATCACCACCCGGCTCACCACGTAGTGCCTCGCCACCATTTTCCCCATTCTTCGAGCTCTCAAGCCGGCGAAGTTCTTCATCGGCCAGCAGGTAAGCGGCAATGGTGGTTGTAGATCAGCTGGTGCAGACGTTCTTCTCCAAGATCTTTAGCGGCGACGAGTTTCGCTCCTTTGATGCCGACGAATTTCATCAAATCCCACGTGTAGTAGCTTCGATCTGTTAGCACCTCCTAAATCTGATTGTAGTTTACGGTAGATCTATGTTAGTATGCCTAATGAACTTCTTAGTGTAGTCATAGATCGGTGTTTTTTGGACTTACTGCATGTTTAGATAGGTAATTTTGTCTATGTTCTGTAAGCTTGTATTTATGTTTAGTCTAGGTCCTGATATGTGCGACCGTGAGATCTATAGGACATGAGTACATGACCGTTGATGAGTTCAGCCAGGCCCTCATGAATTCTCAGAAGACCTTTATCGCTGAGGCCCAACCCTAGCTCCCGCATTTGAGACTCACCTATCCTCAGCATTCGGAGATCTTGTCTATGCCTCCGATGACTGGGTACATGATGGAGCAGATTGCAGAGCAAGCTGCCAAGATCATGGCCAAGAACAAGGCCGTCAAGGCTGGCAAAGCCCACAACACAGGCCACCGTAAGGGGTTGAAGGGCACCACGAAGTGCGAACCGTTTCTCTTGGCGTTTATGCTCAACCAGATGTGTGAGATCATCAAGAGCAGCGTCATGACAAAGAAGGGGTTCAAGGAAATGCACCTGAACACTGTTGCATAGAAGGTATTTGAGTTTTGTGGCATTGAGGTGTCCTCACAGCATGTGCACAACCACATACGTAAGTGGAGGACCGGGTGGATCCATGTGTCCAAGCTCAGAGACCTTAGGGGAGCTAGCTAGGATGCGGAGACCCGCACCATCATCTTGAAGGACGCCCACTACAGGGAACACATCTCGGTGCTAACTGATTTCACGTCATGCATTAACATCCCTACAATTCCATTTTGTAACCTCGCTAACTACCACTAACCACCCTGCAATTCCCTATTTCAAGATCACCCCAAGGATACTGAGTATCTGAACAAGCCAGTCACCAACTATAGGCAGATGGAGGCCATCTTCTCGTTCGGCTTTGCCACTGGCATGTTTGCCATTATAGTGATTGGAAGCAGAAGTAAGATTCCACCACTGTCGTGGGATCTATACCTAGGTAAACTTTGTCACCTCGTACGCGCCAACTCACCGTCTTACCCTACCTCTCTATCTCCATGCTCTATGAGGACCCCTCCATGGCGTACTCGGCGGTAATACTATGACATCCACGTGCCTGTGTTGGCCATCCCACGACAAGGCCTACTCACCAGTGTGAGATCTGCCGCCGTCATGCCTTCCTGTCGCCAGATCTGCGGCAACACCCGGCCTACTCCATCCACTCCGACCTTTGGGACCACCAGTACGAGGCGAAGCACAAGGCGCGCCTTGAGGCCATCGAGGCCCACCTCGAGAACCTTGACGATATCGACATGGACTATTGGGAAGAGTCCGACACAAACTCTGGCGTGGAGGAGGACGACCTCGACTACTTCAGCCTGCCGTAACCTGGCCTCTCTGATTGGCGCGCTACAGGGGTGCAAACACCGTCGAGTAGGAGGTGTGGCCACATTGGCCCGGCCAGGTGGCCATCAAGGTGGAGGAGCCAGAGCCGCGGTCGCCCCAACCGATAACCGAGGAGGAGCAGATCGCGATCGTCATCCTTGAGTCACAGCTGGAGGAGGAGAGGAAATGGGACGACACGTATCAGACCCTGCACGACTCCTAGATGGCCGCCCAGGCCCAGGCGCCACCCGCACTCTCGGCGCCTCCACATGCTCTAGCTCCCCCCCCCCCAGCGGCACATGGCCACCACCCTAGGTCTTCATCGTCATCGACGACGATGACGACGAGAAGTAGGCGATGCGCAACCGGACCAGCGTCAGCCGACTAGCAGTCCCGCCGGAACCCCCCAAGCTAGGGCCACCCATAATATTGGGTCCTTTAGTTTTTTTTGGATATTTTGAACGGCCCGGACCATCATTGTATCATTTATATAATTAGTAGTACTATGAATTGTTATTCCCTCCGTCCTAAAATATAAGGCGTCTAAGATTTAATTAAAAGTCAATGTTTTCTAACTTTGACCAAGATTATACTCAAAAATATATATATTTAAATACCAAATCAATATCAATAGATTTATCATAAAGTATATTTTTATAATGTGTCCATCCCATAATGTAGATGTATATATTTTTTCCTAAAACTTTAGTCAAAGTTAGTAAGATTTGACTTTTAACTACTTCTTAGGCGTTTTATATTTTGGAACGGAGGAAATAGTATTTTTAGTTTTCTGCAAAATTTTCTCATAAGGTTTTATTTTTGCGCGGATGACCGTTCGGGGCACAGGTCACGGCACACGGGCTCACCGGACGGCTGTCCTCCACCCGTAAACGGGCCGAATCGATGCTGTGTCCGAAATACCGTGCGCGGTACCCTAGTGGAACGAAGGCAAGAGCTGTTCAGCGCCTGCCCTGCCACTGTCGCGTCGATGCTGACGCTCGTCACTGGCCACGTCCTCTGCCTGTCAGCCTCTGTATGGCATAGGAGGCTGTTAGCTGTGGGTCCCATCGCTGGTCCCCCCGGATCTAGGTTGTACCTCCGTGCACGACGACTACAGCTTCTCTGTCGTTTAATGGCGTATAGTTAGATTCAGCCGTGTGATCGGGGGATGGAAAAAAACAGAGAGAAATGGTGTCTTCCTCGTGCAGCAAAGCTACGGGCCAAAGTGTGGTCCGGCGTGTGAAGTGGCCGGTCACCAACTCACGTTGCACTGCATATTTTTTACCATGTTTGCACGTGTAGATCCTACATATTCTACTGTTTGTTTGCAATCATCGGACCCGAAAATTACAGCGAGGACAGGACGGTAGAGTAGAAAGTCTGCAGGATCATGTTTGTCACTGACAGAACGCCGGATGCTTGCCTGGGCGCCTTTCGCCTTTTTGGCAACAAGAAATCTGACACACAGCCTGCAAGCAAACTGTGGAGTGGTACTCCTACATTTCTTCCAAGCCGAAAAGGTGCAACAGTGTGACCGACCAACTGGAGTACCAAAGGCTTTCTCGATTATATTTCCCTTCACACCACCAAGAATAGGCACAAAAACGCGAGCAAACCACAATCTTTATTCCAAAACAAAAACCTGTGTACAAGCTAGCTACTACAGAACACGTGGAAGCATCCATGGCACGTATCAGCAGCACGGGCGATCTGATCTGATCAGATGAGCGCTGCTGCATAGCATGACACCTCACGAGGCCAGGAGGTACCTGAACCTGAACTCGTACGGCAGCACCTGGATGCGCCGCGCGTCGACGGTACGGCGCCGGCCTTCGTCCACGGCCCGCATCGCGCTCTGCCGCAGTTCGCTGGGCAGCTGCAGGCAGACCCAGTCCATGAGCGAGTCCACGTCCTTGGCGAAGTCCAGGAGGTACCAGTGCAGGAGCTTCGGGATCGCCAGCCTCTCCGGCGCCGACACGGCCACCGCCGCCTGCAGGTAGGCCCTCTTGGCGCCCTCCAGCTCCTCCTCCACCCGGGCCGCCGTGTACACCCTCACCTAATTCAGAGAGAAAATAAGACAACACATCACCATCAGGCGTCAACAGCAGATCGAGCAGTACGTGCAAGCACACCACACCGGCCAAAAACCGTTGCGTGTTACGGCAAGGAATCAGGAAGAGATCTTACGGCGGGGGAGGACCAGCTCCCGCAGGAGAGCGCGAAGGTGACCAGCGGCTCCGGCCACTCCAGTCCGAACGCGCCAGCTCGCGCCGTCGCGGCATTGTCGTCGCCACCCTTCGTTCCTTCCTGCAGGTCACGGGTCATACGTTCAGCGACAGATCAATGCAACTAGAAGATACCAACACTGTCTCTAGGTTACTTTGGCGGCATCGACGGTGACAGTGTTGCCTTACGTGCTTGACGCTGTAGGGCAACCTGAGGATGAAATGCTCGATCGACATGGCGCTGTGGGTGCGCCCACCCACCTCTATGGCCGCCTGAAAAACGGGAGATCGTTGGCTTCTGTCAGAGAGGGATAGTACTGTCTTTAATATTACTACTGCTACTGGTTATTACAGCACAGCAGGCACGATTAGTTTGAGTAGGTTCTTGGCTTGGGGCATTCATCAGAAAGGTAGGGCAGGAGTGATGGATGTGGTACCTTTGGCATCATTGCCACGAGCATATGGGGCGTGGTAGGTATCCCTTGCTCCAGGAATGCCTGGAGTACATGACAGGCAAGTGCATATTAAACATCGATCAAGAAAGGACGCTTCATCTAGGGTTCATCTACTACTTCAGTAAATTAAGCATCTGGTGATGATTAAGGGGACATGAACCATTTATACTTAATTAACTAGCATGTATTAACCATGAACGAGCAGTACACAAACATGCCAGCACCATGTTCAGGGTTGAATGTTAAACAATAGGCATCTTCAGAACTACCCAGGCTGTACTGTAATGTACTCCTACACAGACAAAAGTTATGAACTTCCCAAAAAGCTCCAGCATACTGCATACAGTGGTTCTAGTACGAAAAAGGGAAACTGATAATTGAGCTAACTGCCACCAAAATGAAATGAAATTTCGGCGGCTAGATGCATGTACTCCAGTAAGATACTAGGCTCAAGATTAAAAATATTTCAGGGAAAACAACTAGAGGGGTCGGAGCAATAATGAGCACCAGCTTACATTCATCATGCAGGAGTTGTAGACGTTGATCCAGAAGGCCAGCTTGTGCTGATGGGAGATCCCCGCCAGGTCAACCGAGGCGAGCTTCCGGAGCAATGCCCTGCAGCGGCAGATTCGCCAGGTAGACGACAACAACAAGGAAACCGCTCGATCAAGCAATGGTGCCATGAAGTCAAACGGCCACCCCCCTACTCACCGGACAGCCAAATCTAACTCGCAATAATTGATAGTCCAGGCTAGCTGATGAGAACTCACTTCAATCTCCAGGCGAGGAGCGCGTTGCTGGCCAGCGCGTTCCGGTCGAACGACGCGGCGTCGATCACGTGGAGCCGCCTGTACGGGCCGACGTCCCTGCCGCCCAGCTCCAGGATGCCGTAGGGGTCCTGAGGGTACGCGTCCTCTGACGAGCCTGAGACCGAAGGCGACAGTGGCTGCTGCTCCTCGTCTTGGCCGCTGCCGCCCGACGAGCCCATCTGCGAGAAGATGGTCAGCAGGCAGCTCAGCAGCTCCTCCGACAGCCTGTTGGGCGCGCTTGAGCCGTCCTGCTGCTGAGACACCTTCCCTGAATTATTATCGCCGACCCCATTGCGGTCAGGCTGTGTGCTAATCGGCTGTACGAAAAGAACAGAGCGCCCGTACAGATTCAGCAAGTTCCTGAGCAGTGCGAATTCAGAAGCAGTAAGACTGCAGTTAATTCAGTGGTTTTACTACCTGGGCAGGAGCTCTGCGTTTCTCAGGCGCCACCGCCGGCATTCTTGATTTGGTAACCTTCTGCGACGGTGAGAGGCGGGAATTTCTGCACGACTGGTTCTCTTTTCCAGCCCCGGAGCCGGGACCGTCGTCTTGGCTCGCTGAAGCGGGAATTGTCTTTCTTGGTGTTTGCTTGCCGTTCGGCGATGGACGAGCAGGAGCACGGTCTGAACCATGGTGTATCGTGGGAGAGAATTCTGAATTTGGAGGAGTCAGGCTCGAGGGCATGAGCTGCGCCGGCACGCATCCCTCGCCACCGCCGCCGGGGAGGTGCGTGTTCTTGGTGGTGGAGGAGAAGATGATGGCCTCCTGGTAGATGCCTTGCCGGAAATTGACCACCTGCTCCTCCAGCCGCACGACCTCCTCCTCCAGCACCGCCACCTCCGCTAGAAGAGCTAGCGTCTGATCACAGCAAAATTCAGAGGAACAGCCAGTGCACGGTTTCCGAATCGAATTGCTCAAAACATCAAAGGAATAATAATGCGCTAGTACTACTAGATTCTGAATTCTAATAGTGGGCACCGACATGGGACGGCAGATAGGGCGGCAGCCGTGGCAGGGCGCCGAGCGGCCTGGTGAACGCCCTCTCCAGAGCTCGGTGGACGTTCTCCTCGTGCCGCAGCTTCTTCTTGAGCTTGTCCACCTACCACAATACGGACATCCGTCACAACTGAAATGCGCATGGCAACGAAATGGATCGCTGAATTCAAGAAATTGAGATAGAAATCCACGTACATCTTGCTGCAGCGCGAGCTTCCGCTCCCGCCTCGACTGGATTCTGTTCATGGCGCCTCTGGCCACCGCGCTGGCCGGCCCCTTCGCCTTTGGCATCATAGCCTTCCTCTGCTCCTTCTGCTGCGTCATCTGAATTCAAACGACATCGAGGGAAAAGATGGAAAGGAGGAGCCTCATTCAATTAGCTGTCAAAGATACTAACAAAAGCAAAGCGACAGATTCCTGTGCCCCCGGTCGATTAAAGGTAAAGCAAAGCGAGCGGATTAAAGATAAAATCAGGACTCGGCTAGCAGTCGATCGATCGAGAGGTGAGGTGCCCAATTCGAGCCGCTCTCTAAAGCAACTGATGCCGTAGAGACAGACGAACGAGCCCGTATCATTACTTGTAGCTTTGCTTGCACGAACATCAAACAACAGTGCTCGTCGTTGTACTCTTGTGCACATTGAAAAAGCGATAGGACAGAAACAATATCGACGGCGCAACAGATTAACAGCAACCAATGCAGAAATGGTCAGTAATGCTAACAACCACGGAAATGGTCACAGGAACTTGTGTCCGGGAAACCAAAAACGAGAAATAAAACAGGGGGGGTTGGAACGAATGCCGGAGGAACCAAGAATCTGTCAGGGAGACCGTAAAAAGAACCGCACATTGTCACCGTCACCTCCCCGGGCGCTCAATTCAATGAGAAAATGTGCGCAACTCAATCATCGAAATGCAAGTGCCAGAAGCAGAGCTGGCAAAAGAAAACAGAGGGGTTGACGAAGCCTACCCTGTCGCCCTTCAGGGCCGCCTTGGCGCCGTGCGCCGCCGCCGGCCTCCGAGCCCGGCCATTCATCTCCGACGCCCGTATGGTTGTCTGTGTCTGAATGAATACCACCCGATGCGCAGTGGGCGGAACAGAGCAAGGGGCCGACAAGTTATAGCCTCGCCGCGGCGGGCATACGGACCGCGAGAGAAGGCTCCAGCACCATTAAAGGCACCGCGAGCTCTGCGGTGCTCTCGGGCGGCGGGCGGGCGGGATGGGCGCGGTCCAGCCACCGCTGATTGAGCTAGTACTAGTACTGCAATCGCGAGCTCTGCCAAAGGATTGGATTGGGTGGCGTTTCCTATTGGATTGGGGGGCGTGGGATTGGGCGGCGTTTGTGGGAATTGGGATTGCGGCGATGGCGATGCCTCTGGCGGTGGCGGTGGCGGTGGCGGTTGCCCTCGATCCTGGGAATTGGGTTTACTACTTGGTTCAGGTTGTTTGCAGTTTGCACAGCCCCCTTCTACTTCTAGTGGGAGTACTAGTTGCGAACTTGCGGTGGCATAATTAGCTCTCTGTCCATTTGCAGACAGCACCCTTCCTAAATCTGTATTAACGGTGCAGCAGTGTTTTTTACAACACCTTACGTACATTCAATATACCAATACCTAAAGCTGCTAAGGTGACGAAAAAACGATACTACTAATAATTCTCAGTCAACCCACAAATAGTCTAGAACTCGGTCAGATTTAAAAAAAACACCGATCTACTAATAATCATCAATATAAGCAATCAATATGAGTACGAAGAGCGTAAAAAATTATAAATAGGTGTTTGGACCCCTAACGGTGACTAAGAACACTAGGACGAGCCGATGGCGTGCTGCCGTGCTCGTACCTCCATCTTGGAGTCGGGCAAAACTCGCTTGTTGTAGTAAACAAACATGAAATTGTTGCGCTAAGGCCACAAAGGACCAGTGCACCTAAGAATCAACCATCTAGAGCTTGTGGTTATCTCCACAACAAGCTCTAGTTCATCAAATACGGATTTCCCGTGCATATCTTATTGCGTTTTTGATCTTGCGGGTTTTCCGGCTCCACACCTTGGGAGGTATCTCACATATATATTCATGGTATTTTCTCCCTTGGTGATATCCAATATTTCACCTTCGCGTCGCTATCTTTCCAACAAAATTGGTTTCATCTCGTTTGGAGTTCGGATGCAAAAGTTGTGGCAGTTCTGGTTCTGAAGTTTTTGCCTGACCGGTAGTTCCGGCGGGCCACCGGTAGTACCGCCAGGGCAGTTGCCGCCGGTAGTACCGGTGTTAATTCCGGCCCAACTTCCGGTAAACCCATTTTCGGATCTGTACTATCTCTGCCTGGTTAGTGCTATTTGACGGAACTTGGATCGGATTTTCAGGTGGTAGTACCGCTAGGACATTCTTGCCACCGGTAGTTCCGGCGAAGCGGCAGTAGTACCGGCCAGGATCACGTTTTTGTTCTTCCTCTCTCTGTTTTCTGACTGTTGGTTGGGTGCCACCGGTAGTACCGGCCACCCACCGATACTATCGGCCGTGCGCGATTCTGTGGGTAACGGGCAGATCGGGGAGCCCTTTAAAAGGAGCTCCCCTTTCCCCTTCGGCCCTAACTTGCTCTTTCTCGGTTTTGGCTTTCTCTCTCCTCCATTGTTGACCTTGAAGAGCTTGCTCTCTCCCCTTCCCCCTCCTATAATTCTTGCATCTTTTTGTGGGATTTGAGAGAGAAGATCTAGATCTAGAAGCCCCACCAAGCAAAATCCCTTCTTTGTGAAGGAATCCTTGGGATCTAGATCTTGGAGAGTTTTTTGTGTTCTCCTCTTGTGTTCTTCCTGCCTTATTTCCCCAATAGCTTTTGTAGCTTTGGTGGAATTTAAGAGAGAAGGACTTGCCTCTTGCATTTGGTGCATAGGTTTGAGTTCTCCTCGGAGATTCGGCGAGTTCAAGCCCTTGGGCTTGTTTCTCTTGGGTTCTTGGAACCCTAGACGGTTGTGTGGAGTTGTGGTGTGTTCTTGGGGATCCAATTGAGTTGTGGAGGTTTCCCAAGCTTGTTGGCCTTTTGTGGCATTGTGGAGCCTTTGTGCCGTTTCTTGGGAGCCCTCCAATTGAGTTGTGGAGATTGCCCCAAGCCTTGTACGGGTTCGGTGACCGCCCTCAAGTGTCCCATAGTGGAACGTGAGTAGGCCTTTGTGGCGAGCTCACGGGAGAATAGGGTGAGCCTTTTGTGGCATCGGTGAGTTGCGTGGCTTCGCATCCTTGGTGAGGCCTTGTTTGGCGTTGGGTGAGCATCGAGCCACCACACCTCAAGGTGAGCCATTTGTGGCGTTCGAAGTACATTGTGCCTCCGCACCTCTCCAACGGAGACATAGCTTCTTTGTAAGTGAACTTCGGGAAACAAATCATCGTCTCTACGTCCATCGGTTATCTCTCAACCGAGCCCTTTACTTATGCAATTTACAGTGTGATAGCCATCGTGCTTGAAGTACTATATCTTGCTATTACCTTGTTGCTTGTCTTGCTTAGCATAGGTTGTTGGTGCACTTAGTGAAACTAGTGGATATAGGTTTTGGCTTGTTAAATTAAACGTTAAGTTTTATTCTGCATTTATTAGATCCTAAACCGTAATATTTTTAAAACGCCTATTCACCCCCCCTCTAGGCGACGTCCATTTCGCTTTCACCGGGAAAATCCCTTCGCACATATATTCAAAGATGGTCCATCATCAAAAACTCGGTGGAGAACATCTCTGAAGATCGCGTGATAGACACGTTCAACGACGGCATCCATCGCAAAGAGCTCAGGGAGGAGCTGGGCCGCACGAAGCCTAAGATAATCGACCACCTGATGGAGATCGCGAGTCGGTGGGCGGACAAAGAAGACTTGGTGAACAAAAACCGTGTCCACTCAGATGACGAGGATGACCTTGGCCGCAGACGCGATCATCAAGGGAAACGTCGGATGCGCGGTTACGAAGACCGCGAGGAAGTTGACATGGTCACGGTCGGCTACGCCGAGAAGCGCGACGAAGGCAACCACATCAACAGATATCGTAGCAGCAGTTACCGTGACAGTGGGAAGACCGCACTAGTGTGGCAACGCCGATTGCGGGCGGCAGTACCGATGATTCGACGGCGGGCAGAGCCAGCCCTAGGCCGAGCGGGATCTGCGGGTGTGAGGGGAAGGGGACAAGCTTCCACGCGGCATTGTTGGTGGGTGAGGAGCAATGACCACCGGCCAAATATCAATGGTGAATGGCTTTGATTTGGAATAGATTGAAGCGGCGACATGGGAGAAGCTGCAGCTCGATTCCGACGTTGGCGAGAAATGGTGAGCGACTAGGAGTTGGGCAGGAGGGTGGAGAAGGTGTCGGGGTCTTGGGGGAGTCTAGGGTGGTGATGACCCACAAGTATAAGTGGTGTATCACAGTATTTTCGAGGAAGTGAAACCCACTTTATTGATTCGACATAAGGGGAGCCAAAGAATATTTATAAGCCTCAACAACTGAGTTGTCAATTCAGCTGCACCTGGAAACAATCTTGCTCACAGCAGTTTATCAGTAGCAACAGTTTTGTAGTAGCAATAGTAAAGTAACAGCAGTAGTAAAGTAAAGACAACAGTAACAGTAGGAATCAAGTGCGGTAGGCATAGAGATGGATGGACGGGCGTTGCATGGACAAGACAATTCACATAGCAACCAGAACATAGGGCAATTGCAGATAAATAAGATAAAGCATCCAAGTACTAGATAATCCTAGACATGTGTTCCAAATATAGTCATATGTGCTCGCAATGAGAACTTGCACAATATCTTTTGTCCTGCCAGCCCGTTTGCAGTGGGGCCTCAAGGGAACTACTGGCAATTAAGGTGCTCCTTTTAATAGAGAGGTCGGAGCAAAGCATTAACACTCGGTGAACACATGTGATCCTCGCATCAAAGCCATTCCCTCCGGTTATACCGATTTCTGTCACTTCGGGGCCATTGGTTCCGGACAACGTGTGTATACAACTTGCAAGTAAGACCAAAAACAATAGTATCATAATGAATCAATAACATGTTCAGATCTGAAATCATGGCACTCGGGCCCTAGTGACAAGCATTAAGCATAACAAGTTGCAACAAAGTCATAAAGCACTAATGAAAGATACTAGGCACCATGCCCTAACAATCTGATGCCATTACATGAACGATCTCATCCAATCCCTACCATCCCCATAGCCTACAGCGGGGGATTACTCACTCATAGATGGGGAAACATGGATGGTTGATGGAGAAGCGATGGTGATGATGATGGCGATGATCTCCTCCAATTCCCCGTCCCGGCAGGGTGCCAGAACGGAGTTTCTAGTGCTGTTTCGTGGAATCTGGTGGTGGCGGCGGAGCGGAACTCCTTCTGGAAAAGCGTCGAACCCCCCTGAGTTTTTAGGTCAGAAGGCAACTTATAGGCGAAGAGGGAGACCGAGGGGGTGTCTGGGGCGGCTAGACCACCCCCTGGCGCGGCCAGGCCCAGCCCGCGCGGCCAGGTGGTGTGGCTAAGCCCCAGCCCCACTCCGTCTCATATTCTGGCTCTAGGAGTCTTCTAGTGAAATAGGATTTTTGGCTTTTGTCCCGTCCAATTCCGAGAATATTCATTTTCTGACCTTCCTGTAACCAAAAAAAGCATAAAACAGGCAGCTGGCACTGTGGCTCTTGTTAATAGGTTAGTCCAAGAAATCATATGAAAAGTACTCCAAAGTGTGGAAAAACATAAGAAAGTAGATAAAACCAAGCATGGAACATCAAAAATTATGGATACGTTTGCAACATATCAACATCACCAAGCTTAACTCCCGCTCGTCCTCGAGTAGGTAAGTGATAAAAAGAAAGAATAATTTTTGAGGTGACATGCACCATCATAAACTCGATCAAAGTATTTGTAAAACATTCAAAGCTGGGATCATAGTACTTCAATCATAACATGAAAGACAAAGTTCTAGCAATAATACAAAGAAACTATGATGCAACATGAAAAGGCACAAACAAAAGATTCATGAATAACAATGCTTTGCAAGACGTTTGTTTGTTTCACATAAAGAAAACATAGCATAGTGGTATTCAGCTTGTCCCTCATAGAGTAGCAAACATAAATGCCGAGGACACCTTCAAAGTTTATAAGAGTGACTAGATACAAATAGTTTAAAACGAGCAATATCAAAGCTATGCATCAATCAACAAGTCTTGGGACAATGCACATAGAACTAAGAATGGCCACTATGCTCTCAAAGTAAGTGCATAAAGATAGAAGGTGGAGGCTAAATATATATAGTGGAAGAAAGGCCTTCATAGAAGTAAGTAGGGATTCAAGTCTCATAAAGAGCTTCCAAAAATTATGGTACTTAATAGCTTTCAGCTCTCATTGCCCCTATCATAAGCATCTTGAAGGTGATTAAGGTTAAAGTGAACAAACTATGGTGTACATGCTTGATGAATTATAAGTTAGAAATCTCATGTCCCTTGACTACGAGGGCCGCTCCTCGTGCTACTCAAGTTTAGTCACCGGTAAGTTCTTGTCATCGTAAGTACATGTGTATCATAGAGAACCGCCAACGGGGTACTCCTTGCCCGATGATACGAAAGAATCCCCATATCAAAATGACAAGGCAAGCAGACAACAAACATCTCAGCAATCTTCTTATTTACCATGGGAATATGGTGCTTTTTCTCTCTTTCCTCTTGTCATAATCTTTTTTTCTTTTTATATTTTTTCTCAATATAGGACTCTTTTTTATAAGAAGAATGCTTCATAGACAGCTCATTATGGTTACGCTGCAGGTTTCTACCATGTCACCATGGATTAGACCAGCGGCCCAGGCGTTTCTCTAACACATATACATAACTCCATGGACTTACAATCTCCCCTTTCATTTCACACCGACGACATCCATAGACAAAAGAGCATGATATCAACTAGGTACAAAGTACCCGTGCAATGTTGAAAGCGTTCCTCATGACAAGATGGTTTTGCTAATCCCCAACAAATAAGTGCAAGCATATCCAACATAGACGACACAATGGTTCAAGTTTATTAAGAGCAAGAAAAGTAAAGTGTGCCATCAAGTTCGTGAGAGCTTTAATCACTAGTTTTCTCATAACAAGTTTAGTTTGGAAGGTAAACAAAAGCATGAATATACTTGGAATAGCATAAGCTAGTAGGTAGGTATGGTGGACTCTTTGGAATAACTTGGTTTAGGGAGTTGGATGCATGAGTGGAACTCATACTTAGTTGTGGAGGCTAGCAAAAGACTGGGAGTGACAAACTAATAGAGCAATAATGGCCATAATCATGCAGAGCGACAAAACATCATTGATCAAAGCTAAAGTGATACTACAAGTTGAAAACTAAAGGATCATAAAGTCTTATGGTGACTTGAGATAGTCATAACATGGTATGAGCATGCGCCAAGTCAACCCAAATAAAGCATCAAAGGAGAATACCACTATACTATGCTTTAATATGCTAAAACAACGCATGATTCTTCCAAGGCACATTAAGCAATCTCGATTGTTTATAACAATTCATGCTACAGCAAAGAATACTAAGCATAAATCCAAAACAATATCAAGCATGGCATGACAAAGCATAGGCCATAGTCAAAAACAAGCTCTCTTTACCACTTAAGCATGAACTTTCCTACTCCTTTTCCAAACCAAACCAAACTATTTGAAAACCAATGCATGAAAGAGGGTGTCCAACCAATTTATTCAGAAAATTAAGAAAACAAAGCAAACGAAAAACCAAAACGAAAATGAAAAAGAAGACGCTCCAAAAACAACACAATTGTGCATGAAATAATAAAAATGAAGTGTTTGGAAAAAACCTGGGATTTTTATTGATGAAGAAGGGGGTGCCTTGGTCATCCCAAATTTTTGAAGCTTGTACTTCTTGGATATTTCTTGGGGTGACATGCGTGGCATCCCCAACCTTGAGCTTTAGTCCATCCTTATTCTCATTACTCATTCCTTCCATACACCTGAAATTTTTCCTTCATACAAAACTTCACACAATCTTTATTAGCAATATTAGTGCACTCAAGATAATAAGTCTTTAGGTTCAGTTCTAACACCAATAAAACTTCTATTAAAACACAAGATACTGTAGCACATCCCTCAAAAAGCTCAATTCCCCAAAATAACTCAAAAAGGAACCAACAAGAAGCAAATGCAGAAAATGGCAGAAATCTGTCAAAACAGACCAGCAGGTAAAGACGAATTTTTCAAAGACCTTCTGTTGATCAAATAAAAAAGTGTTGAACTAACGAAAGTTAGATAACAACCTGGGGCAAAAGCACAAAAATTCGCGCCTCAAAAGGACGTACAGAGATTTTACACAAATTTTTACGGTGAAGCACAAAAATCTGTTTCGGGACAGCAACTTTCCCAACCATTACTTCTCTCTCATTAGAGGTTACTCTTGGCACAAAAAGCAAAAAAAAAGGATAAGCAGTGGTTATTACTTAAGTAATAACTTCCCAGACTCATCTAAAACTTTTGGGTTATGTCCCAATAAGTACTTTTCTTTAACGCCTTTAAGTTAGGCATGATAGTTTGAGAGGATGCTCACATAAGAAATATGAATTGAAGTAAAAGAGAGCATCAAGAAGCAAATTCAAAACACATTTAAGTTTAATCCACTTCCTATGCATAGGAATCTTGTACGCCAATAAATTCGCAAAGAACAAAGTGACATGCATAGGAAGATAAAACAAGAGTAACTTCAAAACTTTCAGCACATAGAGAGGTGTGTCAATACCATGAAAAGTTCTACAACCATATTTTCCTCTCTCATGATAATTTTCTGTAGCCTCATGAATAAACTCAACAATATAACTATCATATAAATCATGCTTTTCATGATCTACAAACACATAATTTTTATCAAGCTCAAAAATAGTGGGATTAAAACCTTCAAACCCACTTTTAGTAATTCTATAACAAGATGACTGATCATTCAATATAGGACCATCGTCTAGAGCTTTATCATAAACAATTTCTAAGCAAAACTCTTTAGTACCATGCATCTCGAAGTTAGGCACAAATAAACGATTATCGCAGATAACATGAGCATAACATTCATCCTCCTTTGGTAAGCATGGGGGACCAATAGTGATTCCAAGTGGACTTGATAAATAAAGCTATGCTCCGCGGCAACGGCGCCAGAAAATAGTCTTAATGACCCACAAGTATAGGGGGGGTGTATTGTAGTATTTTCGAGGGAAGTGAAACCCAATTTATTGATTCGACACAAGGGGAGCCAAAGAATATTTATAAGCCTTAACAACTGAGTTGTTAATTCAGCTGCACCTGGAAACAATCTTGCGCACATCAGTTTATCAGTAGCAACAGTTTTGTATTAGCAATAGTAAAGTAATAGCAGTAGTAAAGTAAAGACAACAGTAACAATAGCAGTAATAGTAGGATTCGAGTGCGGTAGGCATAGGGGTGGATGGACGGGCGTTGCATGGACAAGACAATTCACATAGCAATCAGAACATAGGGCAATTGCAGATAAATAAGATAAAGCGTCCAAGTACTAGATAATCCTAGGCATGTGTTCCAAATATAGTCATACGTGCTCGCAATGAGAACTTGCACAACATCTTTTGTCCTGCCAGCCCGTTTGCAGCGAGGCCTCAAGGGAACTGCTGGCAATTAAGGTGCTCCTTTTAATAGAGAGGTCGGAGCAAAGCATTAACACTCCGTGAACACATGTGGTCCTCACATCAAAGTCATTCCCTATGGTTATCCCGATTTCTGTCACTTCGGGGCCATTGGTTCCGGACAACAACGTGTGTATACAACTTGCAGGTAAGACCAAAAAAAATAGTATCATAATGAATCAATAACATGTTCAGATCTGAAATCATGGCACTCGGGTCCTAGTGACAAGCATTAAGCATAACAAGTTGCAATAAAGTCATAAAGCACTAATAAAAGATATTAGACACCATGCCCTAACAATCTGATGCCATTACATGAACGATCTCATCCGATCCCTACCATCCCCATAGCCTACAGCCGGGGATTACTCACTTATAGATGGGGAAACATGGATGGTCGATGGAGAAGCGATGGTGCTGATGATGGCGATGATCTCCTCCAATTCCCTGTCCCGGCAGGGTGCCAGAACAGAGTTTTTGGTGCTGTTTCGTGGAATCTGGTGGTGGCGGCGGAACGGAACTCCTTCTAGAAAAACGTCGAACCCCCCCTGAGTTTTTAGGTCAGAAGGCAACTTATAGGCGAAGAGGGAGACCGAGGGGGTGTCTGGGGCGGCCAGGCCCAGCCAGCGCGGCCAGGTGGTGTGGCTGGGCCCCAGGCCCACTTCGTCTCATATTCTGGCTCCGGGACTCTTCTGGTGAAATAGGATTTTTGGCTTTTGTCCCGTCCAATTTCGAGAATATTAATTTTCTGACCTTCCTAGAACCAAAAACAGCAGAAAACAGGCAGCTGACACTGTGGCTCTTGTTAATAGGTTAGTCCAAGAAATCATATGAAAAGTACTCCAAAGTGTGGACAAAACATAAGAAAGTAGATAAAACCAAGCATGAAACATCAAAAATTATGGATACGTTTGCAACGTATCAGGTGGTCACCGACGACGTCAGCGACGAAGATGCGCGCGGTCGGGGGAGTTCGGCGGCGCGAGGTGGGGGTCGCCTTTTTTTCTTCTGGAGATGCCGAGGTCGACTATGTTTATGAGTCGGGCGGATGCGACTCTTATAATGTTTTACTCCGTTAAAGGTTTTACGAGTTCGGTTAGATCCACGTTAGAAGAGTAAAAGAGGATCTTTTAATCATCTCACGCTCATTGGAGATCGGTTAGATATGCCCTAACGTAACTTAATGTGAAAATAAAAGAAAACTTGTTTATTTTGGGCTAAACTTTTTCTACAGTGATCATGTATGGTACCCAAACGCTTCCCCACAATAAAAAAATGTACCACTAGCGCCGAGAATTGTTTTCTCCTCCACCTCCAGCTTCCAGCTCTTCGAGCGCAACGTTGCATCGTAAGGTTCGGTAGATTCTCCTGGTCAATATCTCAGTCTACTTGGAAGACTTCATGTCCGCAGAAGTTCTTGGTAACAAACCGTGCGGTACGGGCGTGCGGGCGTGCGCTGGAGCGTCGCGACGCGGTGAGCGCAATAGACAGAGAACGTCGCCTGACCCTGGTAAGCTTCACTGACACGTAGATCAGAACATGTGCTCGGTCCCACCTTGCAGCGATACCGCGCGTGTCCGACCTCGCGTCTCTCTGCCGCGCGCGGGCCCAGCCCACGCAGGTAAATCATGCCGTAGCGTGCTCGGCGGGCTCGGCGCTTCCACAGGTCTCGCTTTACAGCTTCCACGTACGGATTCTCGGATGCATCCATCCACGGCTGGATGGATTGCTCGCTTTTCACCGGGTAAAAACTTTTTACTCGATCGCTCTGCCTACGTTTTCATCGACTCGAGTTGCTGCGTGCGGGCGCGAATTATTGCCCTCCGTTTGTAGGTGGTGGTGCCGTGGTGGCGGCGGCGTGGCGCCAATGGAATGACTGCAAGGGACAGTACGGGCTCGAGTCCGTAGTTGTTCGGCCGTATGTACGTACACGGTACACACCCTGAGACCGAGACTGGTCCAGTCCTGGACTCGTCCTGTACAATTCTGCTAGGGTGGCACCAGCGGAATTTTTCGTTGCATTGATGGATGGCTAGCGATATAGTATGGTCATCTTAAGCTCGCACGGTCACCTATATGCTGCTCACGTGTTGAGCTCCTAGACCGTTCATTCGGAAATTCAGGACCGTTCATGCGATGTAAGTACTGAAGTTTTCTTTCAGATTTACTTCCAGTTCGATCGACATCCGAACGGCTGATTGGTACTGTAGGTTCGTGTGGGCGCGCAAAGCGGTCTCTCGGTGGCGACAGAGGAAGGTGAGCAAGGCTCATGCGGGGCGGGCACGGACGCAGAGGCACATGCCGGTCGCGGAGCGCCCAAGCAATCCGCTCGCACCCGGCCTCTGCCCGCGCTTTCCACGGCCAGCTTGGCTGGCTCGATGTTTGTCTGCTGCCTTTGTGCACGTGACCTGCAAATCCTTCCTGGCCCGCCCAGAATGGCCGTTAGTTTCAGTGTTTGATGCCGATCGAAGATGGATGGACAGAATCCCCGTTCTGAGATCACAGCATCTCCACCGGCACGATCCGAACGACGTCCGAATCGGTCCGCGTGGACTGGCGGGCAGCTGCGCCGGTCCATTCGGACCTACTCGCGCGGCATCAAATTAGGGCCACGGTTTTGTCAGTCTAAAAATCGCACTTGTCCTCCCACGTCCTCCTCTAATTCGCCCGGGACCTCTCGCTAGTGGCCTGGCATAAGAGAAACTCTCCTCCCCAAACACTCGCCCTCCATATCCGTGCCCACAGCGGTCACAACCGTTGCTGCCACCACTGCGCGCTGCCACCGTCGCCTCCACAATATCGAGCAGCACCGTAGGTCATGCACGTTGCCGGAGTTCAGCGTGTCCATCTCGCCGCCGCCTATGTACTGGACGCGCGTCAGCCTCGTGCGTCGTGCACAACCTGCTCGGTCTTTGGCCTGACTGCTTTTGAGGTACGTTCGCCGCTCATTTTAAGGTTATCTGTTCCCTACGGAGTTGGCATGGCCATTGAAGGCCGTATACTTTAACAGATGGGTAATAGTCGAAGGGCAATCGAGTTCTTCTACACAAATTTCGTCGAGTCAACGTCCGAAGAGGAGTCCGACGGTGAGCCCGAAGTTCTGCTGGCCGCTGCACAGATGGTGCACGACATGTACCTTCCGCCGCCGCATAGAGGTGGCTCGGCGAAGCGGCGTGAAGCCAACCATGAACGCGACTGAGAAGATGGCCATGTGCGCCTTTACAACGATTACTTCCACCCAAATGATCCGGTCTTCAAAGAGAAGGCATTTCGTCACCACTATCGGATGTCCAGGAACCCGTCTTGGACTTTCTCAATGGGGTGAGGGAGTATGATGACTACTTCGAGGCCAAGTACGATTGTACCAGTAAGATTGGATTCTCCTCATACCATAAATGTTCCGCTGCCCTTCGACAGCTTGCATATGGAGTGCCTGTTGAACTCCTCGATGACTACATGCGCACGATCAAATCCACATGCCATGAGGCCATGTACCGGTTTTGCAGCGCAATTATTGCGGTGTTTGGCAAAGTATATCTGAGAGAGCCAAACACCGAAGACACTGCCCACCTTTTATCCATCAACGAGAGTAGGGGTTTCCTGGGATGCTTGGCAGCATTGACTGCATGCATTCGCAGTGGAAGAACTGTCCTTTTGGTTGGCAGGGGCAGTTCAAAGGGCATGCGAAGAGGTGCACTGTCATACTAGAGGTTGTTGCATCACAAGATCTCTGGATTTGGCACTTCTTTTTTGGCTTGGCTGGACCAAACAATGATATCAATGTGTCACAGCGGTCTCCGATGTTTGCTAGGCTGGCAGAAGGCAATGCCCCACAGATTTTCTATGAGATCAATGGCAATCCTTATAAAATGGGTTACTATCTAGCTGCATCTTCGTGAAGACAATCCGCAACCCTGGAGATAATAAATGCAAAGTGGTTTTCGAAAGAGCAAGAGGCTGCTACGAAGGATGTATAGCAAGCATTTGGTGTGCTTCAGTCAAGGTGGACTATTGTTAGATACCATGATAGAACCTGTAGCAAGGATAGGATATGGGGTGTGATGATTTCTTGTGCGGTCATGCACAACATGATCATCGAGGACGAGCGTGATGACATCATCTTCGACCAAGGCTGGGATTTTCAGGGTCAATTGGTTGAGATAAGTCGGTCTAGCGTCTTGGCAAGATTTCATGCAGGTGCTTGAAAATTTGGATCACATGCATACCTATGACCGAATTCAACTAGATTTGATTGAGAATATATGGGTTCATGCGGGAAACCAAAACGGTTAATCCCTTATTTGTTTCTGGTAATTTGAATGATTTTTGGTTGTTTTTATCAAACCATGTGAGTGTGAACTATTCATATGTAAGCACTATTTTAATTTGATTACCTAATTTAGTTTATTTGCTTATCAAATTGTACATTTATCTATGTACTTTGTGCTTAAAATGTGCAAGAGATGAAAATTTTGGCCAGCACTAGCCAACACGAACAGATGAGACACGCCGCTGAGCGCAGTTGGCCAGACAGGCTGGACCATGACCCAAGTCTCCCCACGACCCAACCTAGATGGACATGATCAGACATTTTGGGTCGCCAGTTTGGGTCGGCCCGGTGAAGATGCCCTAAGTAACACCGCTCTAAATGGAATAGTCTGCATAAACATCATCCACATATGCCGTGTACGGGTGATTGAAACCATACGCCTACAACTCCACTCCTAGGCATGCACATCGGTGGTTTTAGTAACGGTTTAGAAAACACAAGTAGATCATCTCCACCCGCAACCCTAACCCGCCCCCCAACCAAGTGAGAAGTGGAGGACAAAACTCGGCCCACACCGACAGCTCCCAACCGGTGTCACTTGTTTGGGTCGTCCAGTCCGACACCCCCTTGCTTCCCCCGACAACCAGGTACTGGGATGGGGCTACTAGCAACACACATCATGTCGGATGTGGCGCGCCTGTTCGTGCCGGGCCCAGTTGGAAGGCACTAGACGGGGCGGGCAATGTTATTTATGACTCCGTGTTATTCTCGTACACATCCACGTGCTTCTTCACCGAGTTCAGACACTATCATGTGTGACGGCTTGCCTCCTGATGCGCTAGAGTAAATGGCCCGGTGGTCGTTCGGCCCACCCACAGCGCCCATAAAAGGCACCTCCTCACCGGCACACACCAAGTCCATTGCCCTTGCACCCTCTCCCTCTCATACACTTTCCACAAGTGATGAAAATCATGCCCTGCAACGACTACGAGGCCGGCGGTAGCAAGACCAGCGGCGTGAGGGTTCTCTACGAGGCGATGGTGCTCTATGAGGCGAACCTCCTTGGGCCGCCAGACTGGCGCCTTCCTGGCGGGTGAAACATCGCCCAACATCCCGCCCTTCCCCACCGATGATGACCTGGGAGAGGTCATTGTCTATAGTCGGTCATTGCTGCCTGCAATTAACCAGAAGGATCCTCCAGCAAGAGCGTGAGGATGTGATGCACCACTAGGCCATGCCCTATGGTGGGTATTTCAACCGGGAAGGAGGCCATGCCTACTAGGATATCCTCAGTGTCGACGACGTCCTCGCCAGACATGGATACCGTTGTAATGCCCCAACATTTAGGGTTGTAGAAGAGAATTTGTGCATTTGCATTCATGCATAAGGAAATTTAGGAAATTTTCGCGTAAAACTAAAACACCAGAGGGCCGTGCGCGGGGGCTTTGCTTCACCTGTGGTGAGAAATGGAGCCCGAATCATGCTTGTTCTTCTACAGTGTAACTTCATGTTATCGAGGAACTTCTGGGCCTCCCCAATGGGGGATTGACCCGAGTATTTAGTCATATTCTTCTTAGGAGGCTCCCTTCAGCTTGTGAATCTATTCTAGGATCAATGCATATACTCAGACAGGTTCGATCTGGCTTAGTTTATTTCACCGTGGTAGTTAGGGTTTAGCTCATCCAAGTGACTGTTATCAATTCTGGCATGACCTCTAGGTATTTTATTATTATTTTGGGGATGAACCCAAAAGTATTTAGAAGTTTATTATTTTCAAAAAAGACATTTAAGTATTTTAGTGTATAATATTATTATATAATACCATAAGTGTATAATTAAAATAAATTTAAGACATTAAAGTAATAAAAATGAAGTTCTTATTCTTTTCTCATTCCATAATTAGAAGTTCTTATTCTTTTACATTAAAGTATTTTAATGTAAAAGAAATTTTACATTAAAGTATTTTAATGTAACTAATTAGAAGTTCTTATTCTTTTCTCATTCCATAATTAAAACTTATGAGAAACGCCAAGAAGTAAGGAGTTACGATACAACTGAATAATACAAGTAAATAAAGAAAATGCTTTATTAAATCATATAAATATTACATTATTATTTACATAAGAATAAAAGAAGGTACAAAATAATAAAAAGGAAAAACATATACTATTTCTTAACTAAGTCCTAAATCTTCATCTTCTCAGCCTTCTTTATAACCGTTTGTACCTGCAAACAAACAAAGAAAACGAACTAAAGAAGAGATTATTTTTAGCATAATTGCTTTTAGATATTAACAATGAGGTGCACTATTACATTTCCTTATTGAGCAAGTAAAGATTAGGGGAAATTTTCACCAAAAGAGCATATATGTTCTCACTTCACTTTTGTCTCATAACCACAACATTGACAAAGTAAAAAGGGGAAAGTTTCACTAGAGGATTAAAAGTAAAAAGGGGTTAATCTCACATATTTCCATTTGAGCCGATCCACATACCAAGCAAGCACACACATAGCTTACTCACACATGCAGGAGTGTGGTGTTGTCAACACCAGAGAGCAAGGAGGCACTGAATAAAAGCACATAACCGCATGAGCAGAGGAAGCTCTGCTACACATATTTCCACCCAGAAGAACATCAAGAACACATCTGAACTTCAACATTGGTACTCAACATAGCAAACATTAAATCCACACAGAAACTGCCAACTAAACCAACCAAGGTGGTTACCTAGAGGAGGGGAAGTCTAGGTGTAGAGCAAGGGCAAGCATGATCTAGGAGGAGAAGGAGATCAAGGATAAGGCCAAGTCTGTTCCAGGTGGGAACTAACCAAGCACACCACTAGGAACAAAGGCAACACAACCATGACATCAACATCAACCACAACAGCAGGTTGGATATGTTCATAAAGAAATCATATTCTTTATCTGTTCTTATCAATTGTAAAGAATATGATCTGTTAGTTCAGACAGAATCCTCAGAGCTACACCCAACTAGGGTGTATACTCATCACATGAAGGTAAAAGGGCCAACAAGAGAATAAAATCTTATAAAATCTTTAGCTAGGCAACACATCAAATCTTAGTCTATACATCATTGATTTAAGTATAGTAAAACTTCAAGGCAACAACATGATTTACTGGAGGTTACCACAGTGTACCATCTAATAGGAGGCCTCACAGTGGCATCCATTCCAAAGCTACATATATTTCAATCGAGGCAACTTAAAGAATCATCTTCCTAAAATGCTAGGAATCACCAACCCTGGAATCATAATAAGGAATCTATCTGTCATTGTTCAAAGAACCAATAAACATCAAAACCAGTAGAATATATCAGATGCTAGTCATAGATTATCCTTTGGACAAAGATCATATTTTCCATCCATGGCAGGACAAGTACAAGCAACTGAAGCACATAGCTAATTAACAGAGTATCCCAAAGTCTAATTTTATGAAGACATCACTCATAGCACATCCAATAACAATACTGATCAACACAATCCACTGATCAAATCACTGAACCATATACAAATGTTCCCATAGAAAATCCTAAAGGCCAATTTCATCTAAGCAACATGAGAATACAATCTAGGCAGAGTAGAAGCCAAGAACATGATCCAAACTCAAATTTGGGTTACAGCTACATTCTAGGGTAGGAATCCAGAGAGAGGCATAGAGAAGAAAGAAGAGAGAGGGGAAGAATTCACCTATAGTCCTCGCTAGGTTTAGAAGAGGAAGTAGAGGATGCAACGCCGACAATAGTCATGGCACAACGGCACGGTGCGAACCTGCACTGATCCGAGACGTGCTAGTGACCACATCAGGATGGGGATGGCGGCTGGCGTGCACCTCACCACCAGACCACAAGGGTGGCACAAGGAGGACACTAGGGTGCAATATCGCGAAGGGGTTGAAACCCTAGCCACCATAGAGGAGATGGAGCAGCCAAACGAGAGCCCGTGCGGCAAATCGCATTGGACCAATCGACACAGCATTGTCGGCCGAGTCAGTAAGCATAGTGGCGGCAGCCAGAGCAGCCAAAGTCGGCCGGAATCAGAAGGCGACGGCGTCGCAGAACCGCTAGAAGAAGAAGAGAACGAGGAGGGAGAGCATGTGCGTGGTTTGGGTCAGTTGACCTAGGGCTCCACGGTGGGTTTAGCCCAACCCACTGGGCCAAACCACGGATGGGCTAGCCCAAGGGCCAGACCGAGGTTTTTAAAAAAAGAAATAAGTTATAAAATGCCAAAAATTACAAATATACCCTTGAGAGCATTTTAGCTCTATTAAAATAAATAAAAACCCTAAAAATACAAATAATATGTCTAAATGTTTATAAAAATATAAATTATCCAATACAAATACTTACTTGTATTTTAAGATGATAAAACTTAATTTGATTATTTAAATGCAATAATTCCTTTAAGGAATTTTCTAAAAATAAGAAAAATACATAGAAACAAATCGAAATCATATTTAAGATCCTAAATAAATACTTTATGTAAGAAAAATACTAAATTTCATTTTGATTTGATAAAATTAAAATGTGTATTTGAAACCACATATTAGTTTATGTAATTTCTGTTGGGGATCGTAGCAGAAAACAAAAAAATTCCTACGATGTAACCCAAAAACTACCTAGGATCTATATATGTAGTAATGCAGTAACAGCCAATGCATATAGAATACATACCCGTGGGGAACGTGGTTGAAGTAGTCGTACTCGTAGCCGACCTCAAGGTCGCGAAGCTCCTCGCAGGTCACCCCTTGCTCCTTCTTCATCTTCATCGTGCAACAGCTCCGGCTCACGATATTTAAGCGCCCGAAGTGTTGCGCATCATGTCTTCGTACACATCCGGTGCACGATGAGACCTCTGGCTACCCGATCCCGCCGGGAGTGCGGAAGTTGATATCCAGCTAGGAATCCCTGCAGCGCAACGGCGTACTGCAGGTGTGCCTTGATCGCACAGCCCAGACTTGGGGCCATGGTCACAAAGTATAGAGAAAGAGAGGGAGAAAGTCAACCAAAGGACTTCTCAAGTTGTGTGTCTAATCCCACCCATGGGCACCCCTTTATATAGGGAGAGGGGTGTTCCCTCCCCTTTGGGTTTCCCATGTGGGACTATTCAAGGGAGAGGGGGAGGCGCATGGGCCCTTAGGGCTTCATGGGCTAGCCGGCCGGGGGTGGGCCCCACCCTGCGCACAGCCCTAGGCTAGCCGGGTGACCCCCCTTGTGGTGCGTGGGCCTTGGCCCTTCCCTCCTTCGGTTTTCCCTCATGGGCCCTTTTTCCCTAGGAAGTTTGGCCCATTAGTGGAATACCCCTTCAAATTAGATTTTAATATTATATTTAATATTAATTACATTAATTAATATGTAAATACATATTACAAAATCCGTCTTGATCCGAAACACCTTTTGGTTCCCTTTCGATTTCCTCCGAATGACTTCGGATCTTTTCCGGAATGATTCCGGTTCTTTATTCTTTCTCCGAACAACTTCGGATCTCTCTACGGAACAATTTCGGCTTACTCTCTTTCTCTACTGTGATTTCGTCTTATGAATGATCACTCTCATTGTACCCTTAAGTGTATCCTCTCACGGCTCGGGAATGCTCTAGACATGATCTGTATCAATGATCAATAGAGGGACCAGGGATATCCATGTGACCCCTATGCATTCCTGATGATAATGTCGTTTGAACCGCTAAATGTAGAATCCTCTTCCTTTTGTTTCTCGATACAACTTGTCCGAGATTCGATCATTGGTATCCCATACCTTGTTCAATCTCGTTCACAACAATTTCTGTTTTCTTGTTACCGTGATATTATATCCCCGTGACCTAGTCACATGTTGCAACATTTATGGATGTAATCTCACCAAGCCGGCCGTATGTATCTTTACCCGTCATGTGGGTGAACAAATCCTGGTCTTGCAGTCACATGTCATCTACCGTTCCTTCGAAATACCCAACGTACACCTTTATAACCACTTTATTACCAAGTGGTGCTTGATGCAGTCTAAGCAGCCTCGGGTGAGTAATATGAGCTCACAGTCTAAGGAGAAGGAGTCTAGGTATAGTTGTTGCAACAATGAACTATATGACTTGATCATGTTGCAATCCTTCGAGGAATGTCCAATCACATCATTCTCCAATGATATGATCCCGTTGTCAGTCGGCATAAATGCCCATGATCTTGAAACCCAGATCATCATAACCAACGAACTAGTATGAATAGAGGCTACTAGGAACTTGGTTGTTTCATAACACACCTGTACCAATGTTTCTACTTGGCACAGTTATAGCACAATATGAAACTATTATAAACTAATTGAGATATGACAATAAAAACCTATTTATTATTTGCCTCTAGGGCATATTTCCTTCAGTTTCAATAAAATAAGTGTAAGACTGATAAATAAATAAAAAACACTTTTAAGATCTTGAAAAGGTATATTTTACTAAAAAATTGCTAATCATGTTATTCCAAAAGGTTTTAAGATTTCTAAAGTAAAAAAATCCTTAATTATCTATTTTATTCAAATAAAATACTTGTTTTATCATAAGTTAACTCTTCAAAATTATTTCCTAAGTGAGAATAAACATATAATCTAATAAAATATTGTATTTCTGAATAGAATCCTTGAATTCTAAATACTAAACCTAAAACCATAATTATGGTTTATAATAAAACCTAAGTGTAAATTTCTAATTATTTAATACCCCTTTAGAGTATTAAATCAACTATAACCAATAACTTCCAAGTCAACCTTATGCATCATTCACTTATGTTGGGAATGAACGATCTCATCTCTTTAACCATACTTAACATAATTGTAAGGCTTAATGTGAGTTAAGAAAACTATATAATGATATCACCATATCTCATAATTAGCTTTAGCTCTATAACTTACCTATCATCAACTTGCTAAGTCTAGATTCGTAGATCTATACTCAACCATCTATCGTACCAAGGAAGACTTTTGAACTCAACAATATAAAATTACTTTATCTTAGTCCTAGTTATATTTTATAGTTAACATTGGTCTGTCACTCAACCAGCGAGGAGCGCATTAATTTAAGATCGTTAAAATGATTCAAATAACCATCGAATGTGTTATGAGAACACTACAAGTTGTTAAACTTAATGTAATAAGTATTTTCTTCGAAAGTTACTCCTTTTTCCACTACAAACAAAAGCTTTAGCCATTCTACTAAAACCCACCAACTTGAAATGTGATTATCCTTAAGGATACTTGTTAATCAACATCTAGCATCAACTGTTGTTGTGCTTTACTTTCATCACTTACCAATTACTTTCAGAATCTTAGTATGTATTTATTTGTAAATTAAACTTGATTGCAACAAAAATCTTTCATAAATCACCAAACTCAATCTATACTGAAACATGGGGATTTACTTTGGGATATATATAAAATGCATGTCATTATCTATGCATAATAACATGTTGATTCCTTAAACATTAGTCCTTATCGGACCAATGATGATGTTTTCAGATATTGGAGTTTATATTGATTAGAAGACCTTGCCTACATAATCTTGTAGTTAGAAAGGAAAGTTTATACTTTCTCATGTACTTTGGTTATTTTCTATCAAGTATTTGCAATCTACTGTTGTTATTACCTACATTTTGAAAAGGAGGATAGAAAACACTATTTTCATAATTGACTTGAACTAGTGGTTACTGGTCCAGGGTGATCAACTAATCTATTACGAATTGCAATGGAACCACTATTGCTCGGGAATGTATCATATAGGATTTAACAACAAATGTCGCCAGTGATTCTTGTGCCGTATATTCATGTTAACCATTATATCTATATGGGCTTTGGCAAAATCAGTTGTATCTTCTTCCTTTCGTGTATCAACGGACAACCTTTACGCGACGTTGAGATTCCTTTCGCGGATACAACAACATGGGTGGGAACCCTTAGGCCCCACTGTTTTGGTGTCTAGATTATCTGTGAGAGGCTGCCGGAGGTACGGTCGGTCATTTTTAAATGGAACTTCCAGGAGCACAACCGGCAAACAGAGACTTTAGGGGCCTATCAGAGTTGTAGCTGGCCTGAAGAGGGGCATAACAGAGATGTGGCTGGCCTGAACGATCATGTTGGCATGAGGGGTCGCGGAAAAGGCAGTGATCGGCTTGGATCCTTATATGGGCCCCATACCAAGGAAGTGTGGACAAGGCTCGTGACTTGGTTGTGCAACATGGATAAGGACCTCTCATGGGTAAATCAATGCACCTCTACAGAGCGTAAAAAAGTGTGACATGTTACTTCCTATTCCGGGAAGGAGATGTGAATGCTACAGGAAAGGAACTCCACGGAGTTCTAATCAACCTATGAAGGCTGACGAACATAGCTTTTCATAATAAAAGCAACCTTTGAAGAAATGTTTACAAAAACCTGCATAACCTACGACCTTTGATCTGCGGTTGTAGCTAGTGGATCAAACTCTTCCTTTTAGTGAACTTATTGAGTACGCTCGCACTCAACCGTGTCTTCTTAACCCTTTCTAGATTTTGGAGAATTCAATGGTGAACCTAGGAGGTGAAATACTTTGAAGAGTTGAAGAAATCTAGAGAGGATCGATGAAGACGATGAATACATCTGAAGCTATAAAAGACAAGCTGAAGCATAGCGTATAATTAATCTTTAGAAACTAGAACCTACTTTTGTAGAGCATTGCTTTAGTAGCAGATGCAAGCGCTAGTCTTACATTGTAGTACTACTATCTCTAGTAGAGGCTTCGAGTTTCTATTTTTGGTTCTCTTTTGTAATTTATAATCCTTGTTATGTCGAGGAGGTTCTTTGGATCTTTTGTACTATGTTATATGTAATCTAAAGTCATACTTTGGATGCGCGATGTTTCTGCTATACCACTCGGAGGGATGTAATACTAGTGAACGGTGTTTCATTAGTGTTATGTCAATGACTATAGTGTACTACATCATGCAGTGGGATGCTGGGTCACCGCAGCCCTCGTCGCATCTGCGACCAGACATGCCGCCACTCCTTCTTTGGCGGGCCATGGGTGATAATGCTAGCGCCATCGCGATCTCCCCCCCCCCCTCAATGTCGTTGTGCGACACTGGCGCAACCTCCTTGTTGGGTTTGTAGCATCTCCTTCCACCTCGTGGCACCACCGTGCAACGACGAACACACGTACCAGGAGGGCCACATTTCCTAGGCGACAGAGCTGAAGGACGTTGGCATTGACTAGGAGGTGAAGGAGGGGGAGGAGGAGAAGGGGGACGTTGTTGTAGGGTAACGGGTAGGCTACACTAGCGTAAATCAAAAAAATTCTACCGCGTCAACCAAGAATACTGATGTCATAGATCACAGGATTACCACTAGACGCGCAGTTGTGGAACTCGATGAGGCACGTCGAGGCATTGTAGATGTTGTATGTCTCCTCCTTGTCCTCGTCCCACAAGCAACTCCCCTTTGCATGGCTCGTCCAAGTTCTACAGCTTTAGCACCTCCGAGGTATCCACACGTCCGGAGTGAAAGGTCACACGGCAGACTGCTAGGTCTGCACGTGCAAGATAGGCGTAAGAGGAGTGTTAGCTAGGTGGAATGCTCAACCCTATTCGTCTCGCCTCACTGTCTCTTATATAGACATCCATGGTGGGCTTCTACATTAGTAGCCCATTAGCAGCCTAAGCCTGGTCTAATTCGGATCCAATTCTCATTAGGCTTCCAGCCCCTAAAGTGTGTGACCCTATAGGTTCATACACATATAGACATGGCACGAGTACACTTACTCCGTCAATAGTTGGTAGCGGTCTCTAGCAAGACGTGCCAACTCCTAAACACATATACAGACCATTCAGACGAACCATCACAAGGTGGAGTACATGTCTTTCCCTTTGCCCTATGATATTTGGTCTAGCTCCAAGCTGACCTCTCTTTCTCAATAATGTGATTCAGAATCCCTTTCCTAGGTTAACTCTTAACCATATGTAACACGGCCATGCATTTCTGGATCCGATCACTCGAGGGGCCCCAGAGATATCTCTATCAAGTAGAGAGGGGCAAATTCCATCTTGATTGACCAATGCCTTGCAGCATGTTTTAGGACAAACCTGAAAACTACCTTTACAACTACCAGTTATAGAGTAGTGTTTGATAGCCCCAAAGTAGGTCGATCCACATCTCAAGTACATGCAACAATCTCAGGTCTAAGGACAAAATGTACACAATGTGTAGAGAGAGCTGCAATTATTATTGCTAGTCTCAAGTTGGGTCAGTCCAACCCTGCTGACTCGTGTACTAACGAGCTCGTTGGGGAACCCCAAGAGGAAGGTATGATGAGCACAACAATAAGTTTCCCTCAGTTATGAAACCAAGGTTATCAATCCAGTAGGAGCAAGGAAATACCTCAAAGGTGTTGCTAGCTGGACTTTGGCAGGGCGCACTACCGGTGCCAGCAACAACGTGGAGACCTACACAACACAACCACATAACTATGTCCCCAACTTACGATGAGGTTGTCAATCTCACCGGTTTTGCTGAAAACAAAGGATTAAACGTAACGAGTGGAAGAAAGTAGTAGTTTGCAGAAAGTAAACAGAAAGCAGTAAACATTTGATTGTAGATTAATGGTAAAACAAAGGACCGGAGTCCATAGTTCACTAGTGGTGGCTATTGATACGTCCATTTTGCATCACTATTATTTGTCATAATTCACTGCTATTCATTGATATATTTCATATTAAGAGATGATACTTATGTAATTTCATCTGTTTTTGCATGGTTGATGACTTTTGGAGCATGGATCGCCGCAGTCAGGATTTTGATGGAAAAGGTGCTGTTTGAAGGCAAAATTCGCAAAGATCAGAAAATCCGGGAAAATATACAAAAAATCCTAATTTTCCAGATGAGGAAGGAAGCCAGAAGGAGGAGTGGAGATGGGCCCCCTCCTTGGCTCGGGCCACCCTAGGCCGCGCCACCAGGTGGTGTGGCCGCCCTGGCCCACCTATAGCTCTCCCCTCTGGCGTATATAATCCTCCCGAAACCCTAATACTCGGGGAGTGACCATAGAAAGATTCCGCCGCCTCTATGGCGTGGAAAACACCGAGAGAGAAAGATCTCTTCGGCAGACAGAATTCTGCCGGGGGAATTCCTTCCCGGAGAGGGGAGATCGTCGCCATCAATACAACCATCAAGCTGGACTTCATCGGGATCATCATCATCATCACCATCATCACCATCAGCACCCTCACCACCATCTCCATATTGCTGTAACAATTGGGTTGAATCTTGCATAGTTCTTAGAGGAAACTTTCCCGGCGTTGATTACTCTTTGTAGTTGATGCTATTGAGTGGAACCATTGAATTATTGTTTATGTTCAGATTGTTTTACATCATTATTACATCTCTGATCATGATCCATATGATGTCTTGTGAGTAGTTCGTTTTGTTCTTGAGGACATGGGAGAAGTCATGTTGTTAGTAGTGGAGTTGTGTTGAGAAAGATTCAATAGTTTGATATTTAAGTTGTGGTGTACTTATTCTAGTGGTGTCATGTGAACGTCGTCTACATGACACTTCACCTATATGGGCTTAGGGGAATGCATTGTGTATTTGGCTACTAATCATAGGGGTTGCCGGAGTGACAGAAACATGAACCCCTGTTAGGAAACCATTGCACAAGGGATGTAAGGGTCTTAGAGTTTAAAGTTGTGGTTAGGTTTCTACCTTAATTACTTTCTTGTACTTACGGATGTTTGCAAGGGGTATAATCACAAGTATGTATTAGTCCTAGGAAGGTCAGTACATTAGCACAGGTTCACCCACACAACACTTAGCAAGCCAAAGAAGATTAATCAACTATGTGAAGTGAAAGCACTTGACGAAATTCCCATGTGTCCTCGAGAACGTTTGGTCATCTTAAGTAATACAACCGTCTTGTCCTTTGATGAATAAAGGATTGGGCCACTTGCTGCATTTGTTCTTATTGTCTTTAATTTACTCGTACTATGGCCTCAAAGTGACAGAAATCGGGATAACCGGAAGGGAAAGGCTTTGATGTGAGGATCACATGTGTTCACGGAGTGTTAATGCTTTGCTCCGGTGCTCTATTAAAATGAGCACCTTAATTGCCAGTAGTTCCCTAGAGGCCCCGCTGCAAACGGGTTGGCAGGACAAAAGATGTTGTGCAAGTTCTCATTGCGAGCACGTATGACTATATATGGAACGCATGCCTAGGATTGTCTAGTACTTGGGTGCTTTATCTTATTTATCTGCAATTGCCCTATGTTCTGATTGCTATGTGAATTGTCTTGTCCATGCAATGCCCGTCCATCCATCCTTATGCCTACCGCACTCGAATCCCACTGTTTACTGCTTTTGTTACTAGTGTCTTTGTTTTGCTACTGCTGTTACTTTACTATTCCTACTACAAAACTGCTGCTACTGATAAACTGCTGTGAGCAAGATTGTTTCCAGGTGCAGCTGAATTGACAACTCAGCTGTTAAGGCTGATAAATATTCTTTGGCTCCCCTTGTGTCGAATCAATAAATTGGGTTTCACTTCCCTCGAAAATACTGCGATACACCCCCTATACTTGTGGGTCATCATCCATCCCGGTGATCATTTGCTCTTTATACACAAATTATGCGGGTTGTTCAAGTGTGCAGGTATTACAACAGATCAAGTCAAGAAGAAGTTATTCTCATTATCACTGAAAGGAAGAGCCGAAGAATGGTATAAGCTGCTGAAGAATGGTCAAGCTCTTGAATGGGAGGAAATAGTACCTCTCTTTTATTCAAAGTTTTATCCTCCTAGTGAGATTCATAAAGATCGGAATCAAATATACAACTTTTGGCCTCTTGATGGAGAGAGTACAGCTCAAGCTTGGGGGAGATTGAAGTTACTAATGCTCAAATGTTCCATTCATGAGCTCCCCAACAATATTATTATTAATAACTTTTATGCAAGGCTTTGTCTTCATGATAAGGATCTATTGGATCCTTCTTGTGCTGGATCATTCACTCGCATGGAAGAAGAAGCTAAATGGGATCTTCTGGACCGTATTCAAGACAATGTTGAAGCTTGGGAGAATGAAAAAGGAAGAAAGTCAGGTATAAACTATGCTTATGAATGCATTATATATTTTATGGGAACTGATGACTTTCAAAATATTAAAAATGCTTATGGTCTAGACTCTCAAGCTATTGCAACTTATTTTAAGGCTTTTGCTTCCTATATTGAAGTGCATAAAAAGAAGTGGAATAAGTATCATGAACCATATAAAGATGTTGCTAAGCGTGTTCCTGCAAAAAATGCTGAAGTTTATACTGCTAATCATGCTTCACCTGAGCCTTACATTGAGAAAATGTCTTTCCCAGTTAAGATAAAGGAACATTCTATGATAGCTAGTATGGTTAATGAAAGTACAAATAAAGCTATTGAACCTGATAAACAAATGGATGATGAACCTACAATAGAAAATGTGAAAGACTTTGTCACTAAATATGTGGATGAGGGGCACACTATCCTTTGTAAGGATACCTCTAATATGGTTTCACAAAGTAGTGTTATGAGAGCTAGTATTCCTATGTTTTGTGTTAGGGTAAGTAATCATTACTACGATGGTCCTCGTGCTAGTTATATTGTTAAGTTTATGCATGATACTTAAAGTTATTATGAGAGGGGGAAAAGTGCTCTAATGCATCTCAATAATATCAAGTTTCCTCGTTTTATGCTGAAAGTTTTTATGTTGCACTTCTTTTGCCTTCCTATGCTAGTAGCCTCTGGTTTCAACAACTTGTTTGTTTACAAAATCCCCTTGCATAGGAAGTGGGTTAGACTTAAACATGTGTATTTTTGCTTCTTAATGCTCTCTTTCAATTCAATTCATATTCCTATGTGAGCATCTTCAAAATTATCATGCCCATGTTAATGGCTATAAAGAAAGAGTTTTTTTGGGAGTCAACCTAGTTTATTTTTGCTTTCAGTTTGTTTTTGTTTCTTTGATTATTGGAAGTTATTACTTCGGTAATAACCTCTCCTTATCCTTTTTGTTTGGTTTTTGTGTCAAGATCAACCTCTAATGAGAGAGAAGTAATATTTGGGGAAGTTGCTGTCCCGAAACAGATTTTTGTGTTCCACCATAAAAATTCGTGAGAGACCTCTGTCTGTCGGATTGAGCTGTAATATTTTGAGCTTCTGAACCAGGTTGTTATTTAACTTTCGTTAGTTTTGTACTTTTTGATTTGAGCAACAGAAGATTTTCGAAAAAATTGAGCTTTACCCGCTGGTCTGTTTTGACAGATTTTGCCACTCTTGCATTTGCTTCTTTATTCGATTTCCTTTTTGAATTCTTTTTCGGTTTTCAGAAGGAGTTGCTACAGTAGCTTATGTTTTGATGGTTTTCAGGTGAAACTCAAAAGGTTTTATCACCTCAGTTATACTAATGTTGCTAATGAGAACTGTGTGAAGTTTTGTGTGAAAGAAGTTTCAGGGTTAGTGGAAATAATGGTGTAGTAAGGAAGTGAAAGGTTTCATGACTCAAGAAATAAGTGTATGAAGATGAAGATATTGATGTTATTCAAGTGGTGACTCTGGAGGAATCTACTAAATACCAAATTCAGAGACCTGCAGAGTCCGTTTTTGAATAGGTAATAGTTCTGGTAAGAAAAGTTTCGCAAAAGATCTATCCAACTATATTTTTGCAGTTTTTAGCCAATAAGGAAAGTTATGAAGAGAAAGAGGGACGGAAATGGAGCCAGGGTGGCTCACACCACCCTGTGGCGCATGCCCACCCCTGGCCGCACCACCAGGTGGTGTGGCCACCTCGAACTCCCCCTCCTACTCGTTTTCTCCCAGTACCCTCCTTTTGTTGTAAAACTTCATAATATATAATCCCCCGGATCTCCCGAGGTTCGTATATCGTGTTTTCGTCATGTTTTCGTTTCGATTTGTTTCTGACAGGTTGAGTCCCAGATTTGGAGCCACAATGTCTTCCTCTGGATCAGCCAAGGAAGATTCCTTAGAGGACATCATCAACCCCTACATGAGAGAGTTGAAGATTCATCCCAAGGAGTTGTTGCTTGAAGACGGGGAGGTCCGGATAAAAGAGGTTCAAGGCCCTAAAGGTGAAGGAGGTCTAGAGGACAGGATGGAAGCACTGGAGCAAGAAGTCTTTAGGTACAAGAAGATGGCGGAACGTGAAGTGGATATCATCCATAAGATTTGTTCCGAACTCATCGCCGAGCACCAAAAGGAGACTGCTGAGCTCAAGGATGAAGTCCTCTCACTCCGCCAAACAACCAACGATGAGTATGAGGTTAGGTTTAAACGCATAAGTGCTGCTGCAAGTTTCAGGATGCTGGAGATCACGATGTCCTTTGTTGATGGGGAGCCCTTACCCTGGAAGTCGGACAATGACAATAGGATACCACCACCACCGAGGGAGTAATTCGTCATCAGGTTTGGCATCCCCTTGGTTTGTTCCAAGCTTGGGGGTGTGCTGCGGTATCACATCACTATCTTCTATCTTTTTACCTTTTTAGTAGAGTCATATCATGAATAGAGAAGTTATCATCTAGGATGGTTTGCATAATGGAAGTGTCGCCTCTCTTGTTAGATATGCATCCCTTGGTGTGAGTTGCCGTTATGGCATATTAATGAGAAGTTCTATCATTTACTCTTTTGCATATCTTATATTAGTTTTCAATTCGTTGTTATATGATTGATCTTGTTGTTAGTATCGGTATCACTCTAGGATCATTGAGTTAATTTAGTTGGTTTTGGCAAACCTGGCTCGGTTAGTAGCAACACTATTTTTAAGAGTTGAATGAAAAGATAAAAGTACTCTAAAGAAAAATAATTTCATCATCTTTCTTTCTTGATTTGCTCATAAGTCTAGTATTCTCTAGTTAAGATCTTTTGTGCTTCCAAGGAAGATTGCATGTTTGTTTTTATCATTTGTATGTTTGTTTGTTTCCTTCAACTTTTATACTTGCTACCCAGCCTTGCTAGCCAAAAACCTGTACTGAGAGGGAATTCTTCTCGTGCATCCACTCCTTAAACCAAAAACCATGCCATATGTATCCACCATACCTTCCTATTAGCATTATTGCTATTCCAAATAAATTCATGTTTTTATCTACCTCCCAAATTAAACTTGTTATGTGAAAATTAGAGAATAAATCTCTCACGAACTTGATGGCACACTTTACTTTCTTGCACTTAATAAACTTTAACCATTGTGCCCATCTATGTTGCGTATATGCTTGCGCTTTGTAAGTTGTGAATTAGCAGAACCATGCTGTCATGGGGAACACTTTCAACATTACACTGGTACCTTGTACCTAGTTGATATCATGTTCTTTTGTCTATGGATGTCGTCGGTGTGAAATGAAAGGGGAGCTTGTAAGTCCATGGAGTTATGTATATGTGTTAGAAAAACGCCTGGGCCGCGGGTCTAATCCATGCTGTCATGGTGGAAACCTGCAGCGTAACCATAACGAGCATCTATGAAGCATTCTTTTTATAAAAAACATAGAGATTGAGAAAAAGAGAAAAAGAAAAAAAAGAGATTATGTAAAGTGGAAAGAGAGAAAAAAACACCATATTCCCATGGTAAATAAGAAGATTGCTGAGATGCTTGTTGTCTGCTTGCCTTGTCATTTTGATATGGGGATTCTTCCGTATCATCGGGCAAGGGGTACCCCGTTGGAGGTTCTCCATGATACACATGTGCTTATGATGACAAGAACTTACCGGTGACTAAACTTGAGTAGCATGAGGAGCGGCCCTCGTATTCAAGGGACATGAGATTCTGAATTTACAACTTGTCAAGCATATCCTCATATTTGATCACTTTAACCTTAATCACCTAAAGATGCCTATGATAGGGGCAATGAGAGCTGAAAGCTAATAAGTATCATAATTTTTGGGAGCTCTTTATGAAACTTGATATCCTGCTTCCCTCTGCGAAGGGCCTTTCTTTTACTTTTTAGTTGAGTCAGTAAACCTATTCCCTTCTTTCTCAGCAAGTATTTTGAGTTGTTGTGTTTCATTCATTCATATGATGATTTATTCAATCATGTTTCCTATGTTCCTTGTTTTGCACATTGCTCTTATCTTGGTGTCTACTACTTTGCAAGCTATCATTGAAAACCAGTTATTTGTGAACTCCAGCAAATTATCAACTATTCTACGACCAAGAGCTAAGTTTGCCATTACCAATTATGATTCACTTTATGTATCTTTATTGTGTTTCCTTTACTTATTGCAAGTTAAGTTATATAATAGTGAGTTGTCTTCTATTATGATCTATGTATTGATTAATGTGATGCTTCTTGTCCGTATTCTTTTATCGACTCTTCACTCCATAAACCTGAGGCCATGTTTATTGAGCTCAGTTTCGCTTGGGGACAAGCGAAGTCTAAGCTTGGGGGGAGTTGATGCGTCCATTTTGCATCACTATTCTATGTCATAATTCATTGATATATTTCATATTAAAAGATTATACTTATGTAATTTCATCTGTTTTTGTATGGTTGATGACTTTTGGAGCATGGACCGCTGCAGTCAGGATTCTTATGGAAAAGGTGTTGTTTGGAGGCAAAATTCGCGAAGATTAGAAAATCCAGGAAAATATACGGGAAATCCTATTTTTCCACAAGACGAAGGAAGCCAGAAGGAGGAGTGGAGATGGGCCACAGGGGGCCCACACCACCCCCTGGCGCGGGCCACCCTAGGCCACGCCACCAGGTGGTGTGGCCGCCCTGGCCCACCTCTGGCTCTCCCCTCTAGCTTATATAATCCTCCCGAAACTCTAATACTCGGGAAGTGACCACAAAAAGATTCCGCCGCCTCTACGGGGCGGAAAACACCAAGAGAGCAAGATCTCTCCAGCAGACAAAATTCTACCTGGGGAATTCCTTCCTGGAGAGGGGAGATCGTCGCCATCAACACCACCATCAAGATGGACTTCATCGGGATCATCATCATCATCACCGTCATCACCATCAGCACCCTCACCACCATCTCCATATTGTTGTAACAATTGGGTTGAATCTTGCATAGTTCTTAGGGGAAACTTTCCCGGTGTTGATTACTCTTTGTAGTTGATGCTATTGAGTGGAACCATTGAATTATTGTTTATGTTCAGATTGGTATACATCATTATTACATCTCTGATCATGATCCATATGATGTCTTCTGAGTAGTTCGTTTTGTTCTTGAGGACATGGGAGAAGTCATGTTGTTAGTAGTGGAGTTGTGTTGAGAAAGATTCAATAGTTTGATATTTAAGTTGTGGTGTACTTCTTCTAGTGGTGTCATGTTAATGTCGACTACATGACACTTCACCTATATGGGCCTAGGGGAATGCATTATGTATTTGGCTACTAATCGTAGGGGTTGCCGGAGTGATAGAAACCTGAACCCCCGTTAGGAAACCATTGCACAAGGGACGTAAGGGTCTTAGAGTTTAAACCTGTGGTTAGGTTTCTACCTTAATTACTTTCTTGTACTTACGGATGTTTGCAAGGGGTATAATCACAAGTATGTATTAGTCCTAGGAAGGTCGGTACATTAGCACAAGTTCACCCACACAACACTTAGCAAGCTAAAGAAGATTAATCAACTATGTGAAGCGAAAGCACTTGGCAGAATTCCCATGAGTCCTCGAGAACGTTTGGTCATCTTAAGTAATACAACCGGCTTGTCCTTTGCTAAATAAAGGATTGGGCCACTTGCTGCATTTGTTCTTACTGTCTTTTATTTACTCGTACTTTATTTACTTGCTTTATCAAAAACCCCTAAAAATCCGTTTGCTAAGTATTTGCAGAGAATTCCTGAACCATACCACTAGCCAGCACCTTTTGCTCCGCGTTGGGTTCAACATTCTTACTTATCGAAAATACTACGATACACCCCCTATACTTGTGGGTCATCAGCTCTCCTTAAGATAGATGACATGTTGGGTGAACAAATTACAGCGGGGCAATTGACAAACATCGAGAAAGCATACAAACATATACTAATCATCTTGACTCCTTTGAGATTCTATTGGGCATTACAACATTATAGATAGATCGTAATCGAACTGCATCTATGACTAATAATCCACCTTCAGGTTATCATCCGAACCCCTCCAGTATTAAGTTACAAGCAACGGATAATTGCATTACGCATTGCGTGTAAAGTAAACAATACGATTGTTCTATGAACAAAGGATTGTTGCTTTCTCCCTAGTAGCAACAAATCATCTAGTACCTTAGAGATTTCTGTCACCTCCCCAGATTACTAGAGGCTTGAACCCACTATCGAGCATAAATACTCCCTCTTGGAGTTGCTAGCATCTACTCAGCCAAGATATCTACTAACAACAGAGAGGATGCAAGATCACAAATAACAAAGACATGATAAAATCAATAATCAATCTTAAATAGCATCTCAATATCCATCGGATCCCCGCAAACACAACATGTAGGAATTACAAATAGATGATCTTGATCATGAACGGAGCTCACAAGATCTAAACATGATAGCACAAAGGAGGAGAACCAGCCATATTGCTACTACATGGAACCGTAGTCTAGAGATAAACTACTCACGCATCACACCGGAGGCTTGCATGGTGATGAAGAAGGCCTCCAAGGTGAATTCTCCCCTCCGGCAGGGTGCCGGGAAGAGCTTCAGATCCCTCCTAATCTAGGGATGGAGATGACGGCGGCTACAGACTCTTTCGTGGAATTTTGATCGGGTACTTAGGGTTTCTGTATCGGAGGCAATATATAGGCGAAAGGAGAGGCCGAGGGGGTGCCTGGGGCGGCCAGACCACCCCCTGGCGCGGGCCACGCCTAATTGCACGGCCAGGTGGTGTGGCCAGGCCCTAGCCCCTCTCCGTCTCGTATTCTGGCTCCTGGTGTCCCTCGGTGAAAAACTGACTTTGGCTTTTGTCCCGTCCAATTCTGAGAATATTTATTTTCTGACTTTCCTAGAACCAAAAACAACAGAAAATAGGCAGCTGGCACTATGGCTCTTGTTAATAGGTTAGTCCAAGAAATCATATGAAATGTACTCCAAAGTGTGGACACAACATAAGAAAGTAGATAAAACCAAGCATGGAACATCAAAAATTATGGATACGTTAGCAACGTATCAGCATCCCCAAGCTTAACTCCTTCTCGTCCTTGAGTAGGTAAGTGATAAAAAGAAAGAATAATTTTTGAGGTGACATACAACATCATAAACTTGATCAAAGTATTTGTAAAACATTGATAGCTGGGATCATAGTACTTCAATCATAACATGAAAGAGAAAGTTCTAGCAATAAGACAAAGCAACTATGTTGCAACATGAAAAGGCACAAGCAAAAGATTCATGAATAACAATGGTTTGCAAGACGTTTGTTTGTTTCGCATAAAGAAAACATAGCATAGTGGCATTGAGCTTGTCCCTCATAGAGTAGCAAACATAAATGCATAGGACACCTTCAAAGTTCATAAGAGTGACTAGATACAAATAGTTTAAAACAAGCAATATCAAAACTATGCATCAATTAAAAAGTCTTGGGACAATGCACATAGAACTAAGAATGGCCACTATGCTCTCAAAGTAGGTGCAAACAGATAGAAGGTGGAGACTCAACATAAAGGTAAAAGAAAGACATTCATAGAAGGAAGTAGGGATTCAAGTTTCATAAAGATCTTCCAAAAATTATGGTACTTATTAGCTTTCAGCTCTCATTGCCCCTATCATAAGCATCTTGAAGGTGATTAAGGTTAAAGTGACATAACTAAGAGGATATGCTTGACAAGTTATAAGCCGAAATCACATGCCCCCCCTTACTTACGAAGACCGAACCTCATGCTACTCAACTTTAGTCACAAGTAAGATCTTGTCATTGTAAGTACATATGTATCATAGAGAACCACCAACGGGGTATCCCTTGCACATGATACAGGAGCTATCCCATAATCAAAATGACAAGGCAAGCAGACAATGAGCATCTCAGCGATCTTTTTATTTGCTATTTGTGTAGGTTTTTATTGAGGATGCTTCATAGAGTGCTCATTATGGTTATGCTGCAAGTTTCCACCATGATTAGGCATGGCTTAGACTAGCGGCCCAGGAGTTTCTCTAACACACATACAAACTCCATGATCTTACAAGTTCCCCTTTTATTTCACACCGCCGGGATCCATAAGCAAAAGAACATGATATCAATGGGGTACAAAGTACAAGTGCAATGTTGAAAGCATTCCCCATAATACATGGTTCTGCTAACTTCAACTTATAAAGCGCAAGCATATACGCAACAAAGATGGACGCAATGGTTCAAGTTTATTAAATGCAAAAAAGTAAAGTGTGCCATCAAATTCGTGAGAGCTTTAATCACTAGTTTTGTCATAACAAGTTTAATTCGGAAGGTAGACAAAAACATGAATATACTTGGAATAGCATATGCTAATAGGTAGGTATGGTGGACTCTTTGGAATAACTTGGTTTTAGGAGTTGGATGCATGAGTGGAACTCATACTTGGTTATGGAGGCTAGCAAAAGACTAGGAGCGACCAACTAAGAGAGCAATAATAGCCATAATCATGCAGAGCGACAAAACATCATTAATCAAAGCATAAAGTGATACTACAAGCTGAAAACTAAAGGATCATAAAGGCTTATGGTGACTTGGGATAGTCATAACATGGTGTGAGCATGCGCCAAGTCAACCCAAATAAAGCATCAAAGGAGAATACCACAATACTATGCTTTAATATGCTAAAACAACGCATGATTCTTTCAAGGCACATTAAGAAATATCAATTGTTTATAACAAGTCATGCTAAAGCAAATAATACTAAGCATAAAGCCAAAACAATATCAACAATAGCATGACAAAGCATGGTCCACAGTCAAAAACAAGCTCTCTTTTACCACTTAAGCATGAACTTTTCCAACTCTTTTCCAATCCAAACCAAACTATTTGAAAACCAATGTATGAAAGAGGTGGTCCAACCAATTTATTCAGCAAACTAAGAAAGCCAAGCAAACGAAAAACCAAAATGAAAAACGAAGACGCTCCAAGAACAACACAACTGTGCATGAAACAATAAAAATAAAGTGTTTGGAAGAAACCTGGGATTTTTATTGATGAAGAAGGGGATGCCTTGGGCATCCCCAAGCTTTGACGCCTGTACTTCTTGGATATTTCTTGGGGTGACACGTGTGGCATCCCCAAGCTTGAGTTTTAGTCCATCCTTCATCTCATTACTCATTCCTTCCATACAACTGAATTTTTTTCCTTCATACAAAACTTCACACAATCTTATTAGCAACATTAGTGCACTCAAGATAATAAGTCTTTAGGTTTAGTTCCAACACCAATAAAACTTCCATTAAAACACAAGCTACTGTTTCACTTCCCTCAAAAAGCTCAATTCCCCAAAAGAACTCAAAAAGGAACCAACAATAAGAAAATGCAAATAAAGACAGAAATCTGTCAAAACAGACCAGCAGGTAAAGACGAATTTTTTCGAAGAGCTTATATTGCTCAACTCGAAAAGTGTTGAACTAACGAAAGTCAGATAACAACCTGGGTCAGAAGCACAAAAATTCACGCCTCAAAAGGACGTACAGAGATTTTACACGAATTTTTATGGTGAAGCACATAAATCTGTTTCGGGACAACAACTTTCCCAATCATTACTTCTCTCTCATTAGAGGTTACTCTTGGCACAAAAAGTAAATAAAAAGGATAAGGAGCGGTTATTACTGAAGTAATAACTTCCAAGACTCATCTTATTTTTTTAGGTTATCTCCCAATAAGTACTTTTCTTTAACGCCTTTAAGTTAGGCATAAGAAGCAAGAAAAAGAATCAAGTGTTCTGAAATGAATAAGCATTAAGAGCAAATTTTGTTTTCATGGGAGAGGCAAAAGAAATCTTATCTCTCTTCTTAGGGAAGTGTTCTATACCTTTCTTGAGTGGGAGTTAATATTTAATGATGCCTTCTTTTATATCAATAATGGCACCAACAGTTCTAAGAAAAGGTCTTCCCAAAGTAATAGGACAAGAAGCATTGCATTCAACATCCAAAACATAGAAATCAACGGGGACATAGGCATTGTTAATCATAATAAGAATATCATAAATACTCCCCATGAGTTACTTTTTAGCATTATCATCAAGTGGGACATTCAAATAACAATCTTCCAATGGTGGCAAATCAAGCATATCATAAATCCTTCTAGGCATAATAGAAACACTACTATCAAGATCACATAAAGCTTTGAAATCAAAATAATTCACTTTCATATTAATGATGGGTTCCCAACCATCTCCTTGTTTTATAGGAATAGAAGCTTTATGTTTCATCTTTTTTTCTTTAATTTTTATGAGAGTATCATTAATGTGTTTTGTAAAGGCCATATTTATAGCACTAGCATTAGGACTTTTAGCAAGATTTTGTAAGAACTTAATAACTTCAGAGATGTTGCAACCATCAAGATCAAAATCATAATTATCATCTAAAGTAGTAGAGCTATTACTAGCCTCAACACTGGTGGTAGTGATAGTAGAAACACTAATGTTTCTAGCAATTTCATCTTCTCTTTCTCACTTAGCATGCAATTCAACTAATAGTCTAATATTTTCATCAATTCTAACTTGTATGGCATTAGTGGCAACAAAGGGATTATCATTAGTTTCAGGTATAGCAGCCATTTTATTAGTCAAAGAGGATTGTGCTTCAAACAAAGATGATATATTTCTTTCAGCATTAGAGAGTTTTTCCTCAATAGTTTTATTGTAAGCAGTTTGTTTACTAATAAAATCTTTAAGAATAACTTCAAGTTCAGAGGGTGCACTCCTGTTATTGTTGTAGAAATTTCCATAAGCATTACCATTGTTGGGAGGATATGGCTTATAATTGTTGTTACCAAAATTATTCCTATAGGCATTATTGCTAAAATTGTTATTTCTTATAAAGTTCACATCAACTTGCTCTTCTTGAGCAACCTAAGAGGCTAAAGGAACATTATTTGGATCAATATGGGCTTTCCCATTAATAAGCATAGACATCATAATATCAATTTTATCACTCAAGGAGGAGGTTTCTTCAACATAATTTACCTTCTTACCTTGTGGAGCTCTCTCAGTATGCCATTCAGAATAGTTAACCATCATATTATACAGAAGCTTTGTTGCAACACCCAAAGTAATGGTCATAAAGGTACCTCCAGCAGCAGAATCCAATAGATTTCTTGAAGAATAGTTCAATCCTGCATAAAAGGTTTGGATAATCATCCAAGCAGTCAGTCCATGAGTGGGACAATTCTTTACCAAAGATTTCATTCTCTCCCAAGCTTGAGAAACATGTTCATTATCAGATTATTTAAACTTCATTATTTCACTTCTCATAGATATAATCTTAGCAGGAGGATAGTATTTTCCAATGAAAGCATCTTTGCATTTAGTCCAAGAATCAATACTATTCCTAGTTAAGGAATTCAACCATTCTTTAGCTTTTCCTCTCAAAGAGAAAGGAAACAATTAAAGCTTAATAATATCTCCATCTATATCCCTATGCTTTTGCATCTCACAAAGTTCAACAAAGTTATTTAGATGAGCATCATCATCTTCATTACCAATACCAGAAAATTGTTCTCTCATAACAAGATTGAGTAAAGCAGCTTTTATTTCAAAAAAGCAGCTTCAGGAACAGGTGGAGAAATAGGTGTGCTCATAAAATCATTGTTGTTGGTGCTAGTGAAGTCACACAACTTAGTGTTTTCAAGAGTAGTCATTTTGTGTGTGTTTTAAATAAAGAAAGCAAACTAGAACTAAATTTTTTGTGTTTTTTATAAAGAAACAAGCAAACAAAGCAAAAAGTAAACTAAGCAAAACAAAAAAAAAACAAAGTAAAGAGATTGGTTATGAGGGACTCCCCCAGTGAAGATGTCCTTGACTCCCTAGCAACGGCGTCAGAAAATCACTTGCTGACTCATGTACTAACGAGCTCGTTGGGGAACCCCAAGAGGAAGGTATGATGAGCACAGCAGTAAGTTTCCCTCAATTATGAAACCAAGGTTATCAATCCAGTAGGAGCAATGAAACACCTCAAAGGTGCTGCTAGCTGGACTTTGGCAGGGCGCACTACCGGTGCTAGCAGCAACATGGAGACCTGCACAACACAACCACATAACTCTTTCCCCAACTTATGATGAGGTTGTCAATCTCATCGGTTTTGCTGAAAACAAAGGATTAAACTTAATGAGTGGAAGAAAGTAGTAGTTTATAGAAAGTAAACAGAAAGCAGTAAATAGTTGATTGTAGATTGATGGTAAAAGAAAGGACCGGGGTCCATAGTTCACTAGTGGTGGCTCTCCTTAAGATAGATGACATGTTGGGTGAACAAATTACAACGGGGCAATTGACAAACATCGAGGAAGCAATCATGCATATACTACTCATCTTGACTCCTTTGAGATTCGATTGGGCATTACAACATTATACATAGACCGCCATCCAACTACATCTATGACTAATAATCCACCTTCACGTTATCATCCGAACCCCCTCCAGTATTAAGTTGCAAGCAAGAGATAATTGCATTACGAATTGCATGTAAAGTAAACACTACGATTGTTCTAAAAACAAAGGATTGTTGTTTTCTCCCTAGTAGCAACATCACATATAGTACCTTAGAGATTTCTGTCACTTCCCTAGATTACTAGAGGCATTAACCCACTATCGAGCATAAATATTAACTATTAGAGTTGCTAGCATCTACTTGGCCAAGATAGCTACTAACAACGGAAAGCATGAAAGATCACAAATAACAAATACATGATAGAATCAATAATCAATCTGACATAGCATCTCAATATCCATCAGATCCCCGCAAACACAACATGTAGGAATTACATAGATGATCTTGATCATAAATGGAGCTCACAAGATCTAAACATGATAGTACAAAGAAGGAGAACCAGCCATCTAGCTACTACATGGACCCGTAGTCTAGAGATGAACTACTCACGCATCACACCGGAGGCTTGCATGATGATGAAGAAGGCCTCCAGGGTGAATTCCCCTCTCTGACAGGGTGCCGGGAAGAGCTTCAGATCCCTCCCGATCTAGGGATGGAGATGACAGCGGCTACAGACTCTTTCGTGGAATTTTGATCGGATACTTAGGGTCTCTGTATTGGAGGCAATATATAGGCGAAAGGAGAGGCCGAGGGGGTGCCTGGGGCGGCCAGACCACCCCCTGGCGCGGGCCAGGCCTGGCCGCGTGGCCAGGTGGTGTGGTCGGGCCCCAGCCCCTCTCCGTCTCGTATTCTGGCTCCTCGTGTCCGTCGGTGAAAAACTAACTTTGGCTTTTGGCCCGTCCAATTCCGAGAATATTCAATTTCTGACTTTCCTGAAACCAAAAACAGCAGAAAACAAGCAGCTGGCACTGTGGCTCTTGTTAATAGGTTAGTCCAAGAAATCATATAAAAAGTACTCCAAAGTGTAGACAAAACATAAGAAAGTAGATAAAACCAAGCATGGAACATCAAAAATTATAGATACGTTAGCAACGTATTAGTTGGCGGGAGGGAATATTCAGCTACAGTGCCTCCTGTTTTCACTGCTGGAGGTCGATTTTGGCCATCCTGACGATGCCATCGCGTCGCCGGTCATCCCGCACGCGCACCTCTCCGTCGTCCCGCACGTGTACATCAGCCCTGTGCCCACAACAGCCATCCACTGTTCTCCTCCCGTGCTCGGCTGCGTCTGCCGTGCGGCAAGAAGCAAGCAGACAAGCAGGCAAGCAGCGGCAGCAAGCAAGCATACAAGCAGCCTGCATAGCGCATTCTCGCATCACCATGCGCCTCGTCAGGTTCCGACGCTCCCGCGAGCGCCCCCACCGCTCTCTGACGGGTCAACACCAACCGCTCCGGCCAGCGCCGGCGGCGCATAGCACAACAGCGTCGAGCGGAAGCGCTCGAAACAGGAACAAGGAGCACATCAGGGGCCGGCGAGGAAGATTACCCTGCGAAGAAGACGATCGAATATTCCCGGAATATTCCGTTTGCGGTGTAATATAAGTGGTCTGTTCTGCTGGGACACAAATCGTACCGCAAACAGGTTTGCGGTTCACCACAAACGACTTTTGCGGTTCCGTGTTTTGCAGTATCTGCTAGAGTTGCTCTTATACCCTGAACATAGAACATTTTCTTGTAAACTTCTGAATGAGAAGGTGGATAGAACATGCATTATTACACACCCCGAGCGTACACTGATCCATGGCCTCCTTTTTCAGAAAAGTTTGCGACCTTTTTCTCCGGGCCAGGCCCACATGTCCAATGCACTATCAGTACGCAAGCAAGCCCCACGACTGCAGCAGCAGTGCAGCACTGATCCGATTACGCCTGGTCCCAAGCGACCGCTCCATAGTATAGGAGCAGTACTGATGATGTTTCATGGGCAGCAAGGCAAGTCGACGGATGCACATCGTCGTCGTAGATTACTGTGGATGAGGCCGGCGTCTTGTTCTCGAAGCTGAAACTGTTGATGAAAGGGAGACGGCAACTGTGCTGGGAGGTACAAAAGCTCCTGTACCTGCCGGCCGCAAAAGTCGTGACTGCTTTTCGTTTCGTTTCTCTCAACGTTTGAGGGCTCGAGATCGAAGAACTATTTACCGAGCGTCCGAGCTGAAGATTACATAGTGCACGTACTACAGAGAGAATCTATATCTACCCTGCATTTCTGCCGGCCAAGGCATGCAAAAACTGGGGTTTGTGTTGGGTTCCAAACTTGTCCCGCACTTAAAGCTGGACGTATTGGACGAGAATATATGCTATGCCACACCTGAAAATGTCATGTGGAGCTTTAGTTTTGTCCAAGCATTCAGTTTGGCCTATGTCCTTTTCCTCTGCTGGAATTCACACGACCGAGGTGAGAAAGGGATCCCGCGCGTGCGTGTGAGAAAATTCTCCTCTGTCAAGAATCGTCTACCACCATGTCCTTTTCCTCTGTCAAGAAGCGTCTACCACCATGGATGCACAACGATTATAGCTGGAATGACAGAATCGTCTACCACCGTGGATGCAGAACGATTGTACCAGTACCTACACAATAATATAGTAGCTGGAATGACAGAGTCGGTGAAAGAAGAGACATGCATGCACCTACAGCTTCGAGGACGAAGGAAGGAGGCCAAGAAAAACATCGACCCAAGATTGTTGGTCCGTCAGTTGCTGCTTTCCTACGAAGGTGACCACACGCTACTGCCTTGCTTGGTCTGACATATTTTCGTTGGCGTGGCTGCTGAGATCTGTGCCTAAAAAAAGCCTCGCGTCGTCGTCCTTACTCCTTACATAGTATGCAAGTTGATGATAAATATTAGGATACAACTTTATAGTTTGTCAGTGCTGCATTAGTCATGTTAGAAGATCTTAAAATAGTAGTCCGTAGTAGTCACTTTATGGCAAACTTTGCTAGAGTTAATAAGCGGTACGGCAGTTTGGCTAGGTTCGGTCCCGATGGCCTAGTAGGAACTATTTTTTTTAAATAATATATTTTTTAATCAATTTTCATAAATAATACACGAAATTGGTAGTTTCAAAAACTAGCGCGGCCAAGGTCCTTGCCGGGAGTTCAAACCCCGAGGCAGCGGTAGTTTTCGAAACTACTAATTTCATGTATTATTCGTGAAATTTATTTTAAAATATATTATTTTAAAAAAATTAGCATGATATTGTAACAACTTCTATTCCTGAGTAATGCAAGTATTCCCCCGCAAAAAAAACTCTACATATGAAGACATCATTGTTTAGGCAAAGTTTGCTCGCACTGCCACTAGGTAGATCGATCTGAGCCCATTTACAAGCTTCATACTTGAAGCTTGAGCCAGAGGACCAGGACACACAATCGCACCATCTTCTCCGCATGGTCATGACACCAAACAAACTTGCAACTCACATACAAAAATCGAGATCCACTACTCCAAAGAAGCAGTGACCTAACAAGTACCCACCCTCCTCAATGCCACCGGCGATATCGGTACTGATGAAGGGGATGGAAAATGGGAAAACCGAATTCTTGTTCTGCACAACACCGTTGTAGCCACCATAACCCCTCTACCTTTTGACAAAATCATATGTTTGGAGACCTAACTACAACAAAAAGCGTAGGTCCAAGGTCCCCATCCCCTCGCGTTGGTGGAGCGGCAAGTATGAAAAGTGGAGGCCATCAATTACGAGACGAAAGATATGCACGACTAGTTTAAGAGGCGGCTGTTACTCAACAAATTGTTGTGTTCTCACTCGAAGGTTGTGCATCACGCAAGCTATTAATCTCCTTTTTTAGGGGTTAATCTCCTTTTTTTGAAAATGGGGAGCATAGCCCCTGCCTACTCTTTTCTATTGCGTAGTTAATAATATTTAGTATATTACAATCATGGATCATAAAAGGTTGATACACATATCAATCATCAGAAAAGTAGCATAAAAATTTATCCATTCTAAATTCTACTATGAATATCGTCTAAACAAACACATTTTCTCGGAAAGGGGAAACTCACCCTGGCCACAACTGAAAAACCTTGCCCCTGTTTTGGTTGGAAATATGATGTTAAGGTTGTCTTAAAAAGGACTCTTTTTTTTGCTTTCTGCCCTAGAAGTACTTCGTTTCTTTTTTCATAACTCGTTCATTTGTTTTTAGGGGGGGACCATTCGTGCATGTGCACGGCAAGAGTCCTGACATATATGTACATGTTCCCCGCTCCTGTGTTTTTTTTTACGAAAAGGATGATATATTAGTTCTCCGAACTTACAGAAAGGTCCAGAAACAAAGAAAAAATTACAAGGAAGCCCTCTGGATCCCACTCTTGTGTTTGATGGTGGCGTGTCTGTCTTTCGGCTCGGTGGTGGAGAAGAGGAAGGACCAGATTGCCTTTTTTTTCTTATCAGTGAGGTCTTTTCTACTTATATCAGGTACCTATGTATGTCTTTTATATCAGGGACCTATGTATGTCTTCGTATCTTATAGGGTCTTTTGTAATCATTTGTAACTTCCACCGTTTGGAATATATGTGAAGCCTCCAGCCCCTTCGGGGGCACTCCTCGTTAAAAAACAAATATATGTACATGCGGTACGTACACATATTGCGTGCCAATTAGGCCATGTTACTGCGCATGAATATGCATGGCACATGGAACATACAGTGTTCTTATAGCTAGCTAGATGTTAGCCGTACTTACCACCTAATTCTAGGTGCCAATTCAACAACATGGCTTGCTAATGTAAGATGGCGCTACCACGATTGCGCGCGGCGGCGCGCGAGCTACACTGAGCGCGCTATCTCCCTCCTCTAATTCAAATTAGGCCGATTTTGGGCTTCTAAAAAAACCTTCAATTTTTTTTGAAACAAATACCAGCATGTAACCAACGTTCCGCACTACACATTTGCAAAGTTTCAATTTAAAACCCCATGTAATTTCAGCGCAGAAGAAAAGACAAGTTTGTCAAATTTCGTATGCGTACTATTCACATCTCAGATCTGAAAACTTCACTTTTTTTCTGAGACCAAAATACAACATATTTCCACCCAATGTTTTTGGTACGCACGTAGTGTATAACATTACCTACATGCCTGTATTTTTCTCCTATTTTTTTGAAACTTCAAATTTGAATTTGTGTTGGAGTTTAAACTACCGAGCTCCATGGAGCTCGCGCTCCATTACGCCACGCTCGGCGCTACCACCACTAGTACTACACCGTACTTGCTACTAGCAGCCTACGTGTCGATCTAGACAAGAATTGGAAGTCTAAGTAGTTATTACTACAAGGTCATGCCAGCTATATGTAGTTATGACCTTTGGCGTTACTCAATTAAAATCGTGTAGTCCCCCGCCTCAAAATAAGTCATGCAAACACACGTATATACAGTTCTACACACTGAAAAGTGTGTATCTAGATAAAGTTGTGCCGGTTATTCTTTTCTTGACATGCATAGCAAGCCTCCAAACTTTGTGTACATTTAAAAATAGTGTGTTTAGTATCTAGTGGAGTATGTAGGTAATCATCAAGCCATATTAGTTTGTTTCCATGACATTAAACTAGTCTTAATCATACACGTTTATCCTAAACCATCTGTACGGAAGCACATCCGATCCAGGTAGTTAAACAAAAACTAGCTAGCCTGCAAACGTAGGGGAACAAAGGAGGCAAACTGATCGATCTACCAGCAGACAGAATGCAGTGGCGTTCAAATCAGAGGGAAAAAGCAGCGGCTCCGTAAAACTATCCTCTTTCACTGATGTTTTAGAATCTGCACCGAAAAGCGTGCAGGTGGTTGGTTTCTCGGGTGTGTCACCCAAAAAGGACGGAGCAACTTGTCCTGCTCTCTCCCTTCAATCTTGCCTGATTGATCATAGGCGGCGTACGCCCTGGTGCTCATATAAAATATAAGTCATTTGCTTTTGAGGTGAGGTGATCAATATGTTACCTGAATAATTGCTGGGCATGTACATGCTCGATCGATGATCTGTAGTGCATTTCAGGCAGGGTTGGGGAGAAGAATGGTGCTAGGTAGTCATCTTGGCAGACAGGATTGATGCAGGATAGTGTCAGCTCTAGCTTATCTTATTTTCGTGCGCATCAGTGAGACCTGCTGGAATCCATCACATGTCCTGAACATTGCACGCTAGCTGGTCATGCAGTGGTGCATATACTGGAGTGTAATCCAGCCACCACCGTAGTGTAATCCGCAGGGGATCTGCATTTCTTTTTGGGCATGCTACTGGAGTGCTAGCTAGAATATAAAAGAATTTTGGAGTCTCCAATTTGCACCGTTCTCTACTTTAGACCTCGACTTTTGTCATTTTTGCACAACCTAGAACATAAATGAATTTCAAGTTGAGATTGTACACGTTGATAGAATACATCATTCCCTACATCTAGGATTTTGTCTTAGATTTTTTTCAAACTTTAAAATGTCGTTTTCAAAATTTAAAAAGAATAGCTTGGACCACAAAAATCTGCACTCAGTGGTTTATGTGAGCAGTTTCTTTCTTATTACCTTTGTCCCAACTAAAATAGCCTACCAAAACAGACTATATCTTGGAATGAAGGTAGTACTATTTTATTCTTTCTCTTTTCTTCTACTAATAGTTGAACATGCTAGAAACTAATACAATGCGGTAGAAAACAAAAATACGATATGAAAATTGATGTAAGAAAACATATTAAAAAGAATAATGCAGTGCGAAAAAACTAATAGAACATACCGATACAAACTAGTAGAAAAACACATTAGAAGACATAAATAAAAAATTGTAGCAAAGAAAATCGCTATAAGATAATCGAGACCAAGTTTTGATGATCTCGCTGACACAACACTACTAAAGAAAATGGACTTCGAGTTTGACCGCTTCATTTGAAAACAATTATTTATTTTTGAAAGAAATTTCGTAGGGGAAGCCCCTAGAACGATTTTCTTAAAAAATATAATAAAAACCTAAATTTGTGTATGTGAGAACTTAATAAACCTAAGTGAACTGGTTTGTACATCTATTTCGCTAACCATCTAACCAAGCTGAGTCACAATCACTTAGAAAATCAAATTTTACTAGATACGTATTTGAGAAACAAACCAGCTAACCAAGCTGAGCTAGAATCACTTGTATCCCTGACTTTCTGGTGATTAGCCTGCTGGCTGATCAATCAGGTTCTGTTATTGCTGAATAAAGCTCTGAGATTTATATGCAAAAAAAGAATCACTTCGAAAATCAAATTTTACTTGTGTATGTATTTGAGGAACTAGATTTATGAAACCAACAAACCTAGCGCTCAAGAGTGTTAGGGTATGGAAAAACTGAAAACACTATTTTTTTGACAAAGTAATATATATCATGAAGATACCAATTACACCTATCCTTTGCAAGAACACGGTGCCCTAATTGTAATACAGACCTACACAACCAATAAATAAAGAAGAATTAACAAAAAAATAAGAAAAAGTTCCGCTAAAGTGATCCATTTCTTGTAACAACAGACCAAACACCGCCAAGACAATACTAGAAATCTAACTTCTCCAAAAGTGACACCACCAAAAAGGAAACAGTGTACAAGTATCATATGGCATTTTGGAAATTGTTAGTTAGGGTTTAGGATTTTAGGTATATTTGGAAATATTTCCAAAAATACTTTTAGGGAATTTAGAGATACTTTTCCTTGTCTAATACAATACAAGTATTATTTTCAAATAAAACCCTATGAGATGATCTTGAGTATTTCAATTAGATTTTTTAATCAGGGTTTTGCATGAGAGGCCATGATGCAATGCAAATGCCAAAAAAAATTATATCCAAATTTCTAAAATCCTGGGATGTTACAATCTGTGTGAAACATCAGCATGTTCCTCCTCTTCTATTTCTTGATCTGGTTCGGCATTAAGGTCGATATCGCATTAAGGTCGATATCCATGGTGTCCCTACCATTCAACCAAAATATGCAACATGTCGGGAATTTATGTAGCAATAATAGGATGTCATGTCAATTTAGTTGTTAGTTGTCCTAATTTAGTTGTTTGTCATGCAGGGATCAATAGAAAGTTTGATATGTTGTAGTCTGAACAAGATTGGACATATTCGGAGGCAAAATTGAGGATCAAAGTAGTTGTAGATTCCTAGTTTTTGTTTAGATTCATGGTGTGCAGCAGTAGAATTTTATCTACAGAACCATATAGTGGTCCTAGTGTTTTTCCGCTTTGCTTTGCTACCAAAATCATGGTGAATTCAGGGTTTGATTGAGAAGTACCTTCTGTTTTATCATGTGTGTCCTTTTTTTCCTTTTTAGGAGAAGGGGCGCTAGGCATCAAGATATTAAGGTGGACCTCCAATGGCGATTTGTGCTAGAGGTTAAAGGCGACATGGATAGATGCAGAATTGGGCGGGGGAGGGGGTAATGCTATACCCGGGGGACTCGTTTAAGGGTTTTTTCTTGAAGAGGAAGATATTCCCTCCTTTTGGGGGGGGGGGGATCCCACCTTTCCCCTTTTGGACTCGTCATGCGTCCGAGGCGGGACACGGGGACACGGGAAAGTGGGAAATCGTGTCGGAATGCCCGCCATGATTGTCATTTTTCAGGGTGTCCGCCCGGTAGCACGGTCCTAAAAATAAACAAGATAGTACTCAACCTGCTGAAAGTGTAAGATCTAACATGACATGCACCAGGATAATCTTAACTCGAGATAGGGCTGGCTGGTCTCTCGAGATTTGGTCAGTTTTCGTGTTTGTTGGTGCGGTTGCAGATATGTCTATTTCGATCTACGATTTTCATTGTTGCGATGGTTGCGGCTTTCATGTATTGACCCTTTTAGTCTTTGTCGGATCCGGGCCCCAAGGAAGGAAGAACTCGGGAGGTTCCTGGCGTGACAACAATGGAGTCCATAGTCCCCGGGATTGACCCGTGACTCCTGGCCGACGGGAGCGTCAACATTGACGCATGAGGGATAGCCGTGAGATGGAGGCGCCAGGCTTAGTGTCGCATCCTGAGGGCACTCTATGACAAGACGGTACTTGGTCAAAGAAGGGGATCAACTGGGTGAACATGGGCTTACCATCTAGGCCACTAAGGGAGGTACTAGTCGCGCCAGTACCTAGCTGTGCAAGGATCCAAGACGCGGGATCGGACCTACGCTAGAACACAAGATGCGGGATCAGTCTACAGGGAAAGGCAGAACCCCGATAGCGCCAAAAGGGTGCAAGATGAAGTAAAGTGGACAGGGGAAAGCATGTGCCCCGACCACTAGCTGGATGTGGTTCCCTTCCATGACGGTAGCATAGCAAGTATCCTAGGCTAGTGTGGTTACCCCTTGCCGTATAAAAGGAGGGCCAATGCCTTAGTAGCAGGGAGATCGAGATCTAGATCAGAGAAGCAGGGCCAATGTCTTTGATGGGTAATGATATAAAGTTGGTGTTAGCACTAATGGTGTGATGGCACTGGGAGCCACAACCTCAACATACCCATCCTCCTTTGGTTGGTTCGGATTTTTTACATTTAATTGCCATTTTTGTTTTTTACTTTATATTTCTCCTATTTATATATTTCATTAGTTATATTCTCTCCTTCTTCCTAGTTTTCTTTTCCTTTTGTTTTATTTATAATGTCCTTATATTTTGTTCTGCTTATCTTTTTTCCTTGTCAATATTTTTTCATCTTGCATAAATCCTAAAATGGTGATTTAACCACGAAGACAGTTCCTCGAGAAACTTCAGATGCCACCTACATCAATATCCAAGTACTTCACGGTCGGTATCTCAAAATTTAGCACCTTAGAAGGAAGAAAATTAATGATAAAGGTGGCGGTAAGAAAAGTTTCATCCCAAATATTTAATAGCATGGAAGCAAATTAATGAGAAAGGTGCCAACCATTCAATCTATACCGTAGAAGTTTTAAGTATAGTTACCTAGTCATATACTAGAAACTGCTATTAAGATTTTGTTAGATCATAAAATATATAGTTTGTTCATTTGTTAAAATATATTCTAGAAAGGAAAATTTGTTAAAAATAATAGTTATAATTAGCACATCAAACTTTATTCCATGATATATATTACAACCATGTAATAGAGAACACAACACCAGGAATGTTAGAAAAACATTTATAAGTGATTAATCATGCTAAATAAATAGTATAATTATAATTTTTAATATTATATCATGCACAAATAATAATTTCTAAGGTGTAAAATTTTAGTACAAAGTAATACTCCATCTGTTTCTAAATATAAATTTAGGTTATCAAAACATCTTATATTGTGGAGCAATAGTAGTAAATATTATGAACAAATCTAGGATTGTCTAGCCTAACCTTTGTCATAGCACATGGGAAGCACGAATTTTATGAACAAATCTAAGAGGCAAGCTATGAAGGTCGCGTTACCTATTGGAACCTAGATAAGCAGGGGCGGATCCAGGCCCAGGGCAACCTGGGTCATGGCCCGGGGCGGAGCGCAAATCTCTACTTAGCATCAGCGAAAAAAAATATTTGGCCCAGGGCGCAGCCCAAGTCTGGCCCATGTGGCCTCCCTCCCTGCTCGAGCGACAAAGAAACCACGGCCTGTTGTGGCGTCGCGTATCAAGAATTACAGGCGCATGTCGTTCCCTTCAGGAAACCGTGCCGGCGCCGCAAACAGCCAGCTAGTGCAGTGAGCCATGCCGGCATCCCGTACCCCTACCTCTTGTGCTGGCCCCAACTCGCCGGACCGTCGCCCCGACCGACCGTCTCCCCCTGTCCCCTGATGGCTGATGCCCTAACCCCCATGCGACCCCTCGACCTGCGTCGCCACACCGCCTGCCCGTCTCTGGTCTCCCCCCTGTTCGTCGCCAGCCGCAGCGGCGATGCCAGTCCCGGCTGCTTACCTTGCCTGAGTGCCTGACTGCAGCCTTTGGTTCCTCCGTTGTCAGGGACTGTCCGTTGTGCCATGTAATTTCAGCTAGCTAATTGAATTGGAAACCGATTGGAATTTGACTCATTTGGATAGTCAGATTTAATGTTGCAGGAACACGAGAGATTTTATCTATCCATCTCGAAACCGAACCAATCAACAAATGCGAATTCTCAAGCCGAACAAATGGATGAATTATAGCATGATTTGCTATATTCAGCGACATGTATTTCACTCTATTAATGATGATGATATTGTATATCGTTTTCAAGCATATTGTTCACCTAGAGGAGTTTTACCTCTTCGTTTTGGTAAGTTCTCATATTTATATCAATGATTGACCATTTTATTTCATATTTGTGCCTTTTTTTATGAAATATTCTTCTACTACCGATTAGATATTGGGAGGCTCAGACAAACTAACCTAGTGATTTGGTACCTTTTGTATTTGGTACTACTATTTCTAGGTTTTACTCATCTCTTATCGTATGTTTTTTGATCGTTAATGGTGAATTTAAAAATATATGCTTATGCTTGCTATCGTACAAAAAAATTGTGTTATTACAAGATTTTTCTAGTTGTCCTTTGTACGGTTAGTTTTTGGCCAGGGCTTGCTCCATTTCTGGCTCCGCCACTGGTGATAAGAAACATAAAAAACGGTGAGTATTCAAAGAGGAAGGATTGCCTTGCTGCACTCAGCTTGCACAAAATTACCATTGCAGTTTGCTGAGAAACACACATAAAAAATCATTTCTGACTTGTCACATGCTCCAATTGCAAAGGCTACAGCTTCTATACCTCTAAAAATATAGGAAATATAGCATACTGAATTCTTTAAACCAAGTTTAATTTTAAAATACATCATGGCTGAAATTAAGAAATGATGTCCTTATATGGGCTATGAGAGACTTGCATCAGTGTGTTACTTTTGTACCTATATTGCTCACATTCTTATTTGGACTTAAGTTCAACTTCCAAAACAAGTGTCTACTTATCAATGTAGTAAAATGAATAAATGAAAGAGGACTAAGCCGAGTAGGTGACACTTATGCAGGCAAGAGGAAAAGGAAATAGCCCACTGTATGAAGAAGTTTTGGTGAACGCAACTGAGAGATGCAAAAAGGGATGATAATCCCCTATTTCAGCCGGAAGCAACATGCAATAAGTCAAATATGAATACAATCTAATTATTAGGATCCCCAAAAGGAGTGGTGAAATTCTACAAAAGGCAATTCGGTACCCCCAAAGGAGCGATGCATTATCTGATATAAACAGTAATCTCTGAAGATTTTGATTCAGGTCCCTCAAAGGCTGCATACAGTATCATGCAGGAAAGCGGTAAAAATGCAGTGGAAACACCTAATAAAGAACTAAGGACATTGTATCATAGGCCACTAAGTTTGTGATACACAGCCATAGCCTTCATTAGCAAGCATTGTTGCATTATTCAGGAATATATATGGGATCGATGAAAACTGATAAACTTTCAAATGTGAACGGAGACAGCTAAATGACAAAGGCATGCATGCGAACAATACCATGCAACCAACTGCCATGATAGAGCTATATCAAAAATTGTTTGTTGACATGAGATGTCACTGATAATATTTTGTTGTAGTATCCAAAATGATGTTCTACCATCTTTAAATAAAATAATTTTAGGCTCATTTGAAAATTGATTCATAGGCATTTTGGATGGAGCTGTATTTTTTAGTCTTGAAGATGATAAATCTTAGAAGGTATTTCCATAAATCATAGTCAATCAGATGTAAAAAAAGTTGATTTGAGTATAACCTTTTAGTAAAGTATTTATCTCCAAATGAAACTATGATTTTCCAATGTTGTGACTAAATAAACTCTTTTAGTTCGTTTCTTTGGTTTCTTTTTATTGTCTTCAAAATTTAATTGTACGTGCCATCTTAATTTGCAATCATATGAAAAATGATGAGTGAATAAGTAGGCGTGTGTAGCTATACAGGTCAGTGTGGCCTGTGTCGAAACTCTGTTGAAATCCGAAGTGTTGAAATACAGGTCAGACTAGGCGCTGGACAGCGCTCGCCTTCATTTCATATCTGAATTCAGCTGAGATACTACACACCATAGATGGGTCGCACTATTCGAACTATTCATATGTACTAGATTTAGGGGTGCGTCTTGGCGCACGAACCCCGTTGAACTCGAGTCAATTTAGAGTCAATTTAATAATATAGATGAGCGAAAATAATAATATGCAAATTCAAAACGATGTGTCCATAGTAAGGAGGTTTACATTTAGGAGCCTAAGAGCTGAATTTGACAATGACCTAGCTTATGAAATGGTTAAAGTGAAAGTTGCAGTTTTGTTTATTTAAACGAATTTAAACTTCTTAAGATTTTTCCCTGGATGCCACACTGGATTACTTTTGTGAAATGCAAATAAAAAGCATGCATAGTTCACAGAGACATATATACTAATGCATAGTTCACCGAGAGATACTAAAACAATTATCTGTTTCTCGGTTACATAGGATGAGTCAGACATTTTTCTTGTGAGTGAAAAGGGACAGAACATAAGCATATCTAAAACTTTTACTTCGTCAACATGTATGTGAGAGATAACTTGGTAAAAAAATATTGCATTTTTCACAAGTATGCACGTGTCTAGCATCGTCAGGTACATCATGTACCCCTTCAAGACGTCTGAGAGGGGTACCTTCTATGTCACCACAATTTCGTTACCATTTGGGTGAACACCAGGTCCGCCGCGATGGTATGCAACTGCTTGTTGATATCAGTGCCCTTCTTATATCCCAGCTTCAGATCGTTCTCACAAATCTCTTCCACATACATAATCATTATGTTTTCTCCTGTAAACACATGTGTCCAAGACTAACGGTAAATAGTTCAAAGACTGAATTGTTAGATTGAATCAGGAAGGTCATTGCACAACATGAAAAATCTAGCTTTGGTCTACAATGAACAACCGCAGTGACCCAAACAAAGCTCATGCGTCATTTCTGAAATAAATATTTGGCCGCAAAGGCATCCTTGCATGCTATGTCCCTTCGAGAAGCAGGGACGAGTGATAACTTGATTCCAGAACTGGAGATGAACAAATGGAGATAAAAAATTGACTTAGGTCTTTCGATGGATGTGAGCCATGGTCGGAGGGCCTACCGCGTGACCCTATCCAGTGTGTATGATATCTCTGACTTAACTTATTCGTGACACTGTCTTAAAACGACGACAATATTTTCATCTCTACACTGATCTATTGCTTACTTAGTTCCTCATCTAACTGATACATGAGTTTCTTTTTGTTCAGAAGGCTTGATATTTCTGAAAGTTGGAAATTCAAGTTAATCATATGCTCTGAAACGTTTCAGTTCTCATCAGAAGGACTTAATCTTCAGTTCTTTTGAGCTAATTAGATTATCATAGAGCTATGCAGACTACTCTCATTTGATTCATTGGGTTCAATGTGTGCAAACATGGCTTATCCGAAAACTTTGAAAATATATGGCCAACTTATGTGCAAGAAATGGCATGCACTGCTATTCCACCCTATCCTATGGCCTCAATATTGACAGAGAAGGTGCAGAAATTAACTCAATAATGAAGGACAAAACGAGGAGTAGGGAATGCAACCTAACAATCATAGTTGAAGTAGGAAGAGAAGTACCTCACGAATTGCAGGCAATGTGACATACCTATTAGCGTCCATGCTTCACAGAAAACTGCAAATCTAACGAATATTTGAGTACAATCTCACAAGAAAACATTCTACTACAGCTTTAAGACAAATATAGTTTCATAGTAAAATCGCACATGAGTTCATGCTTCATAGAAAAACCAAGCCAAACTCACTTGACCCCCATTCGGCTGAATAATGCACCAATGAGCACAACCTGTAACAAAATGTTTTAGGATAAATACAAAGAACATAAATCTGCAATGGTGGAATTAGCAGAGTTTTGATCTTAACAGAACAGGACGAACACTATACAATGAGATCCAGAGCTACCAATCCTGTTGTAAAGCATAAAAAACGACCCTGCTTAATATTACCAAATATATATGAGAACTATTAGTTGACGGATGGAAGCAAGAAAGAACAACAAGGTCTGTAATTGCTAGTTGCTAAGTTTGTGAAAAAAAGCATAATTAATTCACGTGCAGTTTTGCTGAATTTTTTAAAAAAATTTAAACCCTGCAAAGCAAAGTCAGAACCTGCCAGTCGCTAAGTTTGTGAAAACATGGACAAGTTGTGATATTAAGTCTTCTGCAATATACCATGCCTGAACACCCAAAAATTGTCGTGCTCGAGTGGATGTGTTTTTTGCGGCAAGATAGCATGTTGGAATTGACCAAGAAGCTCCCCTCAAGTCCTTTCGCATTGTACCTCACATATCTCACCATAGTTTTTACATACATAAGCTTGTTAGGGACGGACTTTCCAAGACTTTCAATATAAACAGGTCTCCCCTCTTTGTAAACATCGGGATAACCATGGGGATAAATTCCAGAATAGTGTCCACCTCGGTGTAATCAAAATCCTATAGATAAATATGGCTCCAGCTGTTACTTATAGCCAAAAGGATCTAAACTGTATTAAGACTTTAATTTCAGCTAGCTGACCTCAACAATTGTATCAGTACCATATTCCTTCCCCCACTGAAGGATGTACATCCACATTTGATTTTCTTTCTCAGTATCAAACTATTTAGTACATTCTTGTAAAGAATATTTTAGATTGCATAAAAATTGTAGTTATGGAATCTGAAAATATAAACAGTTGTACACTAAATAAATGTTTTATGAGGCTGATTTCATGAATTGAATGTGGTGCTTTACAAACGCCAATCCTAAGCCTAAAATATAAATATTATTAGTTTTAGGACGATATGTTTGGTTGCTTAAAATAATAGAGAAATTAAGCAGGGAAAGGGGGAAATAGAGAAAAGTGAAGAATCTCACCTACGCCAAATGATCTGTGCTGTGATCCATCCACCGGCGGCCAGGAGAGACTCGAAGGATTCCATGGGACTTGCTTGCATTCGTTGGACTGTAGCCTTTGAGATTGGAATCACATGTGAATTATGATCAGTTTGTCCATGTGAATTTCTCATGACCATCATATCCAAGAATGAAGCTCATGACTATCATGACTTGCAAGCAGCCTATAAATTATACCATAAAAACCCAGGCATTGAACTGATATGTGGGAGTGAAGATTCAGAACATATGTTAATTACACATCTGTAGCCCGTGTCAGCATCTAATGATAATAGCATTCGGACTCAGACTACTTCTATAGCGAGAAGCCCCATAATTTGCTTCTCGGCATTGTGCGAGATGATGTCTATTTATACTCATTAAAACCTCAAAAATAAATAACTTATGCGAACCATATTTGCAACGTAGCTCTTCATATCAAGGAAAGGGTGGTACGGACATCCACAGGATGGCTAAGTGCTAATTTTTGCAAGTCACTTGAAGGTTCTAACTCAGCGTACAAACAACAGAAATCATAAAACTCATCAAGTATGCATCGTAGTTAGTTTAGCGAAAATCATAAGAAATCAGACAATGGAAGTTGCCCGCCTCATACATCATATGGATATTTATAGAAGGCATTACCCAAGCATCAGATGTAGTAAATGCACCCAGCTGACAGCTTATTTACCAATATCCCATATACATTCTTTCGGTCCGAAAATTCCATGGTAAAAAAGGTTGTAATGCTTCTATAAATGAAGAAAAAAAGTATTCAGCTAGAATAAAATTTCCCTCAACCGACCATTTAGAAAGATCTATGGTAGATGGAAGTATTACAGGAAATGTTTTTACATTGTCACAGCTGTAAAGCACCACTCACCAGGACGTCAGAATGTTTAAGTAGGCAATGGTACAATTCTAAGATGCCAATAACCTACCATGTATTAGCGGCTGATAACCCACAAGTATAGGGGATCGCAATAGTCTTCGAGAGAAGTAAAATCCAATTTATTGATTCGACACAAGGGGAGCCAAAGAATATTTATAAGCCTTAACAACTGAGTTGTCAATTCAGCTGCACCTGGAAATAGTTTGGCTCGCAGTAGTTTATCAGTAGCAACAGTTTTGTAATAACAATAGCAAAGTAAAAGCAGTAGTAAAAGTAAAGACAGTAGTAACAATTGTAGTAAACATTAGGATTAAAGCGTGGTAGGCATAGGGATGGATGGACGGGCGTTGCATGGACAAGACAATTCATGTAGCAATCAAGATATAGGACAATTGTAGATAAATAAGGTAAAGCATCCAAGTACTAAATAATCATAGGCATGTGTTGCAGCGAGGCCTCTAGGTAATCCACTAGCAATTAAGGTGCTCCTTTTAATAGAGCACCGGAGCAAAGCATTAACACTCCATGAACACACATGATCCTCATATCACAACCATTCCCTCCGGTTATCCCGATTATTGTCACTTCGGGGCCTTTGGTTCCGGACAATAATATGTGTATACAACTTGCAGGTAAGATCATAAACAATAATATCCTCATGAATCAATAACATGTTCAGATCTAAAATCATGGCACTCGGGCCCTAGTGACAAGCATTAAGCATAACAAGTTGCAACAATGTCAAAAATCACTAACAATAGATACTAGGCACCATGCCCTAACAATCTGATGCAATTACATGAACGATCTCATCCATTCCCTACCATCCCCATAGCCTACAGCGGGGGATTACTCACTCATGGATGGGAGAATCATAGATGGTTGATGGAGAAGCGATGGTGATGATGATGGTGATGATCTCCTCCAATTCCCCGTCCCGACAGGGTGCCATAATGGAGTTTCTGGTTCCGAATCGCGGTTTCTGGTGGGGGCGGCGCAGCGGAACTCTATCTGGAAAAAAGTCGACCCCCCGTCTGTTTTAGGTCAGAGGGATTTTATAGGCGAAAGAAGAGGTCGAGGCGGAGTCCAAGGCAGCCACACCACCCCCTGGCGTGACCTGACCTGACCCGCGCGGCCAGGTGGTGTGGGCCCCTCGTGGCCCTTCTTCGTCTCCTCTTCTGGCTCCATGAGTCATCTGGTAAAATATGAGTTTTGCGATATTTTTCGGGATTTTTCCTAAAAGTTGATTTCCTACACAAAAACGAGACACCAAAGCAATTCTACTGAAAATAGCGTTAGTCTGCATTAGTTGTATCCAAATCACACAAATTAGAGAAGAAACAATAGCAAAAGTGTTCGGGAAAGTAGATACGTTTTGGATGTATCAACTCCCCCCAAGCTTAGCTTATTTCTTATCCTCAAGCAATTCAGTTGAAAACTGCATGCGATAAAAGAAACTTTCACGAACACATTTGCTTCATAAGATGTATATATTCTCAACATATGATCAAATACTTAGGTAATTCATAATAAAGAGTATGTAAATAAGTTTACCCGGTAGTCATGCAAACTATAAAGAGATTCCAACTCAATAATAATAAGCAGCATGACACATAGGCATATGCTGGATTGTAATGCTCATAAGAAGATATGATAAAGTGGTATCTTGCTTGCCTTTCTTTGGATCAAAACATAAATTCCAAGGCACCTCTGAAGTTTAAGTGAAGACTAGAGATAAAAATATCAAAGATACAAGTGTCAAAGTTATGTCACAACTAACCGTGTTTTTGGACAAGCACATTACACTAAGAATGACAGCTCCGCTCTCGGGAAGGTCCTCAAAGAATAAATGGTGACTCAACATAAAAGTAAAAGAAAATATTTTAAAAGTTTGAAGAGCTTCCAAATGTTGAAAGTATGGTACTCATTAGCTTTGAGCTCTCATTGCCCCTATCATAAGCATCTTGAGCTGATTAAGGTTAATGCGACACAAATATGAGGATATGTTTGACAAGTTATAAGTTGCTTACAAGTACCGGACCTCATGATACTCAACTTTAGTCACGAGTAAGTTCTTGTCAATGTAAGTACATGTGTATCATAGAGAATCGCCAACGGGGTACCCCTTGCCCCATGATACAGGAGCTATCCCATACCAAAATGCAAGGCAACAGACAATGAGCATCTCAGTGATATTTTTATTTGCTATTTGCATAGGTTTTTATTGAGGATGCTTCACATATTGCTCACTATGATTATGTGATACGTTGCTAATGTATCCATAATTTTTGATGTTCCATGCTTGGTTTTTATCTACTTTCTTATGTTTTGTCCACACTTTGGAGTATTTTTATACACTTTCTTGGACTAGCCTATTAACAAGATGCCACAGTGCCAGCTGCCTGTTTTCTGCTGTTTTTGGTTCCAGGAAAGTCAGAAAATGAATATTCTCGGAACTGGACGGGACAAAAGCCAAAGTCAGTTTTTCACCGAGGGGGACACCGAGCCAGAATACGAGACGGAGAGGGGCCAGGGGCGGCCAGACCTGGCCCATGCCAGGGTGTGGTGTGGCCACTCAGGGCACCCCCTTGGCCTCCCCTTTCGCCTATAAGATGCCTCCGATACAGAAACCGTAAGTAGCCGATCGATCAGAGTTCCACAAAAGAGTTTGTAGCCGCTGTCATCTCCCTACCTAGATCAGGAGCTGAAGCTCTTCCCGGCACCCTACCGGAGGGGAGAATTCACCCTGGAGGCCTTCTTCATCACCATGCAAGCCTCCGGTGTGATGCGTGAGTAGTTCATCCTTGGACTATGGGTCCATGTAGTAGCTAGATGGCTGGTTCTTCTCCTTTGTGCTATCATGTTTAGATCTTGTGAGCTCCATTCATGATCAAGATCATCTATTTGTAATAATACATGTTGTGTTTCCGGGGATCCGATGGATATTGAGATGCTATTTCAGATTGATTATTGATTCTATCATGTCTTTGTTATTTGTGATCTTGCATGCTCTCTGTTGTTAGTAGATATCTTGGCTGAGTAGATGCTAGCAACTCCAAGAGGGAGTATTTATGCTCGATAGTGGGTTCATGCCTCTAGTAATCTGGGGAAGTGACAGAAATCTCTAAGGTACTAGATGTGTTGTTGCTACTAGGGAGAAAACAACAATCCTTTGTTCATAGAACAATCGTATTGTTTACTTTACACGCAATGTGTAATGCAATTATCTGTTGCTTGCAACTTAATACTAGAGGGGGTTCAGATGATAACATGAAGGTGGATTATTAGTCATAGATGCAGTTGGATTACGGTCTATGTATAATATTGTAATGCCCAATCAAATCTCATAGGAGTCAAGATGATTAGTATATGCATGTATGCTTTCTCGGTGTCTGTCAATTTCCCCGTTGTAATTTGTTCACCCAACGTGTCATCTATCTTAAGGAGAATCACCACTAGTGAACTATGGACCCTGGTCCTTTCTTTTACCATCAATCTACAACTGTTTACTGTTTTCTGTTTAATTTCTACAAGCTATTACTTTCTTCTACACAATACGTTTAATCCTTTGTTTTCGGCAAAACCGGTGAGATTGACAACCTCACTATAAGTTGGGGCAAAGTTCTGTGGCTGTGTTGTGCAGGCTTCCAAGTTGGCAAAAACACCTTGGAGGTGTTTCCTTGCTCCTACTGGTTCGATAACATTGGTTTCATAACTAAGGGAAACTTGCTGCTATGCTCATCATACCTTCCTCTTTGGGTTCCCCAACGAGCTCGAGATATCTTGGGCCATCAAGCTCTTTTCTGGCGCCGTTGCCGGGGAGTCAAGGACATCTTCACAAGGGGAGTCCCTCATAACCAATCTCTTTACTTTGTTTTATTTGTTTTGCTTAGTTTATTTTTGCTTTGTTTGCTTGTTTCTTTATCAAAAACACACAAAAAATTAGTTTTACTAGTTTGCTTTCTTTATTAAAAAATTAGCTCCTATTTTAAGTTGCCATTATGTCTAGCATTGCTCCAATCACTATGTCACCTGAGGAAATGATTTTCACTTTTAAACAAGGAATTGAAGAGAGTTTCAAAGAAGCTTGGTCTAGAATCTCTGATCTACATGAAAAAACTGAACCTAAAATGACTCAAAGCTTGTTCCTTAGCAGTTTTTACCTTGGAATTGCTCTTTGCTATAGATATGCTTTGGATTCTGTAGTGGGAGGAGACTTCCTCCAATGCAATGAGGATGATGCTTTTGATGCCATAAAGAAGTTGGTCTTTACTTACAATTTTCCTAGCAAATCTTCCTTTATAAACATATTTGCTAGATTGAATACTCTTGAGACCAACACTGCTAGTTTAAAAGATTGCTATAATACACTTAGAGAGCATCATGACTATGTTCCGATAAATTCTGAACCCTCAAAATGGCATCCCACAGTAAAGATTGTTATAAATAATGAAACTTTTCATGCTCGTTGTGATATCATGTCTGAATTCTGTCTTATGCCTAAAGATGTCTATGAATCTTTGAATCTTTGGGGACTTTCTGAAGGAGGAGAAGAAATATTTCTTGCTAATAATGCCACAATATTACCAATTGGAATAACTGAAGGAGTGTTTACAAAGATCCTAGTGAAAATGGTTTCTACTGATTATCTTGTTATTGAATGTGTAGGAAAAGGACAAATTACACTTAGAAGATCCCTATTGAAACTCCTTGGAGCAATAATATATGTGGAAAAGGGCACCATGTACTTTGCTTCTCCACCAAACAATCATATGTTCCCCAACGTTAAGAATAAAAGTAAGAGAGGTAAGGGCAAGAAATTTGGTTTTAATGCTTCTTCATTTGAGAACACTTGATTCTTTTTCTTGCTTCTTATGGCTAACTTAAAGGCGTTAAAGAAAAGTACTTACTGGGAGATAACCCAAAAGTTTTAGATGAGTCTTGGAAGTTATTACATCAGTAATAACCGCTCCTTATCCTTTTTATTTTTATTTTGTGCCAAGAGTAACCTCTAATGAGAGAGAAGTAATGCTTGGAAAAGTTGTTGTCCCGAAATAGATTTTTGTGCTTTACCGTAAACTTTCGTGTAAAATCTCTATACATCGTTTTGAGGCGTGAATTTTTGTGCTTCTGCCCCAGGTTGTTATCTAACTTTCGTTAGTTCAACACTTTTTGATTTGAGCAACAGAAGGTCTTCGAAAGAATTGGTTTTTATCTGCTGGTCTGTTTTGACAGATTTCTGCCATTATTTGCATTTGCTTCTTGTTGGTTCATTTTTGGGTTCTCTTTGGGGAATTGAGCTTTTTAAGGAAAGTGCTTCAGTAGTTTGTGTTTTAATAAAAGTTTTATTGGTGTTGAAACTGAACCCAAAGACTTATTATCTTGAGTGCACTAATGTTGCTAATAAAGATTGTGTGAAGTTTTGTATGAAGGAAAAATTTCAGGTGTATGGAGAGAATGATGTAAAGAGATGAAGAATGGACTAAAGCTCAATCTTGGGGATGCTACCCCATGTCACCCCAACAAATATTCAAGAGGTACAAGCGTCAAAGCTTGGGGATGCCTAAGGCATCCCCTTCTTCATCAATAAAAATCCTAGGTTTCTTCAAAACACTTCATTTTTATTGTTTCATGCACAATTGTGTTGTTCTTGGAGCGTCTTCGTTTTCGTTTTTTGGTTTTCATTTGCTTTGTTTGCTTAGTTTTCTAAATAAATTGGTTGGAGCCCCTCTTTCATACATTGGTTTTCAAATAGTTTTGTTTGGTTTGGAAAAGAGTAGGAAAGCTCATGCTTAAGTGGTAGAGAGAGCTTGTTTTTGACTGTGGCCTATGCTTTGTCATGCCATGCTTGATATTGTTTTGGATTTATGCTTAGTATTCTTTGTTGTAGCATGACTTGTTATAAACAATTGAGATTGCTTAATGTGTCTTGGATGAATCATGCGTTGTTTTAGATATTAAAGCATAGTATTGTGGTATTCTCCTTTGATGCTTTATTTGGATTGACTTGGCGCATGCTCACACCATGTTATGACTATACCAAGTCACCATAGCATTTATGATCCTTTAGTTTTCGACTTGTAATATCACTTTATGCTTTGATTAATGATGTTTTGTTGCTTTGCATGATTATGGCCATTATTGCTCTCTTAGTTGGTCGCTCCCAGTCTTTTGCTAGCCTCCATAACCAAGTATGAGTTCCACTCATGCATCCAACTCCAAATAAAACCAAGTTGTTCCAAAGAGTCCACCATACCTACCCATTAGCATTTGCTATTCCAAGCATATTCATGTTTTTATCTACCTTCTGAATTAAACTTGTTATGTGAAAACTAGTGATTAAAGCTCTCACGAACTTGATGGCACACTTTACTTTCTTGCATTTAATAATCTTGAACCATTGCGTCCATCTTTGTTCTGTATATGCTTGCGCTTTATGAGTTGAAGTTAGGAGAACCATGTATCATGGGGAACGCTTTCAACATTGCACTTATTATTCCGTTGATATCATGATTATTTTGCCTATGGATCCCGGTGGTGTGAAATAAAAGGGGAACTTGTAAGATCATGGAGTTTGTATGTGTGTTAGAGAAACGCCTGGGCCGCTAGTCTAAGCCATGCCTAATCATGGTGGAAACTTGCAGCATAACCATAATGATCACTCTATGAAGCATCCTCAATAAAAACCTATGCAAATAGCAAATAAAAAGATCGCTGAGATGCTCATTGTCTGCTTGCCTTGTCATTTTGATAATGGGATAGCTCTTGTATCATGTGCAAGGGGTACCCCGTTGGTGGTTCTCTATGATACATATGTACTTACAATGACAAGAGCTTACTTGTGACTAAAGTTGAGTAGCATGAGGTTCGATACTCGTAAGTAAGGGGCATGAGATTTCAACTTATGACTTGCCAAGCATATCCTCTTAGTTGTGTCACTTTAAATTTAATCACCTAAATATGCTTATGATAGGGGCAATGAGAGCTTAAAGCTAATAAGTACCATAATTTTTGAAGCTCTTTATGAAACTTGAATCTCTGCTTCCTTCTATGAAGGCCTTTCTTTTTACTTTTATGCTGAGTCTCCACCTTCTATCTTTATGCACCTATTGAGAGAGCATAGTGTCCATTCTTAGTTCTATGTGCATTGTCCCAAGACTTATTGATTGATGCATAACTTTGATATTGCTTATTCTTAAACTATTTGTATCTAGTCACCCTTATAAACTTTGAAGGTGTCTTATGCATTTATATTTGATACTCTATGAGGGACAAGCTGAATGCCACTATGCTATGTTTTCTTTATGTGAAACAAACAAACGTCTTGCAAAGCATTGTTACTCATGAATCATTTGTTTGTGCCTTTTCATGTTGCAACATAGTTGCTTTGTCTTATTGTTAGAACTTTATCTTTCATGCTATGTTGAAGTACTATCATCCCAGCTATGAATGTTTTACAAATACTTTGATCAAGTTTATGATGGTGCATGTCACCTCAAAAATTATTCTTTCTTTTTATCACTTACCTACTCGAGGACGAGCAGGAGTTAAGCTTGGGGATGTTGATACGTTGCTAACGTATCCATAATTTTTGATGTTCCATGCTTGGTTTTTATCTACTTTCTTATGTTTTGTCCACACTCTGGAGTATTTTTATACACTTTCTTGGACTAACCTATTAACAAGATGCCATAGTGTCAACTGCCTGTTTTCTGCTATTTTTGATTCCAGGAAAGTCAGAAAATGAATATTCTCGGAACTGGACGAGACAAAAGCCAAAGTCAGTTTTTCACCGAGGGGGACACGGAGCCAGAATACGATACGGAGAGGGGCCAGGGGCGGCCACACCACCTGGACACGCGGCCAGGCCTGGCCTGCGCCAGGGGGTGGTGTGGCCACCCAGGGAATCCCCTCGGCCTCCCCTTTCGCCTATAAGATGCCTCCGATACAGAAACCCTAAGTACGCGATCAAAATTTCATGAAAGAGTCTGTAGCCGCCATCATCTCCATCCCTAGATCGGGAGGGATCTGAAGCTCTTCCCGGCACCCTGCCGGAGGGGAGAATTCACCCTGGAGGCCTTCTTAATCACCATGCAAGCCTCCAGTGTGATGCATGAGGAATTCATCCTTGGACTCTGGGTCCATGTAGTAGCTAGATGGTTGGTTCTTCTCCTTTGTGCTATCGTGTTTAGATCTTGTGAGCTCCATTCATGATCAAGATCAGCTATTTGTAATCATACATATTATGTTTGCGGGGATCCGATGGATATTGAGATGCTATTTCAGATTGATTATTAATTCTATCATGTCTTTGTTATTTGTGATCTTGCATGCTCTCCGTTGTTAGTAGATATCTTGGCCGAGTAGATGCTAGCAACTCCAAAAGGGAGTATTTATGCTCGATAGTGGGTGCCTCTTGTAATCTGGGGAAGTGACAGAAATCTCTAAGGTAGTAGACGTGTTGTTGCTACTAGGGAGAAAACAACAATCCTTTGTTCATAGAATAATCGTATTGTTTACTTTACATGCAATGCGTAATGCAATTATATGTTGCTTGCAACATAATCCTGGAGGGGGTTCGGATGATAACCTGAAGGTGGATTATTAGTCATAGTCGAAGCTGGATTACGAGCTATGTATAATGTTGTAATGCCCAATCAAATCTCTTAGGAGTCAAGATGATTAGTGTATGCATGTTTGCTTTCTCGGTGTCTTTCAATTGCCCCGCTGTAATTTATTCACCCAACGTGTCATCTATCTTAAGGAGAATCACCACTAGTGAACTATGGACCCCGGTCCTTTCTTTTACCATCAATCTACAACTGTTTACTGTTTTCTATTTACTTTCTGCAAGCTATTACTTTCTTCCACACAATACGTTTAATCCTTTGTTTTCGGCAAAACCGGTGAGATTGACAACCTCACTGTAAATTGGGGGCAAAGTTCGGTGGTTGTGTTGTGCAGGATTCCAAGTTGGCAACAACACCTTGGAGGTGTTTCCTTGCTCCTACTGGTTCGATAACCTTGGTTTCATAACTGAGGGAAATTTGCTGTTGTGCTCATCATACCTTCCTCTTGGGGTTCCCCAACGATCTCAAGATATCTTGGGCCATCATTATGCTGCAAGTTTCCACCATGATTAGGCATGGCTTAGGTTAGCCGCCTAGGCGTTTCTCTAGCACATATACAAACTCCATGAGCTTACAAGCTCCCCTGTTTTTTCACACCGTTGGGGTCCATAAGCAAAACAACATGATATCAACTAAATAATGTGCAATGTTGAAAGCGTTCCCCATGGTAACATGGTTCTGCTAATTCATAGCTTATAAACCGCAAGCATATACGCAACATAGATGGACACAATGGTTCAAGTTTATGAAGTGCAAGAAAGTAAAGTGTGCCTTCAAGTTTGTGAGAGCTTTACTAACTAATTTTCTCATAACAAGCAAACATTTTTATTGGAAGAAAAATAAAGCATAATAAATATGCAAGGAATAGTAATGATGCTAATAGGTAGATATGGTGGACTCTTTTTGACAACTTTGGTTTGGGGAGTTTGATGCACGAGTAAAGCTTATACTCAACGGAAGTGAAGGCTCGCAATAGAAAGGGAGCGACAATCGAGAGAGCAGTAACTGTCATAATCATGCTTGCGACAAAACAAAATTAATAGTGGCATAAAAGTGACACAAGAACTCTGAGGCAGAATAAATCATCGAGGCTTAACTAACTTTTTGTTTAGTCATATGCATGCGTGAGCATGTGCCAAGTCGATTCAAATAAAACATTCAGAGGAGGATACCACAATGTCATACCAAGTTATGAATAGAACAATGCAAGCAAACATTTACATGACATGTTACAAACTATTAATGGATTGGAACTGATCATAAGAGAGCAATAACTACTAAGCATCCATTAAATAACATACACCTTACATAAACAGACTAAGCATGCTCACAATGATGAGTATATGTACAAAAGTGAAAACAAATAGAGTTCATACCATCCTCTTACCACACCCTGAGTTGTCGTAAATCATCATTGCCTTTCACTTGTGTGACTTGAATAATAAGATAAAACCAAACTCCAAGGAGTCATTGAGGACCACTGAACCATGCAACAAACTTTACAAAACCAGAGAAGAACAACAAATATTTTTGGGTTTTCGATTTTAAAGGCAAGAACCGAAGGGAAGAACAAGCAAAGCGGAATCTTTTTGGGTTTTTTGAATAATCAAAACAAAGCTGGAATGGATGAAGCAAACCAAGGATAAGAGATAAAGAAGTAAACAAAGAGAAATAACGAAAATATTTTTGGTCTTTTTGTGTTTCGGAAAGCAGAAATAAAGCAAGAACAAAAATAAAAATAACGCTAAGCATGGATATGCAAAGTACCGACTGAACATGATATGTAAATGAGTGTGATGTCGGTATACCTCCCCCCAAGCTTAGGCTTTTGGCCTAAGTGGGTATCAATCCCAAGCTAGCCATGAAGGAGTGCCTCCATAATATGGCGAAGAAGTGCCTTCATCCTGATATGAGCTCAAGGACGCCCCAGCATAGTGCGCGGAGTAGTCGTAAGAGGGCACATCCCCCTGGTGCTGCCCATGGAAACTAAGCAAGCGAAGCTGCTCGTCCACCTCCTCTTTGGAGCGCGACCATGGCATCCTGCAAATACTGAACAAGGTAGGCTGTGGCAAAGGAATTTCCCTCTCATCTCCAGTAAACAACATCATATAAACTAAACTCTCCATACTAGAGTTAGAAGTAACAAAGTGATGTGTTTTCATAGCAGCAAGATCAAGCCTTTGTGGTGTCAACACGGTATCATTAGGATCAACAGAAAGTTCCAAGGCAGAAACCATGCGTGTGGCAATAATGCCCCCATAAATGGGTCCTCTAGCAGCTAAGCAGCGGGCAATGAGAGAACCAAGATTATACTTTGTTTCATTATTAAGAGCGGCACTAATAAAAGCTAAATGATAATTAGAAATATTGCTAGTGTTCTCCCTACCAAGAATGCTAGTGGCAAGATAATAAGCAAAATATCTAAGAGCTAGGAGTTGAATATTCCTTATCTTCCCGCGCTGAGCTGTGCGGTCATCATCATTTGTTACACTTCGGTAGAGCTCCAGCAAATCAGCGGGTTGGCCCAGGATCTTCTTCACTGTCCCAGTCATGCCTCTGCCTAGAATGCTACAAAATCTTTCCAATGGCATGGTAATAGGCATATTATAAATTTTAAACGAAACAGTTGACCAATAAGGGGTGTTAGTGAAAGTGAAACTTTCACCAAAAGTTTTGGTGAGCATGGTATTGCTCACTCTCATCCTGCATGTAAGTGGTTAGACCAACCCTCTGAACAAGAAGTAGGAAATCATCAAGGATCCCTGCAGCTTGCAAAAAGGCAAAGCAAGGGAAGGTGGATGGATGAGCATCTCCCTCATCTCCTTCATTGCCAAAGTGTGGTGAAATAAGATCCTCATTATATAATGGCCTAAATTGACACGCTGATCTTGAAGGCCTTACCCTCCTAGGTGTGTCTCTTTCAAATACTTCCCCAAAAGTATGATTGTTCATCTCTCTTTTTTCTGAAATTTTAGACAACCATCATACAAGTGATTGCAAAGTGATTACATAATGAAAGGAACTACTTATAGGGACTTGTAAGAGGCCTAAACATGCATCAAAACAATTTATCTAAGAATTGAACAAGCATGCAAGCTCACAAAACCTGTCACCTACAGTAGCAAAATACTCAAGATATAATCCACTAATCACAAATCTACTTGGACAGGCGGAGGAGTCACATACTGGAGATCAAATGCTCCAAATCTCAGCAGCAAAGGTGGGCTGAGCAAGGAGATCGAAAATCGCGAGCAAGAACAACAAGAACACGGGTTTGAGCAAAGAACTTGTGCTTTCTCGGGAGAGAGAAGGTAGTGGCAGGAGGGAGAATAAGTGGAGGGCCAGGGTTGGCCCACACCATGGCCAGGCGTGCCCCTGGTGTGGCCGCGCCACCAGGTGGTATGCCTGATTGGTGGGCCCCCTGGGTCACTCCAGGTACTTCTCTGCCCCTCTTTTGACATAAAAATATAATATGAATTTTCTGAAAAATTTCGAGACACTTTATTTGTTAGCAATTTTCAGGTATTGATGAATAGTTTTCTGGCAGAAAGATAATTTTGGAATGATGCTATAACAAAACAAAACTCAAACTTCAGAAATTCTAAGATACTCTAATATGCAAGCAACTAGCAATAGAAAAGTAAACTAAGTGAAAGCAATAATTAAAATGGATAAAATAAAAGTAAGCAAAGATAATCATGGTGAAAATATTGTTTCATTCATTAAAATCCCTTTGTTAACAAGATTGATAAGGTCTTGTTACCAAAACAATTTTATATGAAACAAAACATTGCATTTCACTAAATGATTATGTTACCTCAACCTTGATAGCAATGGTCCCAATCATAACAATTTCATAGTTTTCTCGTGGTATGGGACAATATATTTCTCCAACTTGGATGCCCTAAATATTTTCAATTGAATTTAGGCAATATGGCTTATCAGTCTTCTTGGGGAAATAGACAATATGCTCCTTGTCATTAACATTAAAAGTTACCTTCCCTTCTCCTGCAGTATTAAGAAAAGGTCTCCCAAGAATACTAGACATATTGTCATCTTCAGGCATTTCAAGCACAACAAAGTCAGTTAATATCAAGCAATTATGAGCCACTTGAACATCTACATTGATGGCCCAAAGTATATCGAGCTCGTTGGGGAACCTCAAGTGGAAGGTATGATGAGCACAACAACAAGTTTTTCCTCAGTTATGAAACCAAGGTTATCGAACCAGTAGGAGCAAGGAAACACCTCCAAGGTGTTGTTTCCAACTTGGAATCTGCACAACACAACCATAGAACTTTGCCCCCAACTTATAGTGAGGCTGTCAATCTCACCGGTTTTGCTCAAAACAAAGGATTAAACGTATTGTGTGGAAGATAGTAATTGCTTGCAGAAAGTAAACAGAAAACAGTAAATAGTAGATTGTAGATTGATAGTAAAAGAAAGGACCAGGGTCCATAGTTCACTAGTGGTGATTCTCCTTAAGATAGATGACATGTTGGGTGAACAAATTACAGTGGGGCAATTGACAGACATCGAGAAAGCATACATGGAATACTAATCATCTTGACTCCTATGAGATTTGATTGGGCATTACAGCATTATACATAGACCGTAATCCAACTGCATCTATGACTAATAATCCACCTTCAGGTTATCATCCGAACCCCCTCTAGTATTAAGTTGCAAGCAACATATAATTGCATTAAGCATTGCGTGTAAAGTAAACAATACAATATTTCTATGAACAAAGGATTGCAGTTTTCTCCCTAGTATCAATAACACATCTAGTACCTTAGAGATTTCTGTCACTTCCCAAGATTACTAGAGGCATGAACCCACTATCGAGCATAAATACTCCCTCTTTGAGTTGCTAGCATCTACTCGGCCAAGATAGCTACTAACTACTAACAACGGAGAACATGCAAGATCACAAATAACAAACACATGATAGAATCAATAATCAATCTGAAATAGCATTCCAATATCCATCGGATCCCCACAAACACAACATGTAGATTACAAATAGATGATCTTGATCATGAATGGAGCTCACAAGATCTAAACATGGTAGCACTAAGGAGAAGAACCAACCAGCTAGCTACTACATGGACCCGTAGTCCAGGGATGAACTACTCACGCATCACACGGGAGGCAGGCATGGTGATGAAGAAGGCCTCCAGGGTGAATTCTCCCCTCTGGCAGGGTGCCGGGAAGAGCTTCAGATCCCTCCCAGTCTAGGGATGGAGATGATGGTGGCTACAGACTCTTTCATGGAATTTTGATCGGGTCCTTAGGGTTTATGTATCGGAGGCATCTTATAGGTGAAAGGGGAGGCCGAGGGGGTGCCCGAGGCGGCAGCACCACCCCCTGGCGTGGGCCAGGCCTGGTCGCGCGGTCAGGTGGTGTGGCTGGCCTCTGGCCCTCACCGTCTCGTCTTCTGGCTCTACGTCCCCCTTGGTGAAATGTTGACTTTGGCTTTTGTCCCGTCCAATTCCGAGAATATTCATTTTCTAACTTTCCTGGAACCAAAAACAACAAAAAACAGGCAGCTGGCACTGTGGCATCTTGTTAATAGGTTAGTCCAAGAAAGTGTATAAAAATACTCCAAAGTGTGGACAAAACATAAGAAAGTAGATATAAAACAAGCATGGAACATCAAAAATTATAGATACGTTAGCAACGTATCAACATCCCCAAGCTTAACTCTTGCTTGTCCTCGAGTAGGTAAGTGATAAAAAGAAAGAAATTTTTTTGAGGTGACATGCACCATCATAAACTTGATCAAAGTATTTGTAAAACATTGATAGCTGGGATCATAGTACTTTAACATAGCATGAAAGATATAGTTCTATAAATAAGACATAGCAACTATGTTGTAACATGAAAAGGTATAAACAAAAGATTCATGAATAACAATGCTTTGCAAGACGTTTGTTAGTTTCACATAAAGAAAGCATAATAAGAATCATATTTAGCTTGTCCCTCATACTGTAGCAAAACATAAATGCATAGGACACCTTCAAAGTTCATAAGGGTGACTAGATACAAATAGTTTAAGAACAAGCAATATCAAAGTTATGCATCAATCAACAAGTCTTGGGATGCACATTAAACTAAGAATGGCCACTATGCTCTCACAATAGATGCATAAAGATACAAGATGGAGACTCAACATAAAAGTAAAAGAAAGGCCTTCATAGAAGGAAGCAGGGGTTCAAGTCTCATAAAGAGCTTCCAAAAATTATGGTACTTATTAGCTTTCAGCTCTCATTGCCCCTATTATAAGCATCTTGAAGTGATTAAGGTTAAAATAAACAAACTATGGAGTATATGCTTGACAAAGTATAAGTTGGCAATCTCATGTCCCTTGGATACTAGAGCCGCTCCTCATGCTACTCAAGTTTAGTTACCGGTAAGTTCTTGTCATAGTAAGTACATGTGTATCATAGAGAACCGCCAACGGGGTACCCCTTGCTCGATGATACAGAAATATCCCCATATCAAAATGACAAGGCAAGCAGACAACGTGCATCTCAACAATCTTCTTATTTACCATGGGAAAATGGTGCTTTTTTCTCTCTTTCCTCTTTTCCCATCTCTTTTTTTCTTTCTTTTTTCTCAATCTCTATCTCTTTTTTTATAAGAAGAATGCTTCATAGATTGCTCATTATGGTTACACTGCAGGTTTCCACCATGATTAGGCATGGATTAGACCAGCGGCCTAGACGTTTCTCTAACACACATACATAACTCCATGGACTTACAAGCTCCCCTTTCATTTCACACCGACGACATCCATAAACAAAAGAGCATGATATCAACTGGGTACAATGTACAAGTGTAATGCTGAAAGCGTTCCCCATGAAAGCATGGTTCTGCTAATCCCCAACATGTAAGTGCAAGAATATACAATATATATGACACAATGGTTCAAGTTTATTAGGGGCAAGTAAAGTAAAGTGTGCCATCAAGTTTGTGAGAGCTTTAATCACTAGTTTTCTCATAACAAGTTTAATTCGGAAGGTAGATAAAAACATGAATATACTTGGAATAGCAAATGCTAATACGTAGGTATGGTGGACTCTTTGGAATAACTTGGTTTTATTTGGAGTTGGATGCATGAGTGGAACTCATACTTGGTTATGGAGGCTAGCAAAAGACTAGGAGCGACCAACTAAGAGAGCAATAATGGCCATAATCATGCAAAGCGACAAAACATCATTAATTAAAGCATAAAGTGATATTACAAGTCGTAAACTAAAGGATCATAAAGGCTATGGTGACTTGAGATAGTCTTAACATGGTGTGATCATGCGCCAAGTCAACCCAAACAAAGCATCAAGGGAGAATACCACAATATTATGCTTTAATATGCTAAAACAACGCATGATTCTTTCAAGGCACATTAAGCAATCTCAATTGTTTATAACATGTCATGATACAGCAAAGATCACTAAGCATAAAGCCAAAACAATATCAAGTATGACATGACAAAGCATAGGCCACAGTCAAAAACAAGCTCCTTATTTACCACTTAAGCATGAGCTTTCCTACTCTTTTCCAATCCAAACCAATCTTATTTGAAAACTAGTGTATGAATAAGGGGGTCCAACCAATTTATTCAAGAAAGCTAAGCAAACCAAGCAAACGAAAACTAAAAACAAAAACGAAGATGCTCCAAGAACAACACAACTGTGCATGAAACAATAAAAATGAAGTGTTTGGAAGAACCCGAGATTTTTATTGACGGAGAAGGGGATGCCTTGGGCATCCCCAAGCTTTGACGCTTGTACTTCTTGGATATTCTTGGGGTGACACGGGTGGCATCCCCAAGCTTGAGCTTTAGTCCATTCTTCATCTCATTACATCATTCTTTCCTTAGCACCTGATTTTTTTCCTTCATACAAAACTTCACACAATCTTTATTAGCAACATTAGTGTACTCAAGATAATAAGTCTTTGGGTTCAGTTCCAACACAAGTAAAACTTCCATTAAAACACAAGCTACTGTAGAACTTCCCTCAAAAAGGTAAATTCCCCAAAGAGAACCCAAAAAGGAATCAACAAGAAGCAAATGCAAATATGGGAGAAATCTGTCAAAACAGACCAGTAGATAGAAACTGATTTTTTCGAAGACCTTCTATTGCTCAAATCGAAAAGTGTTGAACTAACGAAAGTTGGATAACAACCTGGGGCAGAAGCACAAAATATTACAGCTCAAACCGACGTACAGAGAGTTTACACAAATTTTTACAGTGAAGCACAAAATTCTGTTTGGGGCAGCAACTTTCCCAAGCATTACTTCTCTCTCATTAGAGGTTACTCTTGGCAGAAAAAGCAAATAAAAAGGATAAGGACAGGTTATTAATGAAGCAATAACTTCCAAGACTCATCTAAAACTTTTGGGTTATCTCCCAATAAGTACTTTTCTTTAACGCCTTTAAGTTAGGCATAAGAAGCAACAAAAGAATCAAATATTCTCAAATGAAGAAGCATTAAAACCAAATTTCTTGCCCTTACCTCTCTTACTTTTATTCTTATACTTGGGGATCATATGATTGTTCGGTGGGGAAGCAAAGTGCATGATGCCCTTTTCCACATCTAATGTTGCTCCAAGGAGTTTAAGTAGGGATCTTCCAAGTGTGATTTGTCATTTTCCTACACATTCAATAACAAGATAATTAGTAGACACCACTTTAAGTAGGATCTTTGTAAACACTCCTTCAACTGTTCCAATGGGTAATATTGTGGCATTATTAGCAAGAGATATTGCTTCTCCCCCTTTAGAAAGACCCCAAAGACTCAAAGATTCATAGATATCTTTAGGCATAAGACATAATTCAGACATGATATCACAGCATGCATGAAAAGTTTCATTATTTATAGAAAATTTTACTGTAGGAAACCACTTTGAGAGTTCAGAATTTATTGGAACATAATCATGATGCTCTCTAAGCATGTTATAGCATTCTTTTAAACTAGCAGTGTGGGTCTCAAGAGTATTCAATCTAGCAAATATGTTTATAAAGGAGGAATCGGATTTGATAGGCAAGTTATATGTTAAGACCAACTTCTTTACGGCTTTGAAAGCTTCATCCTCATTTCATTGGAGGAAATCTCCTCCCACTACAGCATCCAAAGCATATCTATAGCAAAGAGCAGTTCCAAAGTAAAAACTACTAAGAAACAAGCTTTGAGTCATTTTAGGTTTAGTTTTTTCATGTAAATCATAGATTCTAGACCAAGCTTCTTTGAAACTCTCTTCAATTCCTTGTTTGAAAGTAAAAATCATTTCCTCAGGTGACATAGTGATTGGAGCAATGTTAGACATAATGAAAACTTGAGGTAGGAATAAATAATATTTTTTGTGTTTTTAATATAGAAAGCAAACTAGTACAACTAATTTTTTTGTTTCTGATAAAGAAACGAGCAAACAAAGTAGTACATAAACTAAGAAAAACAAAAATAACAAAGTAAAGAGATTGGTTATGAGGGACTCCCCTTGTGAAGATGTCCTTGACTCCCCGACAATGGCGCCGGAAAAATTGCTTGATGGCCTATAATATATCGAGCTCATTGGGGAACCCCAAGAGGAAGGTATGATGAGCACAGCAACTAGTTTTCCCTCAGTTTTGAAACCAAGGTTATCGAACCAGTAGGAGCAAGGAAACACCTCCAAGGTGTTGTTTCCAACTTGGAATCCTTCACAACACAACCACAAAACTTTGCCCCAACTTACAGTGAGGTTGTCAATCTCACCGGTTTTGCTGAAAACAAAGGATTAAACGTATTGTGTGGAAGATAGTAATTGCTTGCAGAAAGTAAACAGAAAACAGTAAATAATAGATTGTAGATTGATAGTAAAAGAAAGGACTAGGGTCCGTAGTTCACTAGTGGTGATTCTCCTTAAGAGAGATGACATGTTGGGTGAACAAATTACAGCGGGGCAATTGACAGACACCAAGAAAGCATACATGCATATACTAATCATCTTGACTCCTATGAGATTTGATTGGGAATTACAACATTATACATAGACCGTAATCCAACTGCATCTATGACTAATAATCCACCTTCAGGTTATCATCCGACCCCCCTCCAGTATTAAGTTGCAAGCAACAGATAATTGCATTAAGCATTGCGTGTAATGTAAACAATACGATTGTTCTATGAACAAAGGATTGTTGTTTTCTCCCTAGTAGCAACATCACATCTAGTACCTTAGAGATTTCTGTCACTTCCCCAGATTACTAGAGGCATGAACCCACTATCGAGCATAAATACTCCCTCTTGGAGTTTCTAGCATCTACTTGGCCAAGATAGCTACTAACAACACAAAGCATGCAAGATCACAAATAACAAAGACATCATAGAATCAATAATCAATCTGAAATAGCATCTCAATATCCATCGGATCCCCGCAAACACAACATGTAGATTACAAATAGATGATGATCTTGATCATGAACGGAGCTCACAAGATCTAAACATGGTAGCACAAAGGAGAAGAACCAACCATCTAGCTACTACATGGACCCGTAGTCTAGGGATGAACTACTCACGCATCACACCGGAGGCAGGCATGGTGATGAAGAAGGCCTCCAGGGTGAATTCTCCCCTCCGGCAGGGTGCCGGGAAGAGCTTCAGATCCCTCCCGATCTAGGGATGGAGATGACGGCAGATACAAAATCTTTAATGGAATTTTGATCGGGTCCTTAGGGTTTCTATATTGGAGGCATCTTATAGGCGAAAGGGGAGGCCGAGGGGGTGCCTGAGGCGGCCGCACCACCCCCTGGCACGGGTCAGGCCTGGTCGTGCGGCCAGGTGGTGTGGCTGGCCTCTGGCCCCTCTCCTTCTTATCTTCTGGCTTCGTGTCCCCCTTGGTGAAATATTGACTTTAGCTTTTGTCCCGTCCAATTCCGAGAATATTCATTTTCCGACTTTCCTGGAACCAAAAAGAACAGAAAACTGGCAGCTGGCACTGTGGCATCTTGTTAATAGGTTAGTCCAAGAAAGTGTATAAAATACTCCAAAGTGTGGACAAAACATAAGAAAGTAGATATAAAACAAGTATGAAATATCAAAAAATATAGATACGTTAGCAACGTATCATACATCCTCACATATACTAACAAGAATAGTAGTAGATTTATCAGCCATTTGCAAAGATATATCAGTTGGTATTAATTTCTCCAATTGAAGTCTGTTGTAGAGAGAGAAAGGCATAACGCTAACTCCTGCTCCCAAATCACACAAGGCAGTTGTAACATAATTATTTTTAATAGAGCATGGAATAGTTGGAATCCCTGGGTCTCCAAGTTTCTTAGGAACCTTACCATCAAAGGAATAATTAGCAAGTAAAGTAGAAATTTCCTCATTAGGGATCTTCCTTTGATTAGAGACAATATACTTCATATACTTTGAATAAGGAGGCAGTTTAATAGCATCAGTCAAAGAAATTTGTAAAAATAAAGGTTTCATCCACTCACAAAACTTATTATAGTGTTCGTCTTCCTTTGACTTGTGTTTCTTATCAGGAAAAGGCATTGGTTTTTGAACCCAGGGCTCTCTTTCACTACCATGTTTATTAGCAGCAAAATCTTTCTTAGTGTACTTAGTATTCTTAGTGTTCCTTTCAGGTTCTTCTTCAATTTCTTGTTTATCAAGAGCATCATTTTTCTCATTAGCACTCTCAGTTTCAGCATCAGAGACAGATATACTATTAGGATCTTTAGCAGTTTCAGAAGGTTCTACAACAGTTTTATGTTTCTTTTTATTTCTCTTAGAAGATGTACCACTATTTTCAATTTGTTGGGAATCCTGCTCAATTCTTTTGGGATGCCCCTCAGGATATAGAGGATCCTGGGTGGCAACACCACTTCTAGTTCTAATTTCACAAGCATGTTTTTCTTTAGAAGCATTAACTAGCAAATCTTTTTGTACTTTAATAAGCTGATCAATTTGAGTTTGAACCATTTGGAAACGTTTAACAAGCATTTTAACATCATTAGAGGTTCTTTCCACAATATCCCTTAACTCAATAACAGCTCTAGAGTTTTCCATTAAATGATTTTGCACTCTTTTATTAAAATTATCTTGCTTTACAACAAAGATATCAAATTCTTCTAAGCATTGATCAGGAGGTTTAGAACAAGGAATATCACCTTCATCAAAATGTTGGAGAGAGTGTACCTCAATAGTGGATGAGTGGGAAATTGGCTTACATAACTCTTCTATAGGAGGTAAATTCTTCACATCTTTAGATTTAATACCCTTCTCCTTGAGACATTTCTTAGCTTCCTTCATCACTTCCATTTAGTTCAATCACTCCCCTCTTCTTTGGTGTTGGTGATGGCTCAGGCACAGTTAACTCAGGTGTAGTTGACTCAGGTGAAGTCCAGTCATCGTAATTCTTGCTTATTTTAGCCATTAATTCCTCAGCTTCTTTGGGAGTTCTCTTCCTGAAAACACAATCAGCACAACTATCCAGGTATGTCCTAGATTCTTCATTTAGTCCATTATAATATATATCAAGAAGCTCATTTTTAGGTAATGAACACACAGGCTGTGCATGAATCAAAGCACAAAACCTTGCCCATGATTCAGGCAATATCTCCTTTTCTCCTCGTTAAAATCAAAAAATTCTTGCAGAATGGCATGTCTAGCACTAGGAGGGAAATATTTCTGAAAGAAAGTATCAATCAAGTAATCAAGGCTATTAATAGATCCAGGAGGCAAATTATTAAACCAAGCTTTAGCTTCTCCTTTCAGTGAAAAAGGGGAAATTTTAGCAACAAAGTAGGTGCGCATCTTAATATCATTAGAAAATAGGCCACTCATGGTAGAAAGCTCAGTCATATGTGCTACATCACTTTCATTTTTAGTCCCACAAAAAGGTTCTTTCTCAACAATGGTTATGTAAGATAAATCAAGAGAGAAATCATAATCTTTATCTTTAATGTTTATGGGAGATGTAGCAAACTTAGCATTAGGAGACAATTTAGGTCTAACGGTATGTTTCTCAAGAAGACTCTTAATAGCACTCCTACCATGAGTGTTTTGGCATTCTTTAATAAATTCATTAGTCATTTCTATATATCCGTCTTCAATATCATAGCTCTCTATAGACTCAGGTGAACTGACAGGTGTAGTAGTATCTTCATTAGGAGTTTCAGTATTTCCAGCTATAGTTCTAGCAATTGTTGCATCTATGAAAGGACCTAATGAACCACTTTTATCAAGCACAGTAGAAGCAGCATCATAAGTATCAGAAGTTTAAGATTCATCAGAAGTAGCACTATGTGTAGCATGTATATGTGGTCGTGGTGTGAGGAGCTTACTCATCACAGGTGGTGAATCAAGAGCAACAAAGGTGTTCAGAACTATACCTCTCCTTGTAGTGGATGATAATATAGGAACCTATCCATCACGAGATTTACACATGATGAACGGATAGCAGTGAACAATAGTGATTCCAAGTGAACTTAATAAATAGAGCTATGCTCCCCGGCAATAGCGCCAGAAAATAGTCTTGATAACCCATAAGTATAGGGGATCGCAATAGTCTTCGAGGGAAGTAAAACCCAATTTATTGATTCGACACAAGGGGAGCCAAAGAATATTTATAAGCCTTAACACCTGAGTTGTCAATTCAGCTGCACCTGGAAACAGTCTTGCTCGCAATAGTTTATTAGTAGCAACAGTTTTGTAATAGCAATAGAAAAGTAAAAGCAGTAGTAAAAGTAAAGACAATAGTAACAATTGTAGTAAACAGTAGGATTAAAGTGTGGTAGGAATAAGGATGGATGGACGGGCATTGCATGTACAATACAATTCATGTAGCAATCAAGATATAGGGAAATTGCATATAAATAAGGTAAAGCATCTAAGTACTAAATAATCATAGGCATGTGTTCCATATATAGTCATACATGCTCGTAATGAGAACTTGCACAACATCATTTGTCCTACCAGCCCATTGCAGCGGGGCCTCTAGGGAATCTACTGGAAATTAAGGTGCTCCTTTTAATAGAGAACCAGAGCAAAGCATTAACACTCCATGAACACACGTGATACTCATATCATAGTCATTCCCTCCGGTTATCCCGATTATTGTCACTTTGGGGCCTTTGGTTCTGGACAATAAGATTTGTATACAACTTGCAGGTAAGATCATAAACAATAATATCCTCATGAATCAATAACATGTTCAGATCTGAAATCATGGCACTCGGGCCCTAGTGACAAGCATTAAGCATAATGATACATTGCAAATGTATCTATAATTTTTGATGTTCCATGCTTGGTTTTATCCACTTTCTTGTGTTTTGTTCCAACTTTGGAGTACTTTTCATATGACTAACCTATTAACAAGAGCCACAGTGCCAGCTGCCTGTTTTCTGCTGTTTTTGGTTCCAGGAAAGTCAGAAAATGAATATTCTCAGAATTGGACGGGACAAAAGCCAAAGTACCTATTTTTCCGGAAGTCATCAAGTGCCAGAATACGAGACGGAGAGGGGCCAGGGTCCACCACACCACCTGGCCACACGGCCCAGCCTGGCCCACACCAGGGAGTGGTGTGGCCGCTCTCGGCACCCCCTCGGCCTCCTCTTCCGACTATAAGATGCCCTCAGGACGAAAACCCTAGGTGCCCGATCAAAAATCCACGAAAGAGTCTGTAGCCGCCATCATCTCCATCCCTAGATCGGGAGGGATCTGAAGCTCTTCCCGGCACCCTGCCAGAGAGGGGAATTCACCCTAGAGGCCTTCTTCATCACCATGCAAGCCTCTAGTGTGATGCGTGAGTAGTTCATCCTTGGACTACAGATCCATGTGGTAGCTAGATGGCTGGTTCTCCTCCTTTGCGCTTTCATGTCTAGATCTTGTGAGCTCCGTTCATGATCAAGATCATCTATTTGTAATTCTGCATGTTGTGTTTGCGGGGATCCGATGGATATTGAGATGCTATTTCAGATTGATTATTGGTTCTATCATGTCTTTGTTATTTGTGATCTTGCATGCTTTTCGTTGTTAGTAGCTATCTTGGCCAAGTAGATGCTAGCAACTCCAAGAGTTAATATTTATGCTCGATAGTGGGTTCATGCCTCTGGTAATCTGGGGAAGTGACAGAAATCTCTAAGGTACTAGATGTGTCGTTGCTACTAGGGAGAAAACAACAATCCTTTGTTCATAGAACAATCGTATTGTTTACTTTACACGCAGTTTGTAAGGCAATAATTTGTTGCTTGCAACTTAATACTGGAGGGGGCTCAGATGATAACCTGAAGGTGGATTATTAGTCATAGATGCAGTTGGATGGCGGTCTATGTATAATGTTGTAATGCCCAATCGAATCTCAAAGCAGTCAAGATGATTAGTATATGCATGTATTGCTTTCTCGATGTTTGTCAATTGCCCCGCTGTAATTTGTTCACCCAGCATGTTATCTTTCTTAAGGAGAGCCACCTCTAGTGAACTATGGATCCCGGTCCTTGTCTTTTACATTCAATCTATAAACTGTTTACTGCTTTGTGTTTACTTTCTGCAAACTTTTACTTCTTTCTGTTCAATACGTTTAATCCTTTGTTTTCCGCAAAATATGGTGAGATTGACAACCTCATCGCAAGTTGGGGACAAAGTTATGTGGTTGTGTTGTGCAGGTCTCCACGTTGCTACTAGAACCGGTAGTGCGCCCTGCCAAAGCTCAGCTAGTAACACCTTTGGGGTGTTTCCTTGCTCCTACTAGTTCGATTAAACCTTGGTTTCATAACTGAGCGAAACTTGCGGCTGTGCTTATCATACCTTCCTCTTGGGGTTCCCAACGAGCTCTACATCAACCACGCACCAGCACTTTTCTGGGCGCCGTGCATTGAGTCATCACATAACAAGTTGCAACAATGTCAAAAAGCACTAACAATAGGTACTAGGCACCATGCTCAAACAATCTGATGCAATTACATGAACGATCTCATCCAATCCCTACCATCCCTATAGCCTACAGCGGGGGATTACTCACTCATGGATGGGGAATCATGGATGGTTGATGGAGAAGCGATGGTGATGATGATGGCGATGATCTCCTCCAATTCCCCGTCCCGGCAGGATGCCAGAATAGAGTTTCTGGTGAATCATGGTTTCTGGTGGTGGCGGCGTAGCGGAACTCTATCTGGAAAAACGTCAAACCCCCCGTGTGTTTTAGGTCAGAGGGCTTTTATAGGCGAAAGGAGAGGTCGAGGCGGAGTTCGAGGCGGCCACACCACCCCCTGGCGCGGCCTGGCCCGCGCAGCCAGGTGGTGTGGGCCCCTCGTGGCCCTTCTTCATCTCCTCTTCTGGCTCCATGAGTCATCTGGTAAAATAGGAGTTTTGCGACTTCCAAATTTTTTCCTGAAAGTTGATTTCCTGGACAAAAACGAGACACCAAAGCAATTTTGCTGAAAGCAATGTTAGTCCGCATTAGTTCTATCCAAATCACACAAATTAGAGAAGAAACAATAGCAAAAGTGTTCGGGAAAGTAGATACGCTTTGGACGTATCACCGACACAAAGAGATAATGTAGCATCAAGAATCAATCCTGGTCAAGCTTTATCTGTTCTTAGAATATATCCTAAATCATGAATTCATGTTTTGTTTCCTAAGGAGAATTATTTAAAAGTTTATCCAAACTATAAAACTAAATATCAGACTACAAAATATGTCATTTAAAATTGTTGAATAACTGAATGTGAATCAGGGAAATAGCGTGCGCGAGGGGGGAGTTCTTTGCAGTTATATTTTTTTCAAACAAATGAGGTCCTTTGCTGAATCTATGCACATGTGTCAATTTCGTCCTCAAGGATCTACTACTAACTATTTGGTTTCACATGAACTGAACAACAATCTAGCCTTGCTCCAGTCACTATGTCACCCGAGGAAATGATTTTCACTTTTAAACAAGGAATTGACGAAAGTTTTAAGGAAGCTTGGTCTAGAATCTCTGATCTACATGAAAAAACTGAGCCTAAAATGACTCAAAGCTTGTTCCTTAGCAGTTTTTACCTTGGAATTGCTCTTTCCTATAGATATGCTTTAGATGCTGTTGTGGGAGGAGATTTCCTCCAATGTAATGAGGATGATGCTATTAATGCTATAAAGAAATTGATCCTCACTTACAACTTGCCTAGCCAAAGTGATATTTCTTTCGCAAGAATATTTTCTAGATTGAACACTCTTGAGACTAGCACTACTAGCTTAAAATATTGCTATAATACGCTTTGGGAGCATCACAATTATGTTCCAATAAGTTCTGAACCATCAAAGTGGCTCCCTACAGTAAAGATTGAGATAAACACTGAAACTTTTCAAGCTCGCCGTGATATCATGTCTGAATTTTGTCTTATGCCGAAAGATATTTATGAATCTCTGAATGCTTGGGAGCTTATCGAAGGAGGAAAAGAAATATCGCTTGCTAATAATGCTACCATATTACCTCTTAGAATAGTTAAAGGAGTGTTTACAAAGATCCTTGGGAAAATGATTTCTACTGATTATCTTGTTATTGAATGTGTAGGAAAATGACCAATTACACTTGGAAGGTCCCTATTAGAACTCCTTGGAGCAATAATAGATGTGGGAAAGGGGACCATGTAACTTTCTTCTCCACCAAACAATCATATTTTCCCCAAGGTTAAGAATAAAAGTAAGAGAGGTAAGGGCAAGAAATTTGGTTTTAATGCTTCTTCATTTGAGAACACTTGATTCTTTTTCTTGCTTCTTATGCCTAACTTAAAGGCGTTAAAGAAAAGTACTTATTGGGAGATAACCCAAAAGTTTTAGATGAGTCTTGGAAGTTATTACCTCTGTAATAACCTCTCCTTATCCTTTTTATTTGCTTTTTGTGCCAAGAGTAACCTCTAATGAGAGAGAAGTAATGATTGGAAAAGTTGCTGTCCCGAAACAGATTTATGTGCTTCACCGTAAAAATTCGTGTAAAATCTCTGTACGTCTTTTTCAGGCGTGAATTTTTGTGACTCTGCCCCAGGTTGCTATCTAACTTTCTTTCGTTCAACACTTTTTGATTTGAGCAACAGAAGGTCTTCGAAAAAATTCGTCTTTACCTCCTGGTCTGTTTTGACAGATTTCTGCCATTTTCTGCATTTGCTTCTTGTTGGTTCCTTCTTGAGTTCTTTTGGGGAATTGAGCTTTTTGAGGGAAGTTCTACAGTATCTAGTGTTCTAATGGAAGTTTATTTGGTGTTAGAACTGAACCTTAAGACTTATTTATCTTGAGTGCACTAGTGTTGGTAATAAAGATTGGGTGATGTTTTGTATGAAGGAAAAATTTCAGGTGTATGGAAGGAATGAGTAATGAGATGAAGGATAGACTAAAGCTCAAGCTTGGGGATGCCACGCGTGTCACCCCAAGAAATATTCAAGAAGTACAAGCGTAAAAGCTTGAGGATGCCCAAGGCATCCCCTTCTTCATCAATTAAAATCCCAGGTTTCTTCTAAACGCTTCATTTTTATTGTTTCATGCACAGTTGTGTTTGTCGTGGAGCGTCTTCTTTTTCGTTTTTGTTTTGGTTTTTCGTTTTATTTAGTTTGCTTAGTTTTCTGAATAAATTGGTTGGACCCCCTCTTTCATACATTGGTTTGCAAATAGTTTGGTTTGGTTTGGAAAAGAGTAGGAAAGTTCATACTTATGTGGTAAAAAGAGCTCGTTTTTGACTATGGCCTATGCTTTGTCATGCCATGCTTGATATTATTTTGGCTTTATGCTTAGTATTCTTTTCTGTAGCATGACTTGTTATAAACAATTGAGATTTCTTAATGTGCCTTGGATGAATCATGCGTTGTTTTAGCATATTAAAGCATAGTATAGTTGTATTATCCTTTGATGTTTTATTTGGGTTGACTTGGCGCATGCTCACACCATGTTATGACTATCTCAGGTCACCATAGCCTTTATGATCCTTTAGTTTTCAACTTGTAGTATCACTTTATGCTTTGATCAATGATGTTTTGTCGCTCTGCATGATTATGGCCATTATTGCTCTCTTAGTTTGTCGCTCCCAGTCGTTTGCTAGCCTCCACAACCAAGTATGAGTTCCACTCATGCATCCAACTCCCTAAACCAAGTTATTCCAAAGAGTCCACCATACCTGCCTACTAGCTTATGCTATTCCAAGTATATTCATGCTTTTGTTTACCTTCCAAATTAAACTTGTTATGAGAAAACTAGTGATTAAAGCTCTCACGAACTTGATGGCACACTTTACTTTTTGCATCTAATAAACTTGAACCATTGGGTCCTTCTTTGTTGTGTATATGCTTGCACTTTATAAGTTGAAATTAGCAGAACCATGTTTCATGGGGAACGCTTTCAACATTGTACTTGTACTTTGTACCCTGTTGATACCATGTTCTTTTGCTTACGGATCCCGGCGGTGTGAAATAAAAGTGGAACTTGTAAGATCATGGAGTTTGTATATGTGTTAGAGAAATGCCTGGGACGCTAGCCTAAGCCATGCCTAATCATGGTGGAAACTTGCAGCATAACCATAATGAGCACTCTATGAAGAATCCTCCATAAAAACCTATGCAAATAGCAAATAAAAAGATCGCTGAGATGCTCATTGTCTGCTTGCCTTGTCATTTTGATTATGGGAAAGCTCCCGTATCATGTGCAAGGGGTACCCCGTTGGCGGTTCTTAATGATACACATGTACTTACAATGACAAGACCTTACTCGTGACTGAAGTTGAGTAGCATGAGGATCGGTCTTCGTAAGTAAGGGGCATGAGATTTCGGTTTATAACTTGTCAAGCATATCCTCTTAGTTGTGTCACTTTAACCTTAATCACCTTAAAGATGCTTATGATAGGGCAATGAGAGCTGAAAGCTATAAGTACCATAATTTTTGGAAGCTCTTTATGAGACTTGAAACCTACTTCCTTTTACAAAGTCCTTTCTTCCACCATTACATTGAGTCTCCACCGTCTATCTTTATGCACCTACTTTGAGAGCATAGTGGCCATTCTTAGTTCTATGTGCATTGTCCCAAGACTAGTTGATTGATGCATAACTTGTTATTGCTTGTTTTAAACTATTGTATCAAGTCACTCTTATCAACTTTGAAGGTGTCCTATGCATTTATATTTGCTACTCTATTGAGGGACAAGCTGAATACTATTATGCTATGTTTTCTTTATGTGAAACAAACAAACGTCTTGCAAAGCATTGTTATTCGTGAATCTTTTGTTTGTGCCTTTTCATGTTGCATCATAGTTTCTTTGTCTTATTGCAAGAACCTTGTCTTTCATGTTATGATTTAAGTACTATGATCCCAGCTTTTAATGTTTTACAAATACTTTGATCAAGTCTTTGAGGGTGCATGTCACCTCAAAAATTATTCTTTCCTTTTATCACTTCACTACTCAAGGACGAGCAGGAGTTAAGCTTGGGGATGTTGATACATTGCAAATGTATCTATAATTTTTGATGTTCCATGCTTGGTTTTATCTACTTTCTTCTGTTTTGTTCCAACTTTGGAGTACTTTTCATATGATTTCTTGGACTAACCTATTAACAAGAGCCACAGTGCCAGCTGCCTGTTTTGTGCTGTTTTTGGTTCCAGGAAAGTCAGAAAATGAATATTTTTGGAATTGGACGGGACAAAAGCCAAAGTGCCTATTTTTCCGGAAGTGATCAAGTGCCAGAATACGAGACGGAGAGGGGCCAAGGGGCCACCACACCACCTGGCCGCGGGGCCCAGCCTGGCCCGCGCTAGGGGGTGGTGTGGCCGCTTTCGGCACCCCCTCGGCCTCCTCTTCCGACTATAAGATTCCCTCGGGACGAAAACCCTAGGTGCCCGATCAAAAATCCACGAAAGAGTCTGTAGCGGCCATCATATCCATCCCTAGATCAGGAGAGATCCGAAGCTCTTCTCGGCACCCTGCCGGAGAGGGGAATTCACCCTGGAGGCCTTCTTCATCACCATGCAAGCCTCCGGTGTGATGCGTGGGTAGTTCATCCTTGGACTATGGATCCATGTAGTAGCTAGATGGCTGATTCTCCTCCTTTGTGCTTTCATGTCTAGATCTTGTGAGCTCCGTTCATGATCAAGATCATCTATTTGTAATTCTGCATGTTGTGTTTGCGAGGATCCGATGGATATTGAGATGCTATTTCAGATTGATTATTGATTCTATCATGTCTTTGTTATTTGTGATCTTGCATGCTTTCCGTTGTTAGTAGCTATCTTGGCCAAGTAGATTCTAGCAACTCCAAGAGTTAGTATTTATGCTCGATAGTGGGTTCATGCCTCTGGTAATCTGGGGAAGTGACAGAAATCTCTAAGGTACTAGATGTGCTGTTGCTACTAGGGAGAAAACAACAATCCTTTGTTCATAGAACAATCATATTGTTTACTTTACATGCATTTCGTAAAGCAATAATCTGTTGCTTGCAACTTAATACTGGAGGGGGTTCGGATGATAACCTGAAGGTGGATTATTAGTCATAGATGTAGTTGGATGGCGGTCTATTTATAATGTTGTAATGCCCAATAGAATCTCAAAGCAGTCAAGATGATTAGTATATGCATGTATTGCTTTCTCGATGTTTGTCAATTGCCCCGCTGTAATTTGTTCACCCAGCATGTTATCTATCTTAAGGAGAGCCACCTCTAGTGAACTATGGATCCCGGTCCTTGTCTTTTACATTCAATCTATAAACTGTTTAGTGCTTTGTGTTTACTTTCTTCAAACTTTTACTTCTTTCCATTCGATATGTTTAATCCTTTGTTTTCCGCAAAACACGGTGAGATTGACAACCTCATCGCAAGTTGGGGACAAAGTTCTGTGGTTGTTTGTGAAGGTCTCCACGTTGCTACTAGCACCGGTAGTGCGCCCTGCCAAAGCTCAGCTAGTAACACCTTTGGGGTGTTTCCTTGCTCCTACTGGTTTGATTAAACCTTGGTTTCATAACTGAGGGAAACTTTCTGCTATGCTCATCATACCTTCCTCTTGGGGTTCCCAACGAGCTCTACATCAACCACGCACCAGCACTTTTCTGGGCGCCATGCATTGAGCCATCACATAACAAGTTGCAACAATGTCAAAAAGCACTAACAATAGGTACTAGGCACCATGCCCTAACAATTTGATGCAATTACATGAACGATTTCATCCAATCCCTACCATCCCTATAGCATACAACGGGGGATTACTCACTCATGGATGGGGGAATCATGGATGGTTGATGGAGAAGCGATGGTGATGATGGCGATGATCTCCTCCAATTCCTCGTCCCGGTAGGGTGCCAGGATAGAGTTTCTGGTTCTGAATCATGGTTTCTAGTGGTGGCGGCGCAGCGGAACTCTATCTGGAAAAACGTCGAACCCCCCGTCTGTTTTAGGTCAAACGGCTTTTATAGGCGAAAGGAGAGGTCGAGGCGGAGTTCGAGGCGGCCACACCATCCCCTGGTGCGGCCTGGCCTGGCCCACGCAGCCAGGTGGTGTGGGCCCCTCGTGGCCCTTCTTCGTCTCCTCTTCTGGCTCCATGAGTCATCTGGTAAAATAGGAGTTTTGCGACTTCCGGAAATTTTCCTGAAAGTTGATTTCCTGCACAAAAACGAGACACCAAAGCAATTTTGCTGAAAACAATGTTAGTCTGTATTAGTTCTATCCAAATCACACAAATTAGAGAAGAAACAATAGCAAAAGTGTTCGGGAAAGTAGATACGTTTTGGACGTATCAGCGACACAAAGAGACAATGTAGCATCAAGAATCAATCCAGATCAAGCTTTATCTGTTCTTAAAATATATCCTAATTCATGAATTCATGTTTCGTTTCCTAAGCAGAATTATTTAAAAGTTTATCCAAACTATAAAACTAAATATCAGACTACAAAATATATCATTTAAAATTGTTGAATAGCTGAATGTGAATCAGGGAAATAGCATGCACGAGGGGGGGAGGTCTTTGCAGTTATATTTTTTTCAAACAAATGAGGTCCTTTGTTGAATCTATGTACATGTGTCAATTTCGTCCTCAAGGTTCTACTACTAACCATTTGGTTTCAAATGAACTGAACACCAGTTGTTTAAATATTCAAAATAATAACAACACATCTTTAGGTAGAAGTATATACTTTACTCGAATAAAAAGTAGCATTAAAACCTGCAGAAGAGCTTTCCATTCTCACTGGTCCTGGCTGCTGTTGCCCATCCTATCTACTGGGGCATGGCATGCCGCTGTGGTACTCGAGGAGTGCTTGCATGAAGATCCCAGACTACATGTGCCGTGGTGCTTGGTATCAGACATAATTTTATCCAGGGAACAGTCACCTTCATTGCTTAAAATACAATATAAGTAAATCAGAATTGTTACCTGGCAACTCCCCTTCCATGTGCCCATTCAGCAAACTCAATACAATCACGATGATGACTATTACGCATGAAAAGATATGGAGAAAAAATAAATAAATTGAATCCTTGCACTTTCATTTTATGAAATAGGTTGTGTGCATCAAAATCATCCTTTTGTCCATGCTCGCCTACCTCCTATAAATCCCCTTCTTGTGACTTCTATCACTCAGATCCATCTTCAAACTGTAAAAATCTGCAGCAAGCCATAAAAAATATTAACCGTCTACATAAAACTCTCTTTTCTGCTAGAGCCTAGAGAGGAGAACCTAGATAAAAAACCTGAACCAAACAGACTGAGCTCCCAACGGATACATGTGGGAAAAGAAAATTCAGCAGATATACATTGGCACACGGATACACGTGGGAAAAGAAAAATTCAAAGATATCTCATGTCAGCATCAAGGGTTCAAAAATAAAAGCGAGGGAGATGACGGAGCAACAACTTTCAGTTGATATATGTGGGCACATACAGAAAACAAAATTCAGAGACATATCTCATGTCAGCATCTAGTAAAACCCATGGAGGGATGATTCGCACTTTCGCAGATGCTTGTTGAATCTAAACCCGTCTAAACCATGGATGTGAACTAAGAATTCAGAGAGAGAACAAGATTTACCCACCAATTATCTTTGAATTTGGCATATTTTCCGATTAACACCTACTCCGGCAACTTCAGCTGCAAACACCATGAAGCATAATAATTAAGCAGAAGTTCCAATGGCAATGAAATGTTAGGAGGTATCTAGACTGTAGTGATGATATAACATCCACAACAAGGTACTGAGAATAAGATGGATACACTAGTAGAAAAAGGGTCTTTGGTCAAGCACCCAAATGCCATTGGTCCCGGTTCGGTTCCGCAATCGGGACCAATGCCAGGCACCGGTCCTGGTTCATGCCGCCTTGGCATTGGTCCCGGTTCATCTCTAAGCATTGGTCCCGGTTCTAGGCATAAACCGGGACCAATGCCCCCACGACGCACACGTGGCTCTCTGCGGAGCATTGGTCCTGGTTCATGCCACGAACCTGGACCAAAAACCCCTCGATGGTCCCAATCCAGGACAAAGATCTAAATTAAATCGAGGCAGAAATTGAATTGATCTAGTATTTTTGAAAAATTCTTCCACAAATTAATCGAAACAGAGATCTAAATCGAGGCATTTCATTAATTCGATCACAAATTCTTCCTAAACAAAGGTGCGATTTTACAAATTCTTCCTAGTCGACAATTTCACTTCCACTGTCGCTGTCCTCCGAGCCGCCGGCTTCCTCGTCGTCATCAGACGGAACCTCCACGATTTCCGCATTGTTCACAAGACGGAGCTCCTCTTCGCGGTGAGCGGCGTCGATGACGGAGTACTTGGTCTGTCCAGGGACGGACCTGAACCGCTCTCGCCCTTCTCGGTTGTGGAGATCTGGGTGCACCACGCGCCCGTAAACGATGCGGGTGCCAATCTTGGTCCTCCGCTCCTTCTTGAACAGCCGGGGCCAGTACGGGCTGGCCGCCGCGTACCGAGGCAGCGCCCTCTTCCACGCGGGCACCTGGCGGCGATGCGCCGCGATTTTTCTCTCCATCTCGGCTCCGCCGGGGACGTGGAGCGGAGCCACCGGCACACCCGCGTAGCTAATGCACCATCCGTGGGGCACCATCGCGCCCGGCGGCACGAGAATGTCGAAGTGCGCGAACATCACCGCCTCGTAGAAGTTCAGCGTGGGCATCTCCATGGTGGCGCGGTGGAGATTGGATAGGGAGGGGAGGTAAGACGATGGCGCGGTGGAGAGCTTGCAGAGGGCGAGGCGATGGCGCGGTGGAGAGATTGCAGAGAGGCCGAGGCGATAGCGAAGCGACACGCTATGGCCTCCTATTCGTACATGAGGAAGACGAAGCGACGGTGTTGGGCATTGGTCTAGGTTCATGCCACGAACCGGGACCAAAGCCCCTCCCTGCGACACGTGGCGACCCAGCAACGCCCCCCACCCAGGTCACTCGTCCCGGTTGATGGCATGAACCGAGACCAATGACCTGGGTGGGGGGCGTTGCTGGGCCGCCATGTGTCACGGGGAGGGGCTTTGGTCCCGGTTCGTGGCATGAACCGGGACCAAAAACCCTCCCCTGGCTATAAATAAGCCCCCACCCATCCACTTATTTTTTCTGGAATTTTGTGTGGGAGGTGGATGCTAGGTTTTTTTCTTCACACTGCACACAAGGTGTTCGACAAAATGTCCGAGCCACGCTCAAGTTTGCACAACACGGTATCCTCGGCAGAGGTTAGCAACCTTATCTTCTTTATTTGTAATTGATACAAAAATATTGCATGTGTCCATGTAGGGTGGTCATTTCACTATTCACGATGTCATTGTCATGGTTAATTATTATGACGCAGATCGATGCACAGATGTGATGGATGTACGGCGACCGACGCGATTTTATTGCAGGCCTGCATAAATTTATCGATTTGGCTAAGGCAAACAAAGTGGATAATGCCTTGTCCCTGCGTCGACTGTCGGAACGTGGCAGAGCACTCTGCCCCGAGAATCCTTCAAAGCCATCTGCTTCGGAGAGGTTTCATGCCCGAATATTATTGTTGGGCCATGCACGGAGAGGGGTTAGGCTGGAAGAAGATGAAGAAAAGGAGGATGATGATAGCAATCCTATGTCCCCTGAAGAATACGGTGATACTGCAATGGAAGACAATGAAGAAGAGGGAGGCGGCAATGAAGAAGAAGAACGAGCATCAGATGAGCCCGCTGATGGTCTTGGTCGGGTCATTTCTGATGCAAAGCAACAATGCGATACAGAAAGGGAGAAGCTTAAGTTGGAGGCCATGCAAAAGGATCACAAAAAGTTGTTGTACCCAAATTGCGAAGATGGCAGCACAAAGCTCGGTACCACACTTGAATTGCTGAAATGGAAGGCAGAGACTGGCTTATCTGACAAGGGATTTGAGAAGTTACTAAAAATAATGAAGCCGAAGCTTCCAAAGGATAACGAGCCCGAGACAACGTACGAAGCAAAGAAGACTATCTGCCCTCTAGGATTAGATGTGGAGAAGATACATGCATGCATTAATGACTACATCCTGTACCGCGGTGAGAAGTAGGAGAATATGGATAAATGTCCGGTATGCACTGCATGTCGATACAAGATCAGACAAGATGACCCTGCTGATGTTGAGGGCGATGACGAGCCCCCCAGGAAGAGGGTTCCTGCTAAGGTTATGTGGTATGCTCCTATAATACCACGGTTGCAACGTCTGTTCAGAAACAAAGAGCATGCCAGGTTGTTGCGATGGCACAAAGAAGAGCGTAAGAAAGATAGGAAACTAAGACACCACGCCAATGGGTCGCAGTGGAGAAACATCAAGAGAAAGTACTCGAACTTTGCAGGTAATGCGAGGAACTTATGGTTTGGTCTAAGTATAGATGGCATGAATCCTTTTGGGGAGCAGAGCTGCAGTCACAGCACCTAGCCAGTGACTCTATGTATCTACAACCTTCCTCCTTGGTTGTGTATGAAGCGGAAGTTCATTATAATGCTAGTGCTCATCCAAGGACCGAAGCAACCCCGTAACGACATTGATGTGTACCTAAGGCCATTAGTCGATGAACTTTTGCAGTTGTGGGTAGAACCAGGTGTAAAGTTGTGGGATGAGCACAAACATGAGCTATATGACCTACGAGCGTTGTTGTTCGTAACCATCAATGATTGGCCTGCTCTTAGTAACATTTCAGGACAGTCAAACAAGGGATACAATGCATGCACGCACTATTTAGATAAGACTAAAGGTACATATTTGGATAAATGTAAGAAGGTTGTGTACCTGGGGTGTCGTAAATTTCTTCCGACCAATCATCAAGTAAGAAAGAAAGGCAAGCATTTCAACGGTGAGGGAGATTACCGGAAGAAGCCTAAGCTCGCTAAAGGTGCTGATGTATTTGGTATGGTGAAGGACCTAGAAGTAATCTTTGGAAAGGGTCCTAGCGGTCAATCTGTTCCCAAAGACCCCATTACCGAACACACGTCCATGTGGAAAAAGAAATCTATATTTTGGGAGCTTGAGAATTGGAAAGACCTAGAGGTCCGTTCTTCAATCGACGTGATGCACGTGACGGAGAATCTTTGCGTGAACCTGCTAGGCTTCCTGGGCGTGTATGGGAAGACAAAAGATACACCAGAAGCATGGGAGGACCAGCAATGTATCAAAGACCCATACAACAACCATACTGATAAAGGCCGTGAATACTTAAGTAGCTACGCTCTTACCAAAGCAGAGAAGGAAATCTTTTTTGAAGTCCTTTACAGTATCAAGGTCCCGGTTAGCTTCTCGTCAAATATAAAGGGAATAATAAATATGGCAGAGAAAAAATTCCAGAACCTGAAGTCTCATGATTGCCACGTGATTATGACGCAGTTGCTTCCGGTTGCATTGAGGGGGCTTCTACTGGAAAATGTTCGAGTAGCCATTGTGAAGCTATGTGCATTCCTCAATGCAATATCTCAGAAGGTAATCGATCGAGAAAGTCTGGAAAGGCTACAGAAGGATGCGGTCCAATGTCTTGTCAGTTTTGAGTTGGTGTTCCCCTTCCTTCTTCAATATTATGACGCATCTCTTAGTTCACCTAGTCGAAGAGATTTCCATTCTTGGTCCTGTATTTCTGCACAATATGTTCCCCTTCGAGAGCTTCATGGGAGTCTTAAAGAAATATGTCCGTAACCGTGCTAGGCTAGAAGGAAGCATCTCCAAGGGCTACCGAACAGAGGAGGTCATTGGGTTCTGTGTAGACTTTCTTCCTGACCTTAAGCCGATTGGTGTTCCTGAATCACGGTATGAGGGGAGATTGAGTGGAAAAGGCATGCTAGGAAAAAAGCAATGATATTTAGGGATGGGCATTCTTTGAATCAAGGACACTACACAGTTCTACAAAGTTCTACCTTCGTGGCTCCGTATATCAAGGAACACATGAATGTTGTACGCTCCAAGTTCCCGGGGAAGGATGACTACTAGATTAAAGAAATCACATGGAGACTTTCGTCACTTGGTTGCAATTACATCTCATGAATGACACCACTATTGGAGATCAGCTCTACTTGTTGGCCACGACACCATCTACGACTGTATTGACTTTCCAAGGGTACGAGATAAATGGGAATACATTTTACACGATTTCCCAAGATAAAAAGAGCACCAACCAAAAGAGTGGTGTCCGCTTTGATGCAACATGCGAGAATGGGAAAAAAGGACACATACTATGGTTACATAGAGGAGATATGGGAACTTGACTATGGACCTACTTTTAAGGTCCCTTTGTTTTGGTGCAGTTGGGTCAACATGAATGGAGAAGGGGTAAAGGTAGACTAGATGTACGGAATGACAACAGTGGATCTCAAGAATATTGGTTAAAGAGACGAACCATTTGTCCTAGCCAATGATGTGGCTTGCTGACTCATGTACTAACAAGCTCGTTGGGGAACCCCAAGAGGAAGGTATGATGAGCACATCAGTAAGTTTTCCCTCAGTACGAAACCAAGGTTATCAATCCAGTAGGAGCAAGGAAACACCCCAAAGGTGTAGCTAGCTGAACGTTGGCAGGGCGCACTACTGGTGCCAGCAGCAACGTGGAGACCTGCACAACTCAACCACAGAACTCTGTCCCCAACATGGAATGAGGTTGTCAATCTCACCGGTTTTGCTGAAAACAAAGGATTAAACGTATCGAATGGAAGGAAGTAATAGTTTGCAGAAAGTAAACACAAAGCAGTAAACAGTTTATAGATTGTATGTAAAAGAAAGGACCGGGGTCCATAGTTCACTAGAGGTGGCTCTCCTTAAGATAGATAACATGCTGGGTGAACAAATTACAGCGGGGCAATTGACAAACATCGAGAAAGCATACAAGCATATACTAATCATCTTGACTCCTTTGAGACTTGATTGGGCATTACAACATTATGCATAGACTGCCATCCAACTGCATCTATGACTAATAATCCACCTTCAGGTTATCATCCGACCTCCCTCCAGTATTAAGTTGCAAGCAACAGATTATTGCCTTACGAATTGCGTGTAAACTAAACAATACGATTGTTCTATGAACAAAGGATTGTTGTTTTCTCCCTAGTAGCAACAACACATCTAGTACCTTAGAGATTTCTGTCACTTCCCCAGATTACTAGAGGCATGAACCCACTATCGAGCATAAATACTAACTCTTGGAGTTGCTAGCATCTACTTGGCCAAGATAGCTACTAACAACGGAAAGCATACAAGATCACAAATAACAAAGACATGATAGAATCAATAATCAATCTGAAATAGCATCTCAATATCCATCAGATCCCTGTAAACACAACATGCTGAATTACAAAAAGATGATCTTGATCATGAACGGAGCTCACAAGATCTAGACATAAAAGCACAAAGGAGGAGAACCAGCCATCTAGCTACTATATGGACCCGTAGTCTAGAGATGAACTACTCACGCATCACACTGGAGGCTTGCATGATGATGATGAAGGCCTCCAGGATGAATTCCCCTCTCCAGCAGGGTGCTGGGAAGAGCTTCAGATCCCTCCCGATCTAGGGATGGAGATGACAGCGGCTACAGACTCTTTGGTGGAATTTTGATCGGGCACTTAGGGTTTCTGTATCAGAGGGAATATATAGGGGGAAGGAGAGACCGAGGGGGTGCCTAGGGCGGCCAGACCACCCCCGGCATGGGTCAGGCCTGGCCGCACTGCCAGGTGGTGTGGCCAGGCCCCAGCCCCTCTCCGTCTCGTATTCTGGCTCCAAGTGTCTCCCGGTAAAATAGTGACTTTGGCTTTTGTCCCGTCCAATTCTGAGAATATTCATTTTCTGACTTCCTGGAACCAAAAACAGTAGAAAACAGGCAGCTGACACTATGGCTCTTGTTAATAGGTTAGTCCAAGAAATCATATGAAAAGTACTCCAAAGTGTGGACAAAACACAAGAAAGTAGATAAAACCAAGCATGGAACACCAAAAATTATAGATACATTTGCAATGTATCAACATCCCCAAGCTTAACTCCTGCTCGTCCTCGAGTAGGTAAGTGATAAAAATAAAAAATAATTTTTGAGGTGACATGCACCATCATAAACTTGATCAAAGTATTTGTGAAACATTCAAAGCTGGGATCATAGTACTTCAATCATAACATGAAAGACAAAGTTCTAGCAATAAGACAAAGAAACTATGACGCAACATGAAAAGGCACAAACAAAAGATTCATGAATAACAATGCTTTGCAAGACGTTTACTTGTTTCACATAAAGAAAACATAGCATAATAGCATTCAGCTTGTCCCTCATAGAGTAGCAAATATAAATGCATAGGACACCTTCAAAGTTCATAAGAGTGACTAGATAAAAATAGTTTAAAATAAGCAATATCAAGTTATGCATGAATCAACTAGTCATGGGACAATGCACATAGAACTAAGAATGGCCACTATGCTCTCAAAGTAGGTGCATAAAGATAGAAGGTGGAGACTCAATATAATGGTGGAAGAAAGGCCTTCATAGAAGGAAGTAGGGATTCAAGTTTCATAAATAGCTTCCAAAAATTATGGTACTTATAGCTTTCAGCTCTCATTGCCCCTATCATAAGCATCTTTAAGGTGATTAAGGTTAAAGTGAACAAACTATGGTGTACATGCTTGACGAAGTATAAGTTAGAAATCTCATGTCCCTTGAATACGAGGGCCGCTCCTCATGCTACTCAAGTTTAGTCACCAGTAAGTTCTTGTCATTGTAAGTACATGTGTATCATAGAGAACCGCCAACGGGGTACCCCTTGCCCGATGATACGGAAGAATCCCCATATCAAAATGACAAGGCAAACAGACAACGAACATCTTAGCAATCTTCTTATTTACCATCGGAATATGGTGCTTTTTTCTCTCTTTCCTCTTTTCATAATCTCTTTTTTTCTCTTTTTTCTCAATATGGGACTCTTTTTTTTATAAGAGGACTGCTTCATAGACAGCTCATTATGGTTACGCTACAGGTTTCCACCATGTCAGCATGGATTAGACCAGTGGCCCAGGCGTGTCTCTAACACATCTACATAACTCCATGGACTTACAAGCTCCCCTTTCATTTCACACCGACGACATACATAGACAAAAAAGCATGATATCAACTAGGTACAAAGTACCAGTGCAATGTTGAAAGTGTTCCCCATGACAACATGGTTCAGCTAATCCCCAACAAATAAGTGCAAGCATATTCAACATAGACGACACAATGGTTCAAGTTTATTAAGGGCAAGAAAAGTAAAGTGTGCCATCAAGTTCGTGAGAGCTTGAATCACTAGTTTTCTCATAACAAGTTCAATTCGGAAGGTAAACAAAAGCATGAATATACTTGGAATAGCATATGCTAATAGGTAGGTATGGTGGACTCTTTGGAATAACTTGGTTTAAGGAGTTGGATGCATGAACGGAACTCATACTTGGTTACAGAGGCTAGCAAAAGACTGGGAGCGACAAACTAAGAGAGCAATAATGGCCATAATCATGCAAAGTGACAAAATATCATTGATGAAAGCATAAAGTGATACTACAAGTTGAAAACTAAAGGATCATAAAGGCTATGATGACTTGGGATAGTCATAACATGGTGTGAGCATGCGCCAAGTCAACCCAAATAAAGCATCAAAGGAGAATACGACAATACTATGCTTTAATATCTAAAACAACGAATGATTCATCCAAGGCACATTAAGCAATCTCAATTGTTTATAACAAGTCATGCTACAACAAAGAATACTAAGCATAAATCCAAAACAATATCAAGCATGGCATGAAAAAGCATAGGCCACAGTCAAAAACAAGCTCTCTCTACCACTTAAGCATGAGCTTTCCTACTCTTTTCCAAACCAAACAAAACTATTTGAAAACCAATGTATGAAAGAGGGGGTCCAACCAATTTATTCAGAAAACTAAGCAAACAAAGCAAACGAAAAACCAAAATGAAAACGAAAAAGAAGACGCTCCAAGAACAACACAACTGTGCATGAAACAATAAAAATGAAGCGTTTGGAAGAAACTGGGATTTTTATTGATGAAGAAGGGGATGCCTTGGGCATCCCCAAGCTTTGACGCTTGTACTTCTTGGATATTTCTTGGGGTGACAAGCATGGCATCCCCAAGCTTGAGCTTTAGTCCATCCTTCATCTCTTTACTCATTCTTTTCATACACCTGAAATTTTTCCTTCATACAAAACTTTACACAATCTTTATTAGCAACATTAGTGCACTCAAGATAATAAGTCTTTAGGTTCAGTTCTAATAACAATAAAACTTCCATTAAAACACTAGCTACTGTATCACTTCCCTCAAAAAGGTCAATTCCCCAAAAGAACTCAAAAAGGAACCAACAAGAAGCAAATGCAGAAAATGGCAGAAATCTGTCAAAACAGACCAGCAGATAAAGACGATTTTTTTCGAAGACCTTATGTTGCTCAAATCAAAAAGTGTTGAACTAACGAAAGTTAGATAGCAACCTGGGGCAGAGTCACAAAAATTCACGCCTCAAAAAGACGTACAGAGATTTTACACGAATTTTTACGGTGAAGCACACAAATCTGTTTCGGGACAGCAACTTTTCCAATCATTACTTCTCTCTCATTAGAGGTTACTCTTGGCACAAAAAGAAAATAAAAAGGATAAGGAGAGGTTATTACCGAAGACTTTTGGGTTATCTCCCAGTAAGTACTTTTGTTTAACGCCTTTAAGTTAGGCATAAGAAGCAACAAAAAGAATCAAGTGTTCTCAAATCAAGAAGCATTAAGATCAATACCAGGAATATCTTCAACAAGGCAAGGTATCTCATCCAAATAAATTCTAGAGGATACTCTCTCAATACTCTTAGGGTCACTATTTTCATCAAAAGTATTTTCAGGAACAATCCAATCAAGATTTTTTTTCTATGGCTTTATGCATTGCTACCAGTTTAAAGGGTATTGGTATCTTAGTTTCTTCCCCATTAAGTTCAGTTTTGTCCATCTTTTCTCATGTACCAATAACATATACACATGAGCCTAGCATATTAAAACGATCAAGCACTTTTCTAGCTTCCTTAGCAACATCATAGAATTCCTTAAGCAAAGTTTCCAGAATAAAATCCCTCTTTTCAGGGTCATCAATTTCTTTAAGTTTAAGAAACATCACTTGCATTAAGAGGTTAAGGTTAACAAACCTAGCTTCCAACATGTGAACTAAAGAAGCTGCAGCAATTTCATAATTTGGAGTAAGTTCTGCAAGGGATCTATCCTCAATATCCTCGTGTTTACTAACATGATTAAAGAATTCTTCAATATTATCTCTTCCAATTATAGAACCACTACATATTGAAAGGTCTTTCAAGGTGAATTTAGGGATCAACATGGTGTGCTAAGGGGAAGGTAACCACTTATAGAAGACTTAATTTTTGTGTGTTTTCAATAAAGAAAGCAAACTAGTAAAACTATTTTTTTGTGTTTTTGATAAAGAAACAAGCAAAAAAAAACAAAAGTAAACTAAGCAAAATAAAAGTAACAAAGTAAAGAGATTGGTTATGAGGGACTCCCCTTGTGAAGATGTCCTTGACTCCCCGGTAACGGCGCCAGAAAAAGTACTTGCTGACTCGTGTATTAACGAGCTCGTTGGGTAACCCCAAGAGGAAGGTATGATGAGCACAGTAGTAAGTTTTCCCTCAGTATGAAACCAAGGTTATCAATCCAGTAGGAGCAAGGAAACACCCCAAAGGTGTAGCTAGCTAAACGTTGGTAGGGCGCACTATCGGTGCCAGCAACAACGTGGAGACCTGCACAACTCAACCATAGAACTCTGTCCCCAACTTGCGATGAGGTTGTCAATCTCACCGGTTTTGTTGAAAACAAAGGATTAAACGTATCAAATGGAAGGAAGTAATAGTTTGAAGAAAGTAAACACAAAGCAGTAAACAGTTTGTAGATTGTATGTAAAAGAAAGGACTGGGGTCCATAGTTCACTAGAGGTGGCTCTCCTTAAGATAGATAACATGCTGGGTGAACAAATTACAGCGGGGAAATTGACAAACATCGATAAAGCATACAAGCATATACTAATCATCTTGACTCCTTTGAGACTTGATTGGGCATTACAACATTATACATAGACCGCCATCCAACTGCATCTATGACTAATAATCCACCTTCAGGTTATCATCTGAACCCCCTCCAGTATTAAGTTGCAAGCAACAAATTATTGCTTTACGAATTGCGTGTAAAGTAAACAATACGATTGTTCTATGAACAAAGGATTGTTGTTTTCTCCTAGTAGCAACAGCACATCTAGTACCTTAGAGATTTCTGTCACTTCCCCAGATTACCAGAGGCATGAACCCACTATCGAGCATAAATACTAACTCTTGGAGTTGCTAGCATCTAGTTGGCCAAGATAGCTACTAACAACGGAAAGCATGCAAGATCACAAATAACAAAGACATGATAGAATCAATAATCAATCTGAAATAGCATCTCAATATCCATCGGATCCCTGCAAACACAACATGCAGAATTACAAAAGGATGATCTTGATCATGAACGGAGCTCACAAGATCTAGACATAAAAGCACAAAGGAGGAGAACTAGCCATCTAGCTACTATATGGACCCGTAGTCCAGAGATGAACTACTCACGCATCACACCGGAGGCTTGCATGATGATGAAGAAGGCCTCCAGGATGAATACCCCTCTCCGGTAGGGTGCCGGGAAGAGCTTCAGATCCCTCCCGATCTAGGGATGGAGATGACAGAGGCTACAAACTATTTTGTGGAATTTTGATCGGGTACTTAGGGTTTCCATATTAGAGGCAATATATAGGCAGAAGAAGAGGCCGAGGGGGTGCCTGGGGCGGCCAGACCACCCCCTGGCGTGGGCCAGGCCTGGCCGCGCGGCGAGGTGGTGTGGCCAGGCCCCAGCCCCTCTCCATCTCGTATTCTGGCTCCAAGTGTCTCCCGGTAAAATAGTGACTTTGGGTTTTGTCCCGTCCAATTCCGAGAATATTCATTTTCTGACTTCCTGGAACCAAAAACAGCAGAAAACAGGCAGCTGTCACTGTGGCTCTTGTTAATAGGTTAGTCCAAGAAATCATATGAAAAGTACTCCAAAGTGTGGACAAAACACAAGAAAGTAGATAAAACCAAGCATGGAACACCAAAAATTATAGATACATTTGCAATGTATCATGGCTCGGGTTTTTTATGTGAATGACATGTCCTCTAGACCGAAAAAAGAAAAAGAAGGAAACGAATACATCAGACGATGAGCCCAGGCTTCACATAGTTCTTTCAGGGAAAAGAAACATCGCGGGAGTCGAGGACAAGACAGACATGTCAGCAGATCATGATAAGTTTGATGAAATTCCGGCCTTCACCGGAAACTGACCCAAGCATCCTGTTAAGCAAAGAAGATGCTCCATGGTTACGGCCTAAGAAGCGATCATAGGCAAGGGATCGACATACACAACGAAGGATTCATACCCTAAACCGTAAACCCTATGTAAATCTATGTAATGTATGGAAACTTTATGTGATGTATGAAAACTTTATATGAGAATTGGCTTCACAGAACACCCCAATTTGGTGGTACCAATGCCAAACTTTAATTTGGTGGTTGCTTCACAGAACACCCTGATTTCGGCACTTCAATAATGAAAATTGGCATTTTCATGCGTCGAAAAGGAAAACTTCCGCCTGAGGACAGGATCCTAAGACATCTTCGAGAAGCTCCGCCGTAGTGGTGTCCCTGGTCTCGCACTTGCAGTTCTTCATAAGAATATATACCTATTTATAGATTAAGCAGCACAACATAGTGTCGGACACTGATGACATAATATCGACACACTCACCCCTGGCATAGTGCTGCCACCCACCCAAAATAGTGTCATCATTTACTGGCTTAGTGCTGCCCACTGAGTACATAGTGTCGACATGTTGTCTCCACATCCACATTTAGTCCCGGTTGGTTCCTCCAACCGGGACTAAAGGTTCATCATATCTTTAGTCCCAGTTGTTGGCTTTAATTTTGTTTTTTTAGATTAGTACTAATTAATTGACTAACGACGGGGATGAACCTTCTTAGCCCGGGGCAGAGCCTCACTGAACTTGAAGTGGATCTCAGATGAAATAGCATGTTGTGAACCTATAAATGATTTTTAAAAAAATTTACAAGCATTATATCATGTACTTGTAGTTCAAATCTAGGCAACCTCCTATGGATTCAGTAGGAATTTGTCTTTTTTCATGAGGGATGGAAGGAAAGGTTCCAGATACACTGGTTGGGAAATTGTCCATCTAAGTTGGTCTAGTATTTTTTTTAAATGGGTTGGTACCAATGCCAAACTTTAATTTGGTGGTTGCTTCACAGAACACCCCGATTTCGGCACCTCAAAATGGAAATTGGTTTTTTCATGCGTCGAAAAGGAAAACTTCCTCCTACAACATCGTAAACCATCCCAAGATGCACATGTGTGCACAATATGGGCATATTATCACAAACTATGCCCTGATTCTAGCCATAACATTGGTGGTTTGACCTAAATGCCATGAAACCTCGAACATGATAGGACATTTTGTGAAGGATTTTTTATATTGTTTGCAATTTTTCAAGTTTAATATTTTTCCTTGCAACTATGACACATAATGTGACACCACGCGAAGGTTTCACATTGTTTGGATCATTTTTGAATTTCTTATGCCCGTTTCAAACTATATTCAAAACGGCGGGGATGAAGCTTCTTAGCCCGGGGCAGAGCCTCGCTATACTTGAAGTGGATTTCTGATGAAATAGCATGTTGTGAACCTATAAATGATTTTTAAAAAAATTCATAAGCATTATATCATGTACTTGTAGTTCAAATCTAGGCAACCTCCTACTGATTCAGCAAGAATTTGTCTTTTTCATGAGGGATGGACAGAAAGGTTCCAGATACACCGGTTGGGAAATTGTCCATCTAAGGTGGTCTAGTATTTTTGAAAAATGGGTTGGTACCAATGGCAAACTTTAATTTGGTGGTTGCTTCACAGAACACCTTGATTTCGGCACCTCAAAAATGGAAATTAGCTTTTTTGTGCGTCGAAAAGGAAAACTTCCTCCTACAACTGTCGTCGGATTGATGACAAGTACGCCATGAGGGGGTCCTCGAGGTGTGTGGAAGAGAAGGGTGTGTGACGTATGGTGTTCCGGGATGGTGAGCACATAAGTTTACCCAGGTTCGAATCTGCCGATTTGGATGGATCCTACTCCTACTAGCAATCTAGTAATACGGCAGAGCCGGAATATGGGTTACAAGGTTCCGCCTGTGCGAGTTGAGATTGTAGACTATTGTAAGGGTAGGTGCCCTAAGGCTCCCCCTAGGACGGCTTATATAGATATTTGGCCTAGGGTTTGCAGGAGAGATCTATCCGGCTACGACTAAGAGTCGGTTACAGAGTACATCTTGAACTACAAGTAACACTATGGGCCTATGTCGGTAGTCTTCTAGGCCTTTCCGCAGCTGGACTGGACTCCGTCTCTTCTCCCTGACTGGGCCGCCCATGAAGCAAAACTCTAACCCGAAGTGGACCACCCTGGTAAGTGAGGAACTGTGAGGATACCCGAAAAGTATATCCCCAACAGCAGCCCTCGGAAGTCTCCAAGCTCGGATTCATCATCATCTAGCTTGATCTTCGGCTTGTGGAATCTTGAAGGGTTCCTAAAACTTCAAAACAAAAGATATGATCCAGGTCTCAAGAATGAGTCGGACCTACAAGTACGTTATTTGTGTTCCCAACTCGAAATTCAAACTAAGCCGGAACTTGGTCTCTGACGTAACCTGACAATAGTCATGGTCAAGTCACGTCACTGATAGACATTTCCTATCAGCACGACCATTGGTGGGTCCGCCTTCTGCGGAACCGAGGCGCTGTTTCAATGTGCGGAGGTTTCCCCGTCCTGTCCACGACGCGTGGCACGTTCACTGTAGCGTTTACACGAATCTTGACGCGTCTGGCGGATATAAGTGGTGTGGATTTTTTCTCCCATCTTCTCACCAGTTCTCAGCGTCGTTTCCTTCTCCTCTACGCCTCCCATGGACTCAGCGCTCCTCTGCCTCTAGCAAAAAACAACTCCCGCGCCGCCCATCTAAGGTCACCGGCGCACCGGAAAGAATGGCTTCCTCATCATCCTCCGGCTTGGCGGCGGCCGCAGCGGCGGCGGCGACGACAGAGTAGGAGAGACACCGTGGAGTTTGGATCCCGTGCATCCTCGATGATCCCAAACTCCAAGTCGTTGAAGACGAAGGGCTCCTCCGCGCCGGCGACTGGCGGAGCGGTTTCGGCGAAACCATCCCCAACCCCCGCGACGACGAGCGTTGACGTATTTGAGCAACAAAAGGGAAATACTATTTCCTTACAACGCTGGGTGAGTTTTACTGTCTTGTACATATTCTATTTTCGCTTACTTGATGTTAAGCGTATAATTGATTCGTGTTATATTTTGTTAGTGTTCCAGCTTCCACTATATTCTGTTAATCATTGTTGTTGACATCGGAGTATTAAAAGTCATGGACTCGAAACACACACCTTTAAAAAAGTGGGCGAACATGCGGGAATGCCTCCAGAAGGCTTGGAAACGGTTCACCGCCAACACTAGGGTATTTGGAAGCCAGAGCTTACATTTCAACCATTGACTGTAGGTTCTACTTGCTAGATACACACATCTCTTTGATTCTAGTTTCAATACCACCATTATCATGCTTGATTATTATTTTTGAACTCCATTCTCGTAAAGTGCTTGAGGCAGGAAGCCGGGAATAACTTATGTGGATACTATATCTGCGAGTTCATTCGCCAGACGACCAAAGAGAAGTGCACATTCCAGAACACCAAAAAAATTGAAGTAACAATAATCACAACTTTATTTTATTACAACCAATTGTGTTTAGTTTCATTCATATATATTGATCCCCTTCTTTAAATTAGATCGAACGGATGTGGGGCGGTCTTCTATCACAAGAACGCGTGCAAGCAATTCAAGACGAAATTGTCGGATTCTTATTAGAACAAGTCATAGATCCCAAAGGAGAATACTATTACCCGGTTCATTTGGAATAGCGAAGTGTAAAAAAGAAGATGTAAATTAGATCAAATTCGTGTGAGTACCGTTTGTAATTAATATGTTTCGACCAAGCACAACGGATGAGACGATGTATAATGTATTTGTGATCATGATGTGTAATATATATATATATACGTGGTTTCATTATTGCTGTATATATGTAGTACCATTACATTGAATACAAACAAATAAATAAATGAAAAAAATCCTGCCGCGGTACAAAAATAGCCCGAAATGCAGAGACCAACGATCCCGGTTCGTGCCACGAACCGGGACCAATGATCCACCCCCTCGCTGCTCGCGCGCCCACGTGGAGACCCATTGGTCCTGGTTTGTGCCACGAACCGGGACCAATGATCCACCCCACCCCCTCGTGGCGCACGCGCCACGTGGAGACCCATTGATCCCGGTTCGTGTCCGAACCGGGACCAACATTAGTCCCGAGTGATTGGTCCCGGTTCGGAAACCGGGACCAATGGCCTTTATGAACCGGGACTAGAGGCCCTTTTTTCCATAGCAAAAAAACCTTGATCATGTCATGAATGAAGAGCCCAAATCAACAGACTATATCATCATAAATACATTACGAACTAGCGATACCTGATTTATACCGCAAGTTCATTTTGTGCTTGAGAGCTAAGCCTACAATCTATGAACCAAATAAGAAATGCCTCACCTTATACCTAATGTATTTAAGTGCCAAAAGCCTACGGAAGCTTATCATAACTACATTTGAAAGACACTGAACATAACTAAGCAATTATCACCCCCATTTAATCTATTGCTAAAATATGTTCCCATGATTAGGGAGTCAAAAAATATTTTGGAGTCATTAAAGCATAGAGTCATTATCAAGACGCAATGTCCGATGTCATTAGACGTGCACATAGGTAGAATGATTATTAAAACATCATGTCAACTTGCATAATCATATTGGAAATTAAGCCACTGACTTCCAACAGTAAAGGTTGTATAAAAAATAAATCAAATTGGTGTCAGATGCATAGACAAAGCTTACTTATTGAATTATTAGTTGGAACATCATGAATAGTTACCGTGTAACACAAAATCATGGGCATTTTATTTTTCATAAACCAAAAAATGGATGGACCTAGACATTAGCCTGATATATATACGCTGAAAACAGAAGGGGATTCACTATTTTTCCAATGCATAAATAGCTAGAGCTACCTATCTACATTTCAAGCTGTAAGTAAATACAAAAGAGACGTGTGCGGCGCTAGCTAGAAAATGCATGTAGATGCTTCTATAAGAAATATCGTAGACATACTCTTCTTCAAACAAAGAAACTTCAGGAAAAAACATTGAACACACAAGATGTGATGTTAAATAGTCGAGATTAGGTTACTCACCGCATTCGTGTAATTTCTTCGAGGATTGCAGAATCAAGGAAACAGTGACATTTCAGTAGGAATCTAAATCTGACATTGAATTTCCTTCCCAAGGTATTTGTACCTGAAATAGTAAATGAATCTTTTGATCACATTTACTCAACATGTAAAAGAGGAGTAAGCATAGATAGATTGGTCAAGCCTCAAGATAAGAAACCGGACATGTAAAGGGGCTAGGCGCTTGGCTCATAATTACACATCAATAGACAATTAAGGATCATATATACCATTGTTACTAAAGCAACACCCTAGTGGAACAAAATTTGATGATTATCATGGCGTAAATTATTATAACAGAAATTTGGCTGCTGCAATGACAATTCCAAAAATAGCAAAATTTGTTCTCAAATCATAATACGGTGTTGAATACCTACGAAGCACCGATTAGTATATATAAATAATTAACAAAATACAATGTATTAAAGACAAACATAGTTAAAAATACTGCCCTGTTTATTGCGTCATGCCTCTTTTCAAGTCCTCGAATGTTCACCAATTTGCTCACCTTGTGGTACTTACCAAAAACATCATATGCTTATATTAGAATTTCAGCAACATCAGCACGTTAGCAGCAAAATCAATCAACTCAACAGCAAGCATGCATCACAAACAAACATCAAGCAAAATCCATCAGCTCACCAGCAATGAAGCAATCGAGCACAAGGTATCCAAGCATGCACGCGGTCCTGCAGCAAGCAAGCAGCACAGCCTTCAGGAAGCAACCATGAGGAGAGAGGGGTTTAAGATTTGAGATGCTACCTTTTTGGACCTAGCACGTGCGCCGCGGCGGAGGCGACTCCAGGCGGTAGAGGGCCAGCGGTAGCGAGGCGGCTATGTGCGCATGCGGTAGCACACTAGTTGTCTAATTTTAGCACATTGCTGAAAAACACATATTGCAAGATTCTGAAATGTCTTGGCAACATTCCCTTGAATCAACCACTACTTCAGGTATTCCAATATCTCCAGAAGCTGATAGTTGTAAAATTAGCAATCTATACTTTCTTCTCATGCTTACTCAAGTGTAAACAAATAAGATTTTTTTTGGACTTACAATTGGCCTTATTGGCAACTCAAAGAGGTTAGGTATTCCAAACTGCTGCACAAACTGAAAGAGTAGTGGCATCATTGAAGAAACTCAATAGCCAAGAGAAATATGCTACAGAATATTAGTCAATATGTATTTGTCTTGCCTGAGCACGGGACCTTTCAAGCTAGCAACCAATGGTTTGAATAGCACCTGCAAGAAGAGAATGGTCAAGGCAAGCATCAAACCAAGGACAAACCCGAGAGACAAATGAAAAAACATTAAAATAGAACTAAACATGAGACACCTTATATCTGAACAATATGGACAAACCGAAAATACAATCACACATGAGAGAGAGATAGTATATGTCTATCTCCACCCGGAAAATATTAATACACACCGCCGTGATTAAATTTAAGATCGTAATATAGAAGTACCATCAGAATTAGAAGGAAATGGTAAGCAATGCCTAAATCAGCAAAAAGATGGTACTGTTTTGAAGATTCTATGGCTAATCCTCTATAATACTATAAATATGTTCATCATGGATTATTCAATTGGGAAATAGAAGTTTGTTGGAAATAAACATAAATTACTTGAATAGCCTAATCACTTGAACTATTGAATTAATAGGCAGGCCACCAATGTGTACCAGATGACAAACAAAGTTGAATTCATAAGAAAATAAGCATGCTAGTTATCAGCCTGCTGCCATCATGTGAATTAAGACCTGCTATTTACAACTCTCGAGATCCATGAATTAAAAACACTGCTATGTAGAAGGTAAACTACACAATGAGAAGAGGTGGAGAGATGGTGAAGAAGGATTTGTACCTCCAACCGAAAGGGAGACGCCCGCAAGGCGGAGCGCTGCGGTCCGTGCGCCGGTGTCTTTGCTCCGGCCTTACAGCCTATACTAGAACCATGGTACACCACAACCAACTGATTAAACCATGTGGAAAATTCATCAAACACTTGGCAAGCATAAACATTATGAACCTAGAGAAAACACATCCAAAGAAAAATAGTCTAGTGTCCTCCTACCTAGCCAAGCGATGGAGAAAAAGGCCAATAACGAGAAGATCGAGAACAAAAGGGGGAGATGAGTGCTGTAGTCATGGGAGGTGCATCCAGTTTACCTCCTATTGAGTATTGCCACGCTCCTCCTAGTGGTGAGACGGCATGCCACGTTCGAGCGACGGGAAGCACTGCTCCTACTAGCCGCCAACCATTCCGCCCGAGTGCGCATCTTCTCGCTGGCCGCGGACTCAATGTAGAGAAGATTGCAGACGACAACCACCATGGTCAAGAGAGGCGCGGATATGCTCCACCATCGCAACTCCTCCTTTACCACCTCACCACCCTCTCCAGCAACAGCTACCCCGCGGAGGGAATCATCCTCCGTCTCCTCCCTTGCTGACTCATCCTAGAAGACCACGACAGAGCACTTGGGACGGGGGCGGGGGCAGGGGGCAGGGAGGGAGCACGTGGGGGTGGGGCGGAACACAACGGCGACAGGGAGACGAGCAGGAGAGGACAGCGGAACCGCTGTATAGAGCAAGGAGGGGAATCGCGGGAGGGAAGAAGGAGGCAGAGCGCGCCAGCCGCCGCACGCAAGGAAGTGGAAAGGGAGGGGCACGTGAGACCTTGGGGGTCTTAGACCGACATCTAGGGTTGAGATTTTTATATGGGGCGGTTAAAACCAGCGTACAGCTAAGATTCGTTTAGACTTTAGAGACAAGATTTAACGACCGGTAATCTCTGATTAACCTAGAGGCTCAGTGAGGGGGTACCAATTACATCTTTAGATGATAGAAGGAATCTAGAAATAGCAGAACCCGTGGGAGAAAAAACCATCCTACGAGCATCTCTCACGTATCGATCCAAGAATTCATGTGACGAAAGAATTAAAAAAATGTTGACTCCCGGAGAATGATCTCTCGTAGGCTTTACGTTGTTAAGTAGATGAGACCTCTTCAGCAGCGGATTATACGCGCTTAGGTAGCATCCGTTTAATTCGGTCTGCATGGGGACTCGAATCCGGGTGGGCTGGCTGCGCACTCGCAAGCCTTGCCACCAAGGCAACGCTTGGTTCTCATGACCAAAGAATTACGTCAGAGGAGGCATCGCGGAAAGATGGCAGGGAGAAATTTACCCGTTGGATTGCATGGGAAGAGATCGTCACCACCGGACTCGCCGGCAATCGGATAGGGGATGAGGAAGATAGAACAACAGCTCGCTCGCCACTCGTCAGCACGCCTCGTCAAACGTTGAAGTCACAAATCAGGCGCATGCTGCACGCGGCTTATGATGAGAGACTTATACTTATAGAGGAAGGTTTAAGATGTTTTTGAACGGTTTAAAATTTTAGGAGGAAAAGTTTCTAGCGGGAAGGAAGATAATTATAGTTCTGTCTGCTGCTTCCTGGTCTTTTCTAGATGGCATGGTTGTATTCCTGCACTGATTGGTATTCCCTCTGGACACGGGAGAAAAGTAGAAGCTGGGATTTTCACAAGTCGAAGCACTGGCTAGTTGTTGTATTTTTAAAATATAAGATGTTTTAGCTTTATAAAGAGAGTGTATCCAGACTTTTTTTAGTGTCTAGGTTTACTCTAAATCTAAATGAACCTAGACACTAGAAACGGTCTAGATACACTCTCTTCGTAAAGCTAAAACATATATTTTAAAACGGAGGGAGTAGATAACCCCTGATTTTCTAGGATATGATAAATTCTTAAGATATTGCAAATCCCATAAATTATGGTTTCGGTAATTAATCAGTCACTTGATTTTTTCAAGCCATGAATTTTTTTCATAGGGAAGCATTTTTCTTTTTTTGGAGCGTGGCATGCCCTCCTGAAGTTGGTTAGAATCGTAGAATTCTGAATGAGACTAGGACATCAACATTACGTCATGTGCCGTCGTATCCGAGTGCTGTGAGTGTCCTTGAGCAGTTGAGCTGAGTAGTACACCAACGTGACTTGAGTAATGAAGCAAATTGATCAAACTCGGCTCAATATTAATGTTCTTAATTTTGTCTAGGTACGAATGCATCTAGTTTAAATATTTAACTAGATACGCACGAATTTAGATAAAATTGAGAACATTAATATTAATCGGAAAAAGTATTACATTTATTTTCCGAAACAAGCCAAAAGCCTTGCAGCTCTCTTCGTTGCCTATTTCATTGATTAAGAAGAATTTACGGTTTTAAGTTACAAACTAGCCATGCAGCTACTCTCTCCGTTTCAAAATATAAGATGTTTTAGCTTTGTGAAACGAGTGTATCTAGACCCCTTTTAGTGTATAGGTTCACTCCAAATCTAGATAAACCTACACACTAAAAAAAAGGCTAGATACACTCCATTCACAGAATCAAAATATCTTATATTTTGAAACAGAGGGAGTAGAATATAAAGCCTACTCTTCTAACATACTCCTACGAACTAGCATTTGAGTAACAAACAGAGCTCAAATGCTTTGTCCCGGCCAACCCCAAAGAGAGGCATTTCGTTTACTCTCTCCGTCCGATTTATTAGCCACGTACATAGTTTAATAACCATTAACTTTTATCAAATTTTTTTACATAATATGTCCCAAAAATTATATCATCGGATTCATCTTTAATAGAAGTTTCCAATAATATATTTTTTGGGACATATATTGTATATTTTATTTGCTAAAATTGATGGTCAAATATTTTATTAAACTACGCGCGGGCCTAATAAACCAGGACATAGGGAGTAGATAATTATTAAAAAAGGCATGTAAGAGATGTTTCTGACCACCCACCCTTAGCCAAGTAGAACCAACGAAGAGAGCCCCTTTCCACAGGGAAACAATTTTTTTTTTGTACGAGCGTGACACATGACCAACAATAGCGGACCCCCAATCCGGCCCAAAACCGGATAATAACCGCAATAATATGGTCACGGGCATAGATCACGTCCTGAAACTTATGCACACTAGTAGAGGTGCACGTGCAATGCACGTCTCCATTTTCAACTCAAGAATTAAATTTAAATTGAATTATATGGTAATCTATGTGCCAATCTTTACCATTGACATAAAAAGAGAAAATTAGAAAGGAGTTTTGTTAGTTCGATTGCCCATGTTGCCAAAAGCGCAAACTTAAGGGGGCATTATGTTTAAAATCGAACTAAGTGTGGTAGAATCAGAGTCTCTTAGCACTTAGCAGAACCGTAGAGGCATCAAAAGTATAATAACGAATAGCAAGAAATATGGTGGACTTGTTTTTTCACTTCTGCCTTAATAGAAAAGACCAATCAGAATAAATATAGAGGAAAGAAGTATAGTTCCGAAGCACGTAAAAAATTACCTGAGCTGAGTTAAAATAGACACCAATAAAATGCATAGTAGATACAGCGGACATTCATCTTGAGTCACCCAAAAATGCAAATCCTTCGAGCTTACATAAGCCTACTACACTATGGACAATTCAGTTAAAATTTCAACGCCATTCCAAACATAGGAAAAGAACAAAGAGATAATAGCTCATAATCACAATACTGTGCCATACGTAGATGTTAAGATTCATGCCTTCTCTGCAGAAGCTTACATGTCCAACCTACTACCAGAGCAAATAGATAGGAAGACAGACTCTGCAAACGCAAATTTTGAAGAGGAAATCAATTTGAAAAAAAATATTAGCATGGTCTCATAAGCTTATGGTGCTAAAGACAAATGTTGCTCAGGATTCACATTGTTGAAGTGTTCAGACCAATGGATGACGCAGTGGCACGCTGGTCGCTGCGACCACGGACACTCTTAGTCTACGTTGACATCGCTGCTGGCCTGATAATCGCCGGATCACCGTGAACCTGCATGGATGCCTATGATTCGAGATACTGGATGTGCTTCCCCAGCTGCTTCACGTACTCGATCATGTCACCGAGGATCGATGCCTTGTCCATCTGCATCGTTAGAAGATAACTGAATTTTGGTTTCACGATCCATGCGAACGATATCGTTACTGAAAAGTCTGAAGCAAAGATAACTGAATACTCTTGTTAGAGGTCCATGCAAAGTTCCAGCTGGTTACTGAATTTTGTTTTTTCCAAAGGCAGAAGACAAAGATAGCTGAACATTTTTTTAAGCAAAGATATCTGAATTCTGAAGGTTATACCTTGGTCACGAAGGGTACAAGAGATTGGAAGATAATGAAGCTCTCGTTCAGCTTCTCTCTTCTTTTCCGCTCCTGCAGGACATGGTTGGCGCTCGTGGTACAGTTTCAAGGTCTTGTCCCTGCTCGACACCGCTCATGGAGCAGCCTGGTCCCCTTGGGGTCGGCCACCACGTCGTACCTCTTTCTTAAACTGGGGATCTTTATAGACTTTGTCGAGCTTGTCAAGAGAAGAGATGACTCTCCAGGAACAACTGTGCGAAACATATTCAAAGCGCCCACCTCCACCGGATGAGGCTTCATGTCATCACCAAGCCGATGTTACAATCACTCCAATATTGGTGATGCTCATTCTTGAAGTTACCCTGACAATTATGCAATGCAGCCTTCTGAACTCTGAACAATATGTAAATATGTCTGTTACTTTAAATTATTCACTGGTTCAATCGGAAGAATATTGTTAGGGTTATGGTTCTTGAATTAAGAAATTCCTATTGTGTGTTAGCACCTTGTCATATCTGATATCATCAATAACAAGTAGACTATAAAGATTGTTGGTTAAAATTACGTAAGAGCCTACCTTTTCCACAAACCGGAAGTCTTCTGGTAATATTGGAGTCTGTTGTGCACCAGTACATAAGCTGTAACAAAGAGAGATGATCAGTATCAAAAGGAAATAAGCAATATATGCAGTACTATCTCAGCTCTTGGATGAATTAAAAGATACTTGTCCGGCACTATCTCAGCTCACATTAATATACAAACTATTTAGCTTTGACCATAACCACGAAGGGCACCTTTAATTTTTAAAAGCATACAAACAAATTTAATATCTGAGAGGGTTGGTGAGACATAAGTAAGCTTCTAACAGTAAAAAAGCAGTAGGCCTTTGAATCTGAATAAAATTTCATGGCAGGGTTGGTGACCATTATTGATCTGATCATCCCTGATATTCACAGCTTTCCCAGGTTTGACATAAAAAAACTATCAGCTCACATGCCTTCAAAAATATTGTTAGATTTAGCTTTTCTACATCAACCAGCTCGTAGAGTATTCAGACGAAAAACATGAGCTTTAAACACACAAAACTTGCCTGGAAATAAGTAAATAGTGGGCACACCTATCTTTGATCTGAAGCTTGCCAGAATAAAACATGTGTCACTAAAAGTATAATACACAATACCTGATATCTAAGTTTGAACCGAATCAGAATTCATAGGCTCATTCTCTTAAGTGCTTACCATGGACAATCAAATTATTGAAAACACAAATGCGAATCAGGAGTTTAACTGACCAGTTCCATTTGTAATGAGCCGTGTTTATTCAGTAGTTTCAGTGTAGTCGTGCGATCAAAACCCGAAGACAGATGCTAGATTATGTGGATAACATCTTTTAGACGACTTTGTCCTCCGAAAAGATAGTCAATAGAAAACGACACATATGCTTATCAGTACAGAGGTAATTAGCAACCTGGGAAAAATTGTTGTTGCATTCAGTCAATGGACTCATACTAAATTAGCAACCTGGGAAAAATGGAAACACATTACATGGGAGATAATTGAAGGATGTATGCTCAGCAAGTGTACTTCTGAATTCCTCATCTAGCATATTTCCATCTGTACCAGAGAAAATTCTCTATAAATGAACGTAATCAGCAGAGACAGAGAAACTAATCAACAGGCAACTCCAGAATATTATGGTGAAGAGAGGAGTAATTGGGTTGGGGATTAAATCTTGGCTAACCTGGTATGGCGAGGGCTCCAAATTTGTGATGGCCAACATGTTGTCTTTCCGTGAGCTAAACATACTGAATATAAACCAAGGTCATGCTGGAGAAAGAGAAGGTAGAGAAAGGAAGGAGATGGAGCATGGACTCAGTTTGAAGGCGCTTGTGCAGGATCCAAACAACAAAAGCTTACTTCATAGTACAAGGCTTGATGGGGAGGATGCGAGGAGCAGTGGCAAAGAGGTCGCGGCCTCCTTGTGGCGCACATGTAGGGAGGAGCAGCGCCAGATCGACGGATCCCGGCAACCTTGGTCTTCCTAGTCAGCCACCAGGTCCAGGCGAGTCCCTTGGCCATTGCTGGAGATCGGCCCGAGACAGGGAGAGGTGCAACGCTGGCCTCCCTCGTCGGTCAGCAGGAGGGGCACCGGGGTGGTGCAGCCGACGACGGTCAATAGGCTGAGCAGGGAGGAGCAGTAGAGACCGCGTGGACTGCGGTGTCACCTAGAGAGGATGCGGCGGCGCAGGCAGCGACGTAGATGAAGCGATCTGATCTGAGACGAAGTGAACGTGAAGCAGTTTTTTCTTTCCACTCAGTTGGCGGACTGCGCGTGTGTAGGTTTGCGCTGCGGGATGAGTACAGTCCGTCAAGATTATTTGCTAAGTGCACCAAAGAAAAAAATTAGGCTAACATGAGTTGTTGGATTGTGTTTATTGGGTCTGATCGTGCGGTTTCGGTATGTCTTTGAATATTTTGTGGGGTGTGTTTAACAAAGTTCTTGTTTGCTATTTTATAAGTAGTAGAGATTTATAAATTTAAAAATGTTTAATTTAAATTGTTCAAATTTACAAATGTTCAATTTAAAAATTGTTTAGATTTTGAATTTATATTTTTTGAAAAGTTTTCAGATTCAAACAGCTGAAGTAAATAAATGTTCAGATTTAAATCTGTTCAAAATTTAAATAATATTAGAACACTTCTATAATCAGAAAAAAACAGCAGAAACGAAAAAACAGAGAAAGGAAAACGCAATAAAAAAACGTCTGATGGGCCGCGGCCGAACGGACCGCTGCACGCCGCGAGTGGGTGTGCGCCGACAATACCCCAGGGCAGAACGGGTCATCAGTTCTCAGATTTCTAATGGACCCAGATCGAGACAGCCTCGCAGGCGTTCCAAACGGCAGGAAATGCTATTTGCCGCCCGCTGGCGCCTAGCGCCGCACAGGGGGCAAGCCCCGTTGGGCCGGCCCATTTAGCGTCAGGATTTTTTCTTTTGCGTTTTCTTCTTTTTTCTGTTTTATTTTTTCTGTTTCTTTTTCGGTTTTATTTTTTGTTTCTTTTTTATTTTAATTTTTGTTTACGCCTTTTAGAAACATCATTATTTTAAATATGTTCGTTATTTTGAAAAAATACAACGTTTTCCGAATTTTAGTTCATGGTTTAAAAATTTTGGTTCATGATTTTTGGTTCATGATTTTTTGAATTGGGTTCATGATTTTTGAAATTGGTCCATGATTTTTTTGAAAATGGTTCATGTTTTTCTAAATTGGTTGGAATTCGCGATCGTGCGAGCTTGGTGATTCAACGATCTGTCACTTTCGTGTTAGCAATTCGCACGATCGTGAAACGGCCTGGTGTCCTTAACATGGCCCATACGTGCTAGAATTTGAAATCAAACAACGGGGCACGTCATCTGATTGTCCTTGAGAAATTGTATGCCGAAGAACAGAAATGGATCTGCTTGATTGACTGTCACATCAAACGCAGATATATTGCATAATTAATCGGCATGAAAAGCAAGGGCATTTGAAAATGAATAGTTTCTGTTTTCTTATTTAAGATGCAAAAGGCAGGTGTGTCACTAGCTTGTGGAGAGAAAAAAGATAGGTCCATATGCATGATGTTAGACGCGCGGCCAGTGTGTAGGTTTTGCTTATTTAAGATGCAAAGGAAGATACGTAGGTTTTGCGGGCACTTTTCTGGTCATGCTAAGAAATTTAGATCTTGCTTGTGATCGTGATTTGTTCCTCCGAGCTGTCCAAACTCAGGTGCATGCGGATCTCCCCCGTCGGGTAGGGGATCCGTTGTGGTCATGAAAATTCTCCCCAAGGGGATTAGAACCCTACAATGTTCTCCCCTCGCAAGTCGTAACCAAACAAGCCCTAAAAAGAAGAAGGAAACTGTTCAGGGAGCTAGGGTGCCTCGTCAAGCTCAACGTGCATGCAGCGGTGTCAAAGTTGGGCACAGTTGCAGTGGCTGCCCGCTCGTCGGAAGGTGAGTAGTATATGGGTGCATCCGTTGTGGCCATCGAGGGCGTCACCGATCCAGAAACCTTGGAGGCTATGGCTTATCGTGAAGCTCTCATCCTCGCAGGAGATTTGCTGCTAGCCGCGCTCGGATTCCTTCGGACGTCCTAGTGATCTAGAGTATGCAAGAAGAAGGAATGTTCCCTTACAAACACATTGTCAGGGAGATAAAAACCCTCGCCATGGCCTTTGAGAAGGCTGACTTTGTCAATGAAGGGAGACGATCGAATGGCGAAGCTCACACTCTCGCCAGGAGCACGATCTATTTTCCAGCTGGTCGCGAAATGTGGATTTTGAATCCTCAAACTCTAGTTATTATTGATTAATAAAGGTCGGAGTTCTAAAAAACTTGTTGAAATTTTTGATGGTGCGAGGTAGTATGTACTCCTCGCTATTCACAAATCTAAAACATCTTATATTTTGAAACAGAGGGAGTAGTGTCCTACCACGTCCGACCATTCAACGACCCGTAACTTCCATGTTAGCACTTTGCACGGCGCAAAGCGGCCTTTGTGTGCTTAGAGCATCTCTACCCGTACCCGTAAAAGGACCGGAACTGTGAAATTCCGGTGACTTTAGGGGCATGCTTGCGCTGCATCGCTCTAGTCGAGACCGTGAGCACGGCCCGACCCGTAAAAGCGTTTACAGTGGCCTGTTCATCCGGCGCCACGGTCGGTACAAGTACCGGCAGCTCGAGCCAGTGCGGGCTGAAATCCTCACTCGTGCCCGCACCCCTACCCAAGTGCCGCCGCCGCCAAGCTCAACTCCGGCGAGCAGTCCACGCCGCCTCGCTTCGCAATCGGCGGCATCGCGTAGTGGTAGGTTTGGGGTCGGGAGAGGGAGATGCAGAGGCGAGGGCAGCGACGACCGCCTCGCCGACGGTGCGCACGCGAAGTTCGTGCGCTCCGAGGGGGCGAAGAAGCGAGCCGCCCTTAAATGGGTGAACCGCGATGAGTCGACGCCGCCGTCCCTCCACGCCTACACGCCGACGTGGTGGCTAGAGGCGAGGGCGGCTCGCCACGCCGCGCAGATTCGTAGGTACGCCACCGCCGGGGAGGGATCCTCGCGTGGCCCGCTCTTCCCTCCCCTCCCTCCACCAATGGCTTCAGCTCCCTGTCTCCTCCACGTGCGCGCGTCGTCGGCAAGGCGGATTACGCCAACGATAGCAACGAGGAGCAGATGACGCTCGAGCTCATGACACGCGAGTCCGAGCTCGTCGTCAAGGCGGAGCTCAAGACCGAGTGGGCCGAGCAGCGTCGGGCCATCTTGCTCATCCACGCACGCGAGGACAGGGAGAGAGAGGAGGCACGCGCTTCGACCAGCATCAGCGTTATCATCAAGCTCGAGGTCGGCGACCTCATCGACCTCACCGAGTGAGGTCCTCGCCCCCACAACGCCGTCGCGCCCTGCAGCTCCCGCCGATGAAGAGGGAGGCTCAATTTTGGTCTAGGACACGACGGCGCCCGGCGGTAGTCGATGTAGGCATCGTGCAGCTTTTGAATTGCTGCGTAGTTATATGTAATTAACGTATATATGACCGAAGAACTTTGATCAGACGTGAGTTCGTCCTTCGATTTACCCGTGTTGTTTGAATTTCGTATTTTTAGTTCGTGTTTAGTGCAAACGAAACCACGAACTAGGTTTTCAGTCGATCATACTCTGCGTTTAGCAAAAATACGGATACGGTTAAAGATGCTCTTAACTTGGTTGTCACGAGTCGTGGTGAGACGGCGCGTGCCGCCACGTACTCGTGCCAAGAGAAAGAAAAACCAGCCATGTTCCTTCCATCATGGTGCCCCACCGAGTTGTACTAATCAAGCAACAATTTCGAGGTCCCGAGCTGACAGCAACCGCGTGAACATTACGTTCCCCATCCACGGGTGGATCGGCAGTCAGCTCCCAATTGCGCGAGAAACTTCAGAACACCTATGATCCATATCACCTTGCCTATACGTGCTTTTTGAAATTAAACAACAGGGCGCGTCACATCTTGGTCAATTGGGGTTCCGGGTTTTCTTTTTGAAATTTTATTGGGTTTTGTTTGAACGGGAAGAGGCCCGAAGGCCCTAGAAGCTCCATTAAGCGGTGGGTAAAATTACATAGAGGATCCAAGAGTTTACAGAACTAACACTATGGTCCTTGTCTTTTACAAGAACGACCTGGAAGAAAAATAAGAAAAGCAATATGGCCCTTCTTCTCCACCGCGACTCAGACGAGATCTCGGGCCACGGCTACCGGCGACGACACCGGGGACTACGCCACTTGGGTCGCTGTTAGCGGGGGATGCCGTGGTGATATCAAAGATCCTCCGCTTCGGCGCTAAGGCCTAGTGGAAGAAACAACTCCTCGGAGCCATTGCTCGCGAGGCGCAGAGCGGCCCCCTTGGCCAAGGATAGCGGCGGCGCACCTCGCCGTCGCTTGGAAGCTTCTGCGACTTGAGCTTCAGGAAGTCCCAGTGATGCCGAAAGCCCGCTACCATCGTCGCTCCCGAGCTCCATCCCTCCTCGCCTCCACGGCCGGCCAGAGAAGGAAGAAGGGAGTAGCGCTTCGAGCGGGCAGCAGCACCAGAGATCTTCTTCCAAGCCAGCGAAGGGAGCAAAACGCTGCATCGCCATCTCTCCTCGCCACCATGGCCGGCCAGAGAGGGCAACCCAACACCCACCACCTTCGCTGATGCAGAACCCACTGCAGCTCCCCCCCACCCCTCGCCTCCACGGCCGGCCAGAGAGGAAGAAACATCAGCGTAGGTCCACACCTGCAGGAAGACACAAAACACGGCTTTATTCGGAGGTGCGGTGGCCGTCCTCACTGTCCCCAGCTCCGGCCAGTGGAGCACAAGCACAGTGCAGACGAACCCTAAGCTCCAGATCTGGCCGCAGCGGCCTAGAGCTCCAACACCAATGGGCAGAGGGCCCACTACTGGCATATAGCCACTAAACCTATCCCTAGCTACTCCGGCACCGCTTCCCATCCAACTCCGACAGGCTATTCTGGCGGAGAGGACCCGGGAAGGGCCTAGCTGACGGCGAGGAGTGTGCAGAGACGGGAGCACTTGAGAGAGGAGGGGAGAAAGGGAAGGGCTGATGACCTTTTGTTGGATCTTTGAAATTTTATTGTGAAGAACAGAAATGGATCTGCTTGAGACTGTCACATCAAAGGACCCCAAATATATTGCGTAATCAATCAGCATGAGAAGCGCGGGCATATAAAATTGAAATGTTTTTCGTTTTCTTATTTAAAAAAATGCAAAGGAAGGTGTACCATTTGTGGAGAAAAATATGATGGGTCCGTATGCTGATCTGTCGAGTACTGCCTATCGAGAAGCGATTGGCAGCTATAGGAATGGTCCAAGAACTTTAACGGAATGAAGTAGCGCGCAACGCACGTACAGAAACAGGAAAATTCCGACGAGCTAGGTACTAGCCAGCTTCCTCTACAGATAATAAGAGCTACAGCGATGTGCCGTCCGACGAGAGCAGCATGCTAGCGTGCGGCGTGCGAAATATAAATATGCCCGTGGAATGATCCAAGCACTTATACCCTGCATAACACTATGTCCTAGAAAAACACATATTTTAGAACAAAACTCTAGTTGTGGGTGTTATACTTCCGCAATCTAGGCCAATAGACACATCTGAAAGTGCGAAGAAAAGAGTAGTTGGGTTGGACTTTTAAGAAGGCGATGAAGCGGTGTGTCTTTGTGAAGGACAGGAGTGGACAAGCGGTTAATAAGGTAACACGCAGTGAGAAATGCTTCATCCCGAGAACGTGACGGAAGAGAAGAATGATCTAGGAGAGCTAAGCATGTTTCTATCAAGTGACGATGTTAGTGCTCGAGGATACCGTTCTGCTCGGAGGTGTGGCGGCATGACACTCGATGAGAGATGCCTCTACGCTGAAAACAACAATGCATCCTTATAATACTCACCACCCCCATCAGACCGAACAGGCTTAATCTTAATGTTCAAAGGACGTTCAACATGGGTCTGAAAGACATAAAACACGTGCTCAACATCAGAATAATGCTTGAGAAGAAAAAACAAATAAAGTCATGAATATTTATCGATAAAACTAACATAATACTTTACCTATATGGCGAAAAACGAGCATACCCCCAAATATCAGAACAAATTAATTCAAGAGGCATGGTGGAAACACTGAAGTGGTATAAGCATGACGCGACGATGAGGACGAAGCACGACAAAGCAGAAGTGGACAGAGTGCATCATGACTTCTACGGTGAAGAAGTGTTCTCTTCGTGGCCCTGTCCTTAACAAGCAAAAAATAACGATTAAACTCAATAACTATAACATTATCGTCTATTTATTTGAACTATATCCTTCATGTTCTACACATTCGCAAATAATTATTTATTGACAAACCTGAACCAGAAGAGAGAGGAACCGGCTAAAGTCAAGAGTCCAATATACAAAATAGACAAACCAAAACCAATTGCCACTTGATCCTTCCCGCCATGGCTCTCATGAACGTGGAGACACTCAAGATCACTAGTCAAGTGATCCATGGCAACGGTATCCATGTACTAGTGAGGCTTGTTGTTGGAGGACGTCGAAGCCGAGTTGCCAAAGCGGTTGTTGTCGGGGTGGAAGTTATGGTCAAATCGGCTCTGATAGTCAGGCGTCAGTTTCCCCCAGTTTTTGCAAAGCTAGCAACCGGGACGCCAACGGCGACTGTTGCCCTTGCAACTGCGTACATTGTTTCTACCACCACTGTACTCCTAGCGGAGATCCTAGCCTTGCTTCCCCTGCTGCTGGAAGTCACCAGCGGAGCGCCATCTAGTTGGGCAGTCGGAGTCCTGCGAGTGTGGGCGACCAATGGTACTAGTCGAGCCGGGCTGCCATCCATGTTGCAACCATAGTAGTGTAGCCTATTATCTGGCACGCGATCTCCACCATCATAGAAGACAGGAGCAACGCAAGGACCTTATGATCTTGCATCCACCACCGTGTAGTCATGATTGACCACGACACGAGCGTCATCACCCTCTCCTTCGTTGATGGTTTTGGCCAGTGCTGGCAAGGTGCCGTCGAGGAAACCATGGAGGGAGGCGCCGGAGAAATTGGTGAGGGTGAGATCCCACCACAACTTGAAATTGGTGCGGTCGAGGCGGACACCGATTGGTGGAACGATGGCAGTCGGGGAGACCATGGGGCCGACACTATTATGGAGAGATGTAGGTTGGGAGAGGTGGCCAATGTGGTGGTGCCGAGATGGGTTAGAGTTCAAAGAGGGGGAGGCGGCGGCGGGGAAAGAAGGCTCTGATACCAACTTTTGTTTTAGGTTTGTGCGAGATCAATGCATCCACCTCATCTCTTTATATAAACATTACAGCTACGAATACAAGTGTACATACATACGGTATACAACACGTACAAGATCGAACTTAACAGAGCCCATATCACATGTTGGTCGATTTGGGACTGCTTGATTGACCGTCACATCGAACGCAAATATATTGCATATTTAATCGGCATGAGAAGCGCGCGAGGGCATATGAAATCGAAAAGCTTTTTGTTTTCTTATTTAAGATGCCAAGGAAGGTGTGCCATTTGTGGAGAAAAATATGATGGGTCCGACCGTATGCTGATCTGTGGAGTACTGCCAATCGAGAAGCGACTGGCAAGCAAAGCTAGCGAGCGAGCTATCGGAGTGGTCCCAGAACTTTAACGGAATGAAGTGGTAGCACGCAACGCACACGCACAGAAGCAGGGAAATTCCAACGAGCATAGGTACTAGCCATAGCCAGCTTCGTCTACAGATAAAAAGAGCTACAGCGAGATGCCGCCCGACGAGAGCACGGCGCGCCCGGCCCGCGGACGCCTAGTCGCCTACCCGTCGTGTCCCTCTCCGGCGTGGGGCACGCATGGGGGGTCGACGGATCGACGCAGACCGGCCGGCCGGAAAGCATTGCGTGGGGTGGGGCAGGCCGGCAGGCAGGAGCATATGGCACAGCTAGACCATCTTCGGGAGGTTAAGGAGGGGGCACGGCACAGCATCGACTCACGTGCGTGCCTCCTCTGCTTTAACGATGCGTCGCCATCGGCGCCTAACACAAAACCCTTCCTTCGATTCTCTTCCGTCTGTCCTGGATCATATGCGTATGCCGGCCGGCGCTTTCGGTTCACTTAGCATACTGTACATCATGGTGGATAGACATTTCGTTTTCATCTTTATCTTTCCTTCATACATGTGCTGTGAATTTTGTTCTCGAGCTATTCGTCGATTAATTCCTCTATTGCACATTAGATGCAACAAGGGCATTGTTAAGAAACCAAGAACAGCATGCATGCATCATGGGTAGAGAATGAGAATGGACATGTGCCAGATGGGGACATACTCCATGAGTATGTAGGTACAGTAGTTCTAGTTCTCGCAGTGGATCAGAAGCTTCCTTTGTAACCGGCTTGTCTGCTACTAGATGCATGCATGCATGGACTCTATACAAAGAGTGGCCGACTACTCTTAAATTTAGCCACTGCCGATCATGGACTCTTTAATCCGATCTGAACTAATCTTGTTCCGACGAGAATCAGCACCAATCGTGAACTACCTTACCTAACAGCCGGAAACAACGTGGATAAGCATTCAGCAGCGCGTCCTTTCGATCAAACACCCCATGTGCTTGCACACCCACAAATTAATCCCCTGCCCAGAACAGTGCACGCACTAGCTCATCGACGATTCGCCATAATGCTTTCATTGTACGTACACGATCACCAGCTTATCCCACGGCTCGGATCCATGGGAAATTACGACGTAAACATCACCGCGACCACTGATTAGCTAGCTTATTACCGTAGTAAAACGCTACGCAGTGAAGTGCCTCGCCGATAAGGCAACAAATGCAACAAGTGTACGTTTGATCAGGACAGAACATGTGCCTCATGCGTATACGTGGATCATATGGTTGATGTTTCTGTGATCCTGCCATGCAAGCCTAGCTAAGTTCGCTTGTCAGTGTCACGGATGTCATAAACCCGAAGAGGTTTCTGGTATACAACTAAGAAATGGGAAATGGAAGCTAGCTTGTGGCAATCTAGCTGCTAGTGGTGTTTGATGTGGAGATCAATAAGTTGAACAGAGCCCATGACGGCAACGTTGAGGAGTAATGGGGTGTTGTGTGGAGATCTACACATGCTGGACGAGAAAAGAACCCCTCTTTCACCCGGCACCACTCCAAGTGGTCCTTGCTATGTCCCCCTGGACCTCAGCCATCCTATAGCCCATGGTACACAAGATCTTAATTTCTGTTGTAAAAGAGTGTTAAGAATATCAACGGATGCGGGGTGCAAATCATTATCGAAAACTACCTAAAGTAGCGATTTAAGCTGTCAGTACTATCTTCACTATGACTATTACCAATTAATTAGTCTTACAACTTGTAGGAGAATGTCTACACTAGAGACTGTGTACGATGTAGGAACAAATCAATCTAACTGGCGACGTTGAAGTTAGTTAAATCGTACTAAAATCTATGTCAATCAGATTTCCATGTTTAGTTCTATACAAGATTTTTTATTTCGGAACTAGTGCGAAAACTACACTATGCTACCTCCGTCCCAAGGAATAAGCCGTCCTTGTTTTGCGTGTTTTTTCTTTGACCAAGATTTACTCTAAATATATAAAAAATGTTGGTACAAAATTAGCATCATTGAAAAGTGTATTTCAATATGAATCCAACGATACTAATTTTAAACAGTATAATCAAATTTTAGTTGCTCTATCTATTTGGTCAAACCTTACTTTGGAATGTGCATGCACCTTATTCCTTGAAAAGGAGCTAGTATGATAACAAACGCACGGAAGACAAGCCGTATCAATTTTTTCTTTTGAGACGGAGGAAAAAGCTTTGCCTCATCTATTAATTAAGAAGAAAGTATTGTATGTCTACAAACATAGCCGATTGCATAACATTTTATGTTTATTGGTGATTACTGTAAGCGGTGTTATTTCAACACCAAGTGTGGAGCATAAACATATTGTTACTTATTATTGAACCCATTGTAACTTGTAAGACACATCTGACAACAACAAAAAATTGCACTGATATTCAATTTATACTCTAAAGTTTTCATTATATATGGTTACCTAGTCGTATACTAGAATCCACTATTACTATATTTTTTATGCCATGCGCTTTAGAGGTCTACTTTATATAGTTTGTGCAATTGTTAAAATATATTTCAGGAAATGATCTTTTATCACAAAATAATGTTTAGATTTAACACAACACAAGTTTATTTCAAGATATTCATGATAGCCATAATTAAATAATTACACCATGCATGTTAGAAAAACATTTATATATGGTGAACTATGCAAATATAATAAATAATTAATTATCAATAATATTATGGATGTAAAAAAGTATTGTTTACACAGTATAAAATTTTAGTTAAAATTATAATTATCTTTGTTCATCTCGACTCCAAACTTTGATTATAGTGGCCCTTCATTCATGTGTATCCAAGAGTCCAAGTCTTACTTGTCTGTCAACTACAAAGTAAAGCATCCACTTTTATAGGATCCATCAAGACTCAAAGTGAGTTTTTGCATGTTAGAGTGCTGCAATTATAGCAGCTAATTACGACTATAGTACAAGAATACAGTTGCGTGTTTTCTTTTGTCCTCGCTAGCCAGTTGGCATACTAATATGACGTCTTAGAATGAATCCATATACCAATGTTGCAAGATGAGATGGATTTTGAAGCCAATTGCTTATTGTCATCGTTGACATCTAATCATTGACAAGTAAATTTCAGGAAGTCCAATTTGAAAGAATATCTACGTTTTTAACGAGTTTGACAACCTTGAAGTCACGAGATGGTTGGGAAGTAAAAGCTCATTTCACTAAATGAGCAAAATCTTAATCTCTAGATTGCTCATCTGATGTTGGCAACTGATCTAATTTGAGTTAAGTGTTATGAGGTTGATTTTTCTAGGTCGTCCAATGTCTGATATGGATTTTTTTTAGTTTCTTATAGAAGCAGATTGTTTTTCTAATATTTCTATTGTGTGTCGGATCTTCTTCACTATGCCCATGACTATGGCATCAATTGAAATATTTTTTTTCCAATTTGAAGTTGTTGAATAACCATTTGAAGTTATAATGTCTCAAGAGAGGTTAAATTGTTTTGCAACTTTATGCATTGATAAGAAATCGTAGGAGATTGATATTGGTACCATTGTTAAAGTCTTTGTATCTTGGAATGTTAGAAGAAATTTTAAGGTAACATGTATAAACTATGGGATAATATTACTTCTTCTGAATGCACCTTATGTATTATTGGTAAATTTATATATATATATATATATTGATTATTATTTGATGTTTATATTAAGGGTTCTATTTCAAGTTTCGCATGAGGCCCTCAAAATATCAGGACTGGCTCTGCTTTTGATATGTTTCATAGTGGAATTCAGTAATTTAGGGTGACAGATCAAGCTTTTTACTCTACATAATGGAGTAGTTTGAAATTCCCAAACATTTCAACACATTCCACGATATTTTATTGTAATATATTTGATAATGGAAGCTTCATCGAGTACTACCATAATTAAGTGATAGAACCCATAGCCCTAGCTGCATGACATCGGCATGATAGAAGTGTTTTTATGACGACATAGAAAATAAATTCAGCGAGAAACAAAAACATTATCACATAAAAAACATAACTTTTGTTGATAAAAATAAAAAGTGGAAATATAAATGAAAAATATATAAATTATTTATATGTAAATTATAAGTTACACATTTGGAAATTATCTTATATTTAAAAAGCGACTGAAAAATAGAATATAAAAACCAAAATAAATTATCAAAAGATTAATAGTAAATGATAGCATTTTGCACATTTAAAAACCACATTTAACTACCACGTTGCCTGTAAAAAAATACCACGTTACATGTTACGAAAACACTAGTGGCACAATTTATAGATGTGCAAACTAATGTATATCTAAAGCACCACCGACTTTTTTTTAAATAACAAAAAGTACAAATAAAAGAACCAAAACATATAGTAGCATAAAAAAAACAGACTTGTTGCAAGTGTTTTACATGTACAACCAATTGTTGTAGCTTAAGAGTGCAATCTATTATATACTAGAAGCAATATACAGATCTAATACGAGCAACACTTTAAGCCACATCACTCAAATTATTATGATCGTTAGATCTAATATTTATGGCTATGGTCTAACAATATACTGATAGTTACATGATGGTGTAATTTTGTTCCACATAGTCCATATATGTTGAAGACATGTTTAAAGAGTTGTACTACCATACCGATAGGGCATGCAAAAGAAATTTCAACCGTGTGGACTCTATCTCTGTCCATTAAAATATTCCAATCTCTGCCATTAAAAAATTGTTGCAAGAACTACATAAAAACTTTAAAGAGACTCATTATATGAGATAAGACTTCCAAGAGAAGTCAACCTTGTGAACACATAACTCCCTGGTGCTCTATCTCCTGCCGTTAAAAAATGTCTACATTAATTAGCTAGAACCTTAAGGCAAATTCTAGCTGCACCGTCGTGTGGTTGGTCGTCCACCAATTTTTTTCTTTATGAAGAGCATATATTATGATCTTTAGAGATATTCTTTTATTAATATTTTCTTCGTAGGTATCATGCACCTTACACGAAGTTCGTCAATACACTATTTAAGAGATGTGTATTTCATGACTATTTTACATATATGACTAGAAAACTACATAGGACTACTTTTGCAACTATAAACAAAAACTGAACATGAAATTCATGGTTAAATTTTGTACGTGAAAATAAAAACAAACATTAAACCATTCAAAAAGTTTGTAAAATTATAGATGTTTCTGAGCAAGTAAGACTGATGTTTACATATATAAAAAGAAAAAAAAATACATATGACTGATTTTGCAACTATAAACAAAAATTGAACACTAAGTTCATGGTTAAATCTGGTACGAGAAATATCAAAAGAAATATTAAACCATTACTGATGTTTGTAAAATCATATTTTTTTTTCAAAACAATCAAGACTGATATGAATTATTAGGTAATTTTGTTTGAGCTTTCCGGACGGTGTGATTCGTGCTTTGGATCGTTGGAGTGAGAAAATTATCTTGAGTTGTATATTAGTCAATATAATTCAACTGGATGTTCACTTGAGCTTTCCAAGTGTAGAAAATAAACTGTTATCTTTAGTCAAAGGATCAAAAGAGATGCGTCTGGTTATATATTTGTGTTCATTGTATCTAGGTATCATAAATGTCTTTCAGTATTTATGGCTGATGATTATGTAGGTTTCTAGGTAGCATTTAACATGACTTTTCCATTTATCGATTACTTTTATTCTGTAAAAATATAAGGCTTTGTAGATAATTGGTACTATAAAATATATATAAATTCTTGCATAGCGATACATTACGAAAATGGACACCCACATTACCGAGCATCGGCAGAGAAGTAAGTGGAGGAGTGTAAATTTCTAGAACAAAAATCTTGAGTGTGTACCTGTCATTAATTAGTTCAATATTTCACTTGCTTTATATTTATATAAAAGAAATATTGAATGTATAAGCAATAAAGAATCTCTGAGCAAACCAGATTCTTATTTTTAAATGACTGGATGCTTAGAGCTAACTGTTTATGTTGGCTGTGGATACAATAACTCAACTAGGGGGACATGCATATCAGGGGGTAGTTTTGATTGGTGTGTTCTCACAACTCCACGTCTGATTGCAAAACATGTCATTGATCAGATAAGAACTAATAACACCAAATTTTCATGAATATTTTATTTTAGTTTTAGCAATAAAATAATATAAAAAATTAAGGAGCACATATAGTCACTGATATTCTTTTTTATCGTAACATTGATTTTTCTCTCACATATTAAAGATAAGTAAAGATGTGTTCCGAACAAGTGGTATTTTGTTAGCACAATATTTATGGTGAAAAACATCGCATAATGCAAGTGTTTACTGCATGCATAAAAGTTTTTAGACACAATCAGACGTTGTTGCCCTCACATTTGTGAGTGCCACCATGTTAGTTATGAAGAAAGAAGAGACAAATGATTGCTTAAAAAGAATAGCTTAAACTGAAAACAGGGAAAAGAGAATTTACAGTCGACCGGGAGTAATGAAAATCCAACTCGAGTGAGCTATGTTTTGTATGGTAACAACGCATGGGTACCAGCTAGTCAGTATTATCTCTGTTCCAAAACAGAAGGCGTATAAATTTTCAAATGGTGTCAAGTTTGACAAAGTCCATCAAAAAACTACAGTATACATTATTATAGTACTCCCTCTGTCTCAAAGATGTCTTAGATTCGTTAAAAATTGGATGAAACTATTTAGTATATATATTTATTCAAATTTTGACGAACCCGTGACATCTATTTTGAGACGGAGGAAGTAATACTTTATAGTTAAATTTCAAAATGTATCCGATGATATGGATTGGACATCGTAAATACTAATACAGCATAAGAGTTGTGCAAGCCGCGCTGATCGAACTACATAGAAATCCATTGTCCGGTCACGTTCAGATGCAAGGGACACCCGGAATGATCCAAACAGGCAAACGACGAATTCGATCAGCTGACACCTCCACGATCGATTACACAGCGCAACAACGACCATCCAACCTCTTTAACCTCCCGTTCCCTCTGCTCCTATGACTATATATCCACACGAGAAGTGAAGCCCCTTTGCTTAAGCAAAAAGCATCACGCACCAACTTGGCAAGTACCGTGAGCTAGGCGCCACCTCGCTCGCCAATGCCGTCTTTCATCGACGGCCCCAGTCTCCGCTCGCTGCTCCGTCCGTCCACCAACGGGCGCCGCTCCAAGATCGCGGACAGCGCTGGCGGCGGCGGCGGCGGCAGCGGCAGAGGAGGATCAGGAGGCGGCCATGGCGGGATCTTCAAGATGTTCAAGCTCATGCCGATGCTCTCGTCCGGGTGCAAGATGGTGGCGCTCCTCGGCAAGCACAACATGCGGGCGAACCTCCTCGCCGACCACGCCGCCACGGTCACGCTCTTCGGGCCCCGCCGCGGCCGCGTCAGCCTGGCCATCCACGAGGACACCCGCGCGCCGCCCGTCTTCCTCATCGAGCTGCCCATGCTCACCACCGCGCTGCACAAGGAGATCGCCTCCGGGGTGGTGAAGCTGGCGCTCGAGAGCGACACCCGCAGCGCGCGACGACGGCTCCTGGAGGAGTACGTCTGGGCCGTCTTCTGCAACGGGCGCAAGGCCGGATACTCCATCCGCAGGAAGGAGGCCTCCGACGACGAGTGCCACGTCATGCGCCTCCTGCGCGGCGTCTCCATGGGCGCCGGCGTGCTCCCCGCCGCGCCAGAGAAGGACGGCGGCGTGCCCGCGGGGCCCGACGGGGAGCTCACGTACGTGCGCGCACGCGTCGAGCGCGTCGTCGGATCAAAGGACTCCGAGGCGTTCTACATGATCAACCCCCACGAGGGCGGCGTAGGAGGAGGCGACGCTGGGGGCGCCGACGACGGCAGCGCGCCCGAGCTCAGCATTTTCCTAGTGAGGATGAAATGAGCAATAGTAATTCATCCTACCTATACTCCTATACTAGTACCGTTTTCCTACTTCTTTTCGATACCCTCTCTTGTCTGCAGATCAGAGAGGTGTGTTCGACGAAACACATGAACATAGATAGAGAGAGTGTATAATTTAGCAGTTGAATGTACGTATATCTCCATGATGCCAGGCAATTGATTTTGTGTGTCATCACATGGTAATCAAATTTTCACGTTGCAAGTTATTGCAGCTTAAATTTAGAGTTTGGAGATGCCAATTTCTACTAACTTGTGATCCTACTGCGCCAGCCACAACATATAGTATTGCGCCCCTGTCTATCCACATCCACCATATATATGTTATACGTCGAGGGATCACACCACAATATCAACATTAAATCATTAATCATAAGCTAGTGCTCCAAAAAGTGACGAACATCTAAAATCAGGTCTATATCTTAGTTACTCACTGTGCTTGTAACAGGACACTACTGGGGGTATCCTGACTGTAATTCAAGAAACTTCTGGCCCCAAGCAAGAGTGTGATGTACTCAACTTTAAGTTCTCATATGCAGCAAGCACAAGTAACTAGTATCGATCAGCATCAATCCAGCGTGACAGATCGATGCATCGCCCTTGGTCCTGAAACCGAAAGGCAATCACGTCTTGAGTACGTGGGGCTGTTCCTCTTTCAAGATGCATGGGCAACCTATGTGTCTAGTGTAGTCCATGCTTGCATGCATGCTGGGCCACAAGGCACGATCTTGCTTAATGAGAATGTCTATGATGAAGTGCCCTTAGAGCAAGAACAATAGAAGAATCAATAGCCGGCTACAAGTCATCGACATGTCATCTATAGCTAACCTAATATCAAATATGTATAGTACAATAGTAAGATTTAGAAATATAGTAGTATTTTATTAGTAATTAGTGGTCCACCTCTCACTCTCACATATTGCCTACAAACACGTGTTAGAGCTTGCTCTTACATGAGAGCGAACACCTATTATCTCACCCCTTCTCTCTCCTCCAACTATGCAAATATATATTATTAATCTTCTATAATCAACTAAGTAGAGCTTATTATACTTGCTCTTAGTGTTCGACTAGTGGTAAGAGCAAGGTGTTCAGCATTAACTTTCCACCTTGGTTTGGTATTATTGTGCTCCCTCCGTCCAGAAATAAGTGACATGCTAGACCTTAAAAAATTGTTCTATGGATCAGAAGACAAAATGACGTGGATGTACCAGGTTGGTGCAAATCTTTTAACCTCCCGCGAATTGAGGGCCTGATCTCCTCACCTTTTGACATGTGCTTCCGTAAGTGAGATTTTGTAAAAATCCAGTACGTAGTTGTAGCATTACTATGTTTGTACTACCCTCCAAGCCTCTCTGTGGGCATGCATCATACCAGGTCATATGTACCTCTTCCCGAACGGTTTGGTTACACCGTGTGGTCGTTCCAAGCGCAGAAAGTTGGATCACATAGAGCTAATATACCTTGTGTTTGTGAATGGAGAGACGGGATCTTGGGGGGCTCATTTCCATAGTTTAAAAAACCGGACCGGTGATTAAACCGGTGAGGCTGTCGGTTCAGGTTTTTACTGATAGGACCGCCGGTTCATTGGTTCACTGTCTGGTTTTTTAAGCTACAAAATCATAGATATTTACTGATAAATATTACATTAAATAGATAAATATACTTGCAAAAATATGGTAGTGTGTCTAGATGTTGGGGGATACCCCGGGTAGGGTAACGCCGGGGTATAAGGGCCGAGTTAGCCGCGGTACGGCGCGGTCAAAGGAAATGCTGACCAGGTCACCTCAAGGCACACTAGTGGAAACGAGGCCTTTGGTTGAGCCTGAAAATTCTACGAACCGGTGTTAAAGGGGGGGGCCTGTACCAGCGTGGCCCGTGCAGCAAAAAGGAGCCCCCCTTTAACACCGGTTCGTGAGGCCCCTGCACCAGTGGCCCGCGCAGCCCCCCCCCCCCCTTTAACACCGGTTTGTGGCTTGAACTGGTGCTAAAGGGGGGGGCTATATAAGACACCGCAGCCCACACCCCACTCTTCCATTTTTTCACTATCTCATTTTGGAGCCTAGCAAGAGGGTGTGAAGTGTGCTAGTTTGTGTTTTTTTCGTATGCACAAGAGGTGTTCGGTGAAATGCCCGAGAGCTCAAAATAAGTTTTCTCGTTGCTCTTTCCTTCTCGGTCGAGGTCGGCAACTATCCTTTCATGTGTCATTGATGTAGTATATATATAAATGGTCATCTCCCTATTATTTTTTGATATATACTATATATTAATGCAGATGAACCGGCAATGGATGTACGGTGACCGCCGCACTTCCGAGTACATTACGGGCCTCCAAAATTTCATCGTTGTGGCTAATGCAAACCGTGGTCACAATGGTTTTATGTGCTGTCCGTGTGTTCACTGTCAGAACAAGAAAGACTACTCAAATACCAGAACCATTCACGCCCACCTGCTTCGATCCGGTTTCATGCCCAGCTATAATTGTTGGACCAAGCACGGAGAAAAAGGGGTTGTGATGGAAGACAACGAAGAAGAAGAGGATGATGACAACTATCATAATATGTATCCTGAATATGATGATACTGCAACGAGGGTAGATAATGAAGATCAAGAGGCAGCAGATGGGCCCGCTGATGATGATCTTGGTCGGGCCATTACTGATGCAAAGGAAGAATGTGAAACTGAAAAGGAGAAGGAGAAGCTGGAGCAGATGTTAAAGGATCACAAAACATTGTTGTACCCAACTTGCGAAGATGGCCACAAAAAGCTAGGTACCACACTGGATTTGCTGCAATGGAAGGCAGAGAACGGTGTGACTGACAGCGCATTTTCAAAGTTGTTGGTAAAAATGAAGAATCTTCTTCTAAGAAATAATGAGTTGCCCGACAGTACATACCAAGCAAAGAAGGTTGTCTGCCCTCTAGGATTAGACGTGCAGAAGATACATGCCTGCATTAATGACTGCATCCTCTACCGCGGTGAGAAGTACGAGAATTTGGATGCATGCCCGGTATGCACTGCACTGCAGTATAAGATCAGACGAGACGATCCTGGCGATGTTGAGGGCGAGGCCCCTAGGAAGAAGGTTCCTGCCAAGGTTATGTGGTATGCTCCTATAATACCACGGTTAAAACGTCTCTTCAGAAATAAAGAGCATGCCAAGTTGTTGTGATGGCACATGGAAGACCGTAAGAAAGACGCGATGTTGAGACACCCCACTGATGGGTCACAGTGGAGAAAAGTCGAGCGAAAGTACCCGGACTTCGCACGTGACGCAAGGAACTTAAGGTTTGGTCTAAGTACAGATGGCATGAATCCTTTTGGTGAGCAGAGCTGCAGTCACAGCACCTGGCCTGTGACTCTATGTATCTATAACCTTCCTCCTTGGTTGTGTATGAAGAGGAAGTTCATTATGATGCCAGTGCTCATCCAAGGCCCGAGGCAACCCGACAACGACATTGATGTGTACCTAAGGCCATTAGTTGAAGAACTTTTACAGCTGTGGGCCAAACCAGGTGTACGTATGTGGGATGAGCACAAAGGGGAGCCATTTGACCTACGAGCATTGCTTTTCGTAACCATCAATGATTGGCCTGCTCTTAGTAACATTTCAGAGCAGACAAACAAGGGATACAATGCATGCACACACTGTTTAGATGAGACTGAAAGTGTATATTTGGTTAAATGTAAGAAGGTTGTGTACCTAGGGTATCGTCGATTTCTTCCGAACCTGCATCCAGTAAGAAAGAAAGGCAAGCATTTCAAACGTCTGGCAGAACCCCGGAGGAAGCCTGTCCTCCGTACCGGTGAGGAGGTATTTGGTATGGTCAAGGACCTAGAAGTAATCTTTGGAAAAGGTCCTGGCAGTCTATCTGTTCCGAATGACGATGCCGGACACGCGCCCATGTGGAAGAAGCAATCTATATTTTGGGACCTACCCTATTGGAAAGTCTTAGAGGTCCGCTCTTCAATCGACGTGATGCACGTGACGAAGAATGTTTGCGTGAACCTGCTAGGCTTCCTAGGAGTGTATGGGAAGACAAAAGATACACCGGAAGCATGGCAGGACCAGCAACGTCTGAAAGACCCTGAAGAGCCTATGCATCCTGAGAACGAGAAGGGTAAACGATGCCACTTAACTCCTGCCAGCTACGCTCTTACCAAAGCAGAGAAGGAAATCTTTTTTGAATGCCTGAGCAGTATCAAGGTCCCGTCTGGCTTCTCGTCGAATATAAAGGGAATAATAAATATGGCAGAGAAAAAATTCCAAAACCTGAAGTCTCATGACTGCCACGTGATTATGACACAATTGCTTCCAATTGCATTGAGGGGGCTTCTACCTGAAAATGTTCGAGTACCCATTGTGAAGCTGTGTGCATTCCTCAATGTAATATCTCAGAAGGTAATCGATCCAGAAAGCCTATCAGGGTTACAGACAGATGTGGCCCAATGTCTTGTCAGCTTTGAGTTGGTGTTCCCACCATCCTTCTTCAATAATATGACGCATCTCCTTGTTCACCTAGTAGAAGAGATTGCCATTCTCGGTCCTCTATTTCTACACAATATGTTCCCCTTTGAGAGGTACATGAGAGTCTTAAAGAAATATGTTCATAACCGTGCTAGGCCAGAAGGAAGCATCTCCAAGGGCTATGTAACAGAGGAGGTCATTGAGTTCTGTGTTGATTTTATTCCTGACCTTAAGGCGATTGGTGTTCCAGAATCACGACATGAGGGGAGACTGTGTGGAAAAGGCACCCTAGGATGTAAAGCAATGATATGTAGGGACATGCATTCTCTCAATCAAGCACACTACACGGTTTTACAAAGATCTATCTTGGTTGCCCCGTATATCAATGAACACAAGAATTTAATACGCCTCAAACACCCGGGGCAGTCTGATGAATGGATTATAAGTGAACACATGGCGAGTTTTGGCGGCTGGCTGCAAAGACTTCTCACGAATAACACCACTGTTGGGGATCAACTGTACTTGTTGGCCAGGACACCATCTTCGACTGTATGTACTTTCCAAGGGTACGAGATAAATGGGAATACATTTTACACGATAGGCCAAGATAAAAAGAGCACCAACCAAAATAGTGGTGTCCGCTTCGATGCAGCAGAAGACAATGGGCAAAAGACCACGTATTATGGGTTCATAGAGGAGATATGGGAACTTGACTATGGACCTAATTTTAAGGTCCCCTTGTTTCGATGCAAATGGGTCAAGCTAACAGGAGGGGGGGTTGAGGTAGACAAGAAGTACGGAATGACAACGGTGGATCTCAACAATCTTATGAAGCTAGACAAGAACTTAGACGAACCATTCGTCTTAGCCAATGATGTGGCTCAGGTTTTCTATGTGAAGGACATGTCTACCAAACCGAAAAAAAGAAAAAATAAGCAAACAGATACATCACACGATGAGCCAAAGCGTCACATAGTTCTTTCAGGAAAAAGAAACATCGTGGGAGTGGAGGACAAGATAGACATGTCAGAAGATTATAATAAGTTTGATGAAATTCCTCCCTTCAGAGTGAAGACTGACCCAACCATCCTGTTAAACGGTGTTGATACTCCATGGTTACGGCCGACGCGATCATAAGATTGACTATATGTATTAATTGAGCCATTTTTGGCACACATATGTATCTCAACATGGAAATCAATGTCATATTTCTTCTGTTAACAGTATATGTATTAAATGAGCCATTTTTCTTCCTTCTATTTCTTCCCTCCATTTTTCTTCCCGCCATTTTTTCCCGCCAGTTCTTCCCGCCAGTTCTTCCCTCCAGTTCTTCCCGCCAGTTCTTCACTATATATATATGTAGGGTTGGCCTCCATTGTCATTGCACATCTCTAGACTCATATCTGCAACCTCATCACTCTTTCCCATGGCTTCCACCGTAGCACTAACCCCTAGGGAGGCGGAGGCGGAGGCGCTTTGCGCCTCGAACTACCCCTGCCCGCCGGGCTACTGTGTCCCCGTCGGCTGGATGCTGAGCGCCGGAGGCGTGCCGGTTCCTCCTGTCCCTCTAGGTGTGGCGCGTCGGATGGCCATCACGAACCACTACTACTTCGAGCTCACGCCGGAGCAGCGGAGGAATCCCAGATGGCATCCCGACTATTTCCCTACTTGGGAAGCCTTCTTCGTGGATCGGCGTGAGAGGGCGCTCGCCAGGCACGAGGAGGACGGCCGACCTCCTCCGAACTTCAACGAGGACGGCCGTCGGCTATGGTGGCGCTGTCGGACTCTCCAGAGCGTCATGGCCTATGACACTGCCGCCGACTCTAACCCTCGTCTGCGCTACCCTCAAGTCCAGCCCACGTGTACTCAGCCTTCAAGGTTCAATTACGGCGACCCCGATGATGACAGCAATGACGGCGGCGGCGAGTACGACGACTACAGTGGCGAGTATTACAGGTGTAGACAGGAGCATGACTGAATCACTCCAACATTCCGAAAGAAGTTCGGCCGATTGTTACTTAATCTGGCCATGTATCTTAATTTTCAGTTCTTTTATGTATCTTAATTTTCAGTCGTGCTTTATGTAACTTACTATTAGTTGCATTCTGTATTTTAATTCCAGTTCTATCTCCTTCACAAAATGACCTATCTCATTCGAGGTTTCTTGGCTTTCGGGTCAAATGACCAATGTTATGGCTAGAATCAAGGCATAGTTTGTGATAATATGGCCATATTGTGCATACATGTGCATCATGGCATGGTAAACAATATTGCAAGAGGAAGTTTTCCTTTTTATCGCACCAAAAAGGCATTTTCCATTTTCCGAGCATAAAAAACGGACGGTTTTGTGAAGCAACCACCAAATGGCTAATTCAAAAAACCACCACCACATTTTACAAAAATACTAGACCACCTTATATGGACAATGTACCAACAGGGGGATCTGAAACCTTTCCGTCCACCTCTGGTGAAAAAGACAAATTCCTGCCGAATCGGTAGGAAGTGGGTCAGATATGAACTACAGGTACATGATACGATGCTCATGATTTTTTACAAAAATCATTTTTAGGTTCACAATATGCTATTTTATCAAAAATCCAATGCAAGTTGAGCGAGGCTTTGTCAGATTCAAGTGTATACAAAAGATGCGGCATTTAAATATCTAATCAATTCAAAAATGTTAATACAAAATAAAATATGATTTTCTCTAATAAAATAGGGTTAGATTCCTTTTTAGATGCTTAATATTTCTTATGTTCAAAGTTTTAGGATTTGACAATTTATTTTTGTTTGAATTGAATAATCAAAATTTATATGTAAGTGTTTTAATCATTTTGAAAATTTTCATCTAAAGTAAATATAAAATGTTTTTACATGAATGGATAGATATTATTTTTCTGAAAATTATGATATATTATTCATATTTTTCTGAGTTGAAATGAATAAGATATGAATTTTCTAAATTCATATCATATTTTTTGAATTATAAATGCCCCCACCCCTTTAATGCATGAAATAAATGCCCCCCCTTTAACACCGGTTCCAGCCACGAACCGGTGTTAAAGGGGGGGCGCATTTATTTCGTTTCGCGCGCGCACACCCCCCCTTTAACACCGGTTCGTGGCTGGAACCGGTGTTAAAGGGGGGGTGCGGGCGCGAAACGAATCCCCCCCTTTAACACCGGTTCCAGCCACGAACCGGTGTTAAAGGGGAGGGGGGTTATAACGCGCGCCTTCTCCTTCCTTCTTCCCCCAAGCCAGATCGAAAGCGCGCGCGCAGAGAAAAGCCGTTGACGTCCAGCCCTCGCCGTCGCCGCCCTCGCCGTCGCCATCCCGCGGGAGCGCCGTCGCCCCCCTCCCCGCGCGCGAGCCGTCGCCGTCGCAGTCGACGCTCCTGCCGCGCCAGCACCACCCCGGCCCGGCCGCGCCACCACCCCCGCCACGGGCTCTGCCACTGCCCCGGCCACCGCCACGAGCTTCACCGCCACCACCCCGGCAGCGCCAGCACCACCGCTCCGCCACCGCCACCGCCCCTGCCTGCCACCACCGGTACATGTTGTAATTTTTTTGTGTTTGTATATATTTGTATATGTATAGTAAATATTTTTTTTATGTATTTGTATATGTATAGGAAAATTTTGTATATATATAGGAAATATATTTTTGTGTATATGTAGGAAATATTTGAATTACATATAGGAATTATTTGTATATATATGAGAAATATATTTTGGTGTATATGTATGAAATATTTGTATTATATAGGAAATATTTGTCTATATATAGGAAATATATTTTTGTGTATATGTACGAACTATTTGTATTATGTAGGAAATATTTGTATTATATAGGGAATATATATTTGTATATATATAGGAAATATATTTTTGTGTATATGTACGAAATATTTGTATTATATAGGAAATATTTGTATTGTATAGGGAATATATATTTGTATATATATAGGAAATATATTTTTGTGTATATGTAGGAAATATTTGTATTATATAGGAAATATTTGTATTGTATAGGGAATATATATTTGTATATATATAGGAAATATATTTTTGTGTATATGTAGGAAATATTTGTATTATATAGGAAATATTTGTATTATATAGGTGCTCGCGGGAGACCGGACTTTGGGTTAGGGTGGTGGTGATCGCGGGCGACCGGATTTAGGGTTAGGGTGGTGGTGTTCGCGGGCCCCCCGGAGATAGGGTTAGGGAGTTGGTGCTCGCGGGCGATCGGACTTAGGGTTAGGGTGGTGGTGCTGGCGGGCGACCGGACTTAGGGTTAGGGTGGTGGTGCTCGCGGGCGACCAGACTTAGGGTTAGGGTGGTGGTGCTCGCGGGGGACCGGACTTATGGTTAGGGTGGTGGTGCTCGCAGGCCCCCGGACTTAGGGTTAGGGTGGTGGTCCTCGTGGACCCCCGCATTTAGGGTTAGGGTGGTGGTGCTCGCGGCCCCCCGCATTTATTTGTGTATTTTTGTATGAATAATATGTATATTTGTGTATGAATCCAAGTCCACTTGAATGTTTACTCTCTTACTCTAGATAATATTATTGTTTTAGAAACTATGGATCCACTTAGTAGAAACCTTGAAGAAGAAGAAGAAATAATGGAGAACATTATCGATGAGGACACCTCACAATATCTGAACTTGGAGGGACATGATGACAGCTCAAGTAGTCATGGAGAAGATGAAGACTCCGGTGAACGCAATTTAGTGATTAGAAAGTCCGGCGAGGTATATGCATTGATTAAGCCTCTGCTGACTTCCACCAACAATCTTCTTCTACATGTATTAATTAACGCTTCTTTCTTCTTTTAGCCCTCTGGATCGACCAGCCAGCAACCATCTTCTTCTACGAAAAAGAGCAAGCGAGGCGCGAGCCATCGGTTGAAAGATCGTGCAAAGTTCACGATCGAAGCAGTCCGTGTTGATGGCAGGCCGATGGAGCCCAAGAAGGCCGCAGACAAATTTGTACGTCAGGCCGGAGTTCTTGTTAGGGACCAAATCCCAATCATAATTGAATATTGGAATAAGCCAAAGAAGGGCAACGGTACCTTTGTCGATGAAAGATCCAAAGAAACGCTTTGGAATTCGCTGTTGGTAAATTTCACCCTTCCGCCAGAGGAGGATGAAAACAAACCGGTTATAAAGGAAAAGGTCAAATAGTGGACTCCAAAGAAGATGGCTGACGCTTTCCGCAACTGGAAGACAAAATTGAACAAATTTGTCAAAGCTCGCGAGACTCCAGATTTCGAAGACGCATATTATGCGAAGATAAGACCTCACTGGCGCGAATTTGTGGCATACAAGGAAGGTGCTATAGCTACAAAGAGGTCAGAAACCAATACGCTAAATGCCCAGAAGAAGGAATATCACCAGAGGACAGGGTCAGGTGGCTACATATCTCAGAGGCCTAAGTGGGAGGAAGCTGAGAAGGCCCTGCGCGACAGAGGGATCACACCCCAGACACATGGGTGGGACCTACGTGCAAAGACTTGGTTCTACCGAATCGGGGAAAGGTTGGACCCAGAAACAGGATTGTGTATCTTCCCAACCCTCCTTGCCAAACCCGTCACTGAACTCATCACGGCATACGAGGAAACAGCCGCCAGGACCTTCCATCCCGACAGAGAGAATGACCAGCTCACACGCGCCATCGGTAAAAAAGAACACCCAGGACATGCACGAGGTACATGGGGTATGACGTGGAAGGATGGGTTTGCCGAGTGGAGCGACTCTTACAGATGGCGCGGCAGAAAATAAAAAGAGCGTACAGAGCGGATGACACAGATAGAACATGCACTTGTGGCGCTGCAGGCGCAAGTGAATGCACAATAGAGCCATCAAGCTACGGGCCCATCTCAGCGGCACGAAGAGCCTGCATTGGAATCTGCCGGCGGCCCAAACTCTGCGCGGAAAAGCAGTGTGGCTTCCACGGAGAACGTGTAGCCCACGCTTGAAATGGCGGGTCCTCGATACCCCGTGGATGAGATCACGTAGAGCGAACACGCCGAGCTGCATGTGAGATTAATGGGCTTATCCATTAAGGTGGCTGTCGGCTATGCCTTACCTCCTGTAGCTGGTGGAACTTACCACTGCCGACCGATTCCAGATGGCTATGCTATTGTCGGGGTGGATGAGGTTGTGAAGGAATATGAGGAAGCACAGCTTGACCATGCTACAAGTGAAGGGGAAACTGAACTCAAATTTGCAGTGAAAACAACCATTCTTTGGAAGAAGGAACACATTGTGCTTCCAAATTGGAGGCCACTGGCACCCCCGCCGTCTCCGCAGCGTCAGCAGTCTGAGCCGCTTCAGCCATCTCCTGCGCGGCAGCCATCTCCGGCGCTTCAGCCATCTCCTGCGCGGCAGCCATCTCTGGCGCGCCAGCCATCTCTGGCGCGCCAGCCATCTCCTGCCCGTCAGCCATCTCCGGTGCTTCAGCCATCTCCTCAGCGTAAGCGGAAGGGCACTGCCACGAAGAGCATCACTAGCACTGCCACAAAGAAATCCGCAGGAAACCGTACGCCAAAGAGTTCAAAAAAGTACGTCCCGCAGCCTTCCGCCAAGCCATTGCCGGTTTTACCGTGGAATTGCAGCGACGAGGAGATCAATAGGATCTCGGAAGAAGAGGTCAAGAAATTCTTTGCACCTAGATGGGCCGAGCCAAAGGAGAAAATAGATCCGGCGGTGGTGGAGAAGTTTTACAAAAATCTTTTGAAACCTAAAACCCCACTTGTGCCAGACTACGAGCGCCAGATTTTGAAGGCGGATGCAAGGCGCCGTAGGGAGACTGAAAGTAGCAGTCGTGCGGCACCCCAGAAAACAGTTCCCATGCTCGGAGAGCAGGAAAACCAATCATGCGCCCCGCTCCAAGTGTTCGACACACGGGACGCTCCTCCCATAAATGATTACGAGGTAGAGCTACAAAGAAAGGCCAATGAGATGGGGATGACTTACATTGCATACTTGAACATCATGGGAGACAACTTGCCCAAATGCGATGCCAACCCCATACAGCCATGGAAGTATGGGAAGAATCTCGTCAAGAAAGAGGAGCTCAAGAATCTACCAACAAAGATGCGAAGATTGCACAAGTGGTACCTTGATTTCTGCAAGACGAGAAAGGAAGAATGGATCACGGCGCATATAAGAGATGAGATTTTCTTGTGCGGAGACGACGAGATCGACTTCAACATTCAAGACTTGCATTTTCTATTCAATCAGAAGGAACTCGACAAAGCTGCCATCAGCCTTTATTGTGTGTAAGTACTATTTCTGTATTTTCTATCTCATCTCATTCACTTCATTAATTGCATGTATATGTATATGCTCACCATATATGTATATACTATTATGAAGGAAAAAGGTTATGGAATGCATGAAAGGAGGACCTTTTGACATTGGGTTCGTTGACCCAAATAGAGTTCATGAAGAAGTGGTAAGAACCAAACCCGGGCAAACAGAAGATTTATTGCTAAGGTCTTTACTGAGACAACAAACCAAAAGGGAAATACTATTGCCTTACAACTTCTCGTGAGTACTGTTACCCTCTCGTGTACACATTCTGTTTTGGCTTACTCGATGTTAAGTGTAACTGATGATGAGTTATGCGTGCGTAGGTTCCACTTTATTCTGCTAGTCATTCAACCTGACTCAGGAAAAGTCCTTGTCATGGACTCGTTACGAAAAGAAAAAGAGCTATGGGCAGACTTTAGAGAGATGCTCCAGAGGTAATTTCAATCATATTATCGCACTAGATCGGCAACTTTCGTGATAACAAGTAATTAATTACTCCTTTATCCGTTTTCTTTGCCGGCCAGGGTTTGGAAAAGGTTCACGGGAAGGGCCGTGGGTGAATGGTCAGAAGAACTAAAATTTGTAGACCAAAATGTAAGTAATACTAGCTAGCTAGGTCTACGTATCTCTTTGATTCTGCTTCCAATTCCATTATATCATGCTTTATTGATTATTATTTTGACTGAACTCTCTATTCTCGTAAAGTGCGCGCATCAGGGACACGGCAATAACTTATGTGGGTACTATGTTTGCGAGTTCATTCGCAACACGAGATGTCGACGGGCCAAGCCGCACTAGAACAACTTAGAGTAAGTAAACAAAGTACACAACATTATTTTATTACCATCAATTGTGTTGAGTTTTATTCTTATATATATATTGACCCCATTCTTCATATATATTCAGATCGAACGGATGCGGGACGAACTCCTACCATTTGACCGCATACGAGCCATTCAAGAGGAATTGGCGGGGTTCATACTTGATGAGGTCATCACGCCTGGCGGAGAACTCTTTAGATATCCACCAAAATGAACGTTGTATATATGCTTGAACGTGTTTGTCTTGTACTTGATGCTTCAACGTTTACGGAGAATACCACACAATGACGATGTTGTGTATAATAATAGTTGCTTAATTATTCATGTACTCGTATGTACCGATGACGATGTATGTGTATACCGCTCCCGATCGATTCCCCCTCCCCCCTCCCAGTCCCCGCCGCGCCGCAGAAATACGCCAGAACGGGGCAGGGGCAGAACTCTGCCGTGGCAGAGATTTAGCCCGTTTTCCAGCCGCGGCAGAACTCTGCCGCGGTAGAGATTTATCTCTTTTTCCTGCCGCGGCACAGAACCTTTAACACCGGTTCGTGTTACGAACCGGTGTTAAAGGGGGGGCCTGAGCCCTGCGGCAGCCCCACGTGCGCCACCCTTTAACACCGGTTCGTATAAGAACCGGTGTTAAAGGGGGGGGCCTCTAACACCGAACCCTCAACAGCGGTTCTACAACCGTTGTTAGAGGGCCCTCCAAACCGGTGTTAGAGGGGAGGGGGTGTGCACTAGTGGCAGGCCGAATCACGGTGTGACCCAGCCCATGGAGCGTCTCCTTAACTATGGTCCGGCCGGCATAAATTATATGCCGGCCATACTTATCTGTCTGTTTTGCAGGTAACTTGATAGGCCGGATTAGCTATATGCTAGCCGGACTATCTTATGGATTTTAAGAGAAGGAATCCCCTGCTGGTTAAAAGGTTGCTTTATTTGTTGTAGCATGAGCGAAGCAAAGTAAAGAAGAGGACCAACGGGTCAGGAGCGACCAAGGTGACGCGGGCAAAGCCGGATGACGCAGCCTGTGTCTGGTGCGCCAAAAGACAAGGATTACGATGTGGATTACGTCCAAAGTCCGGACGAGCCGTTAAAGAGAATAAAGAAGCATCTGCTTTAGGCGAGGAGCATATTCGTAGAATATGCTGCCACGTGTGCCCTAACATTGTAACCCGGGCTACCCTATATAAGGAGCACCGGGGCCTCCATAGAGGGGGATCGATCATTTTCTCCGTTTAAGGTAGACCTCTAGGGCTGGTTTGTGGGGAGTAAGAGACTGTGTCTCCTTCTCACCAACAGCTTGAAGAGCATTTGTAAACACCATTGATAGAGAATACAAGAACTTCCGTGTGTGGAATCACCACGTTCTCCCTCCCTGGATTCCCCTAGCACTCATTGGCCCCATCTTTAGCCTATCCATGACATCTGCTGTGCCACCACCACGACAGTTGGCGCCCACCGTGGGGCTAGCGGTGCTAGCAGGGGTGAAAATCCAGACAGGAAGCTTCTCTAGCACCGGCGAGCGCGTCGTCTCCAGCTTGGTTCAGCGCTGGACTACGTCAACAACAATGCAGGAAGCTTCGGCAGGCACCCTCCTCCGCGCAATGGCGTCTTCATCAAGCCTGGCACGCACAAGATCTACGTCGACGTGGACGAGTCCTGCATTCATCCGCAGCACATCGTCGAGGGAGGCGAGCCACCTCTTAGCGCAGCTCGTGGAGTGCGTATCACTCGCCCCACCAGCAGCGTTGAGGTCCTGATGACCGCACCTGACACGGAACCAAGCAAGGGCCCGGCGCCAGAGCCATAGGTAACGCCAAAGCAGACCAGGTCTAGGTTTCCTCCACTAGAAAGGCCATAGAATGTGCTTCAGCAAGCAATAGATAGCCTAGCGACGCAAATAGCACATGTGGTAGATCCAGCTCAAGCACAAGCTGAGTTAGAGGAAACAAGGCGGAAAATGTTAGCTGGGGCGAAGAAAGTAGCAGAGCTGCATCAGTCTTTGAACATCACCTTAAGAGAATATGCTAAGGCAAACCGCATAGATGAAGTGAAAATCCGAGGTAGGAACCTGATCACTGAGATTGACAAGGAATACGAGCCTACGCCAGGTCAGACAACCACGATAGTAACAGGAGGGCTGGATCGGTATAGCACTCCGGCCAAGAACCTCAGGGCAGCAAACGCGGCCGCATCCGAGTTAGAAGGTTTATCTGGAGAGGCCCAGCAAAGGCAACAAGAAAGGGTGAATCACTTGTTGAGAGTTGCTTGCCAGCAAAATGAAGAAATGAACAAGGCAAACCCGGCGCCACCAGGAGCGTCACAGGTGGTACATTCGGCCAAGAATAACCCGGCGAGATCCGGAGGAGCCGCGTCGTCTTCGGGTCACAATCCCAGGAGATAAGAAGTAGTAAACTCCAGACGAAGAGATAAACAGATGGTTCCCTATGATCCGGTAAGGGCCGGAAAAGGCAAAGCTATGCAAGTTGATGAGGATAGACATAGTACCAGCCGACGTGTCCCTGGACGAGGTAACCGTGACCAAGGCAATGCCGGTCAGAGGAATGTTGCCAACGGCAATGCCGGACAGCATGATCCTGCGGGGGCAAGACAAAATGTACCTCGGCAACAGCAGCAACGCACGCCTCGGCAAGAGGGAAGTGCAGGACAAGTGGCACCACAACAGAATGCTTGTCCGGATCAGGAAAGGTACAATGATGGTTATTCGGCCATGATCAACGACGGATACCCCAGACCGGATCACCACATAATTGGATCAAGACTGTGAAGCAGGAACTTGCAGCTAGATGATGCTAGGCTGAAATTGGATAGGATTTATAGGTCGGAAATAATTGAGGTACAAGGTCCACCTGGTCCGGCATGCTTTGGGCCACGTATTATGAAGGAGTCATCAGTACCAAACTTTCAGCTCGACAGAGGAACCAAAACTTATGATGGAAGTACGAGGCCAGAGGATTGGCTGATTGATTATGCGACAATGGTCAAGATTGCAACGGGGAATTTAAGACGGGCAGTGAGATATGTGCTGCAAATGTTAGAGGGACCAATGAGAGTTTGGCTGAACAATTTGCCACCAGGAAGCATTAACTGTTGGTTGGATTTTCAGGAGTTATTCATGATCAGCTTCTCGAGCACTTATAAGAGGCTAAACAGGCTGTAAACTCTGGCGCTATACCGACAAAGACCGAATGAGCCAGACCGGGATTTCCTGACCTGTTGGTGTAACGTGCGTAACTCGTGCGAAGGGGTAATTGAATCACAAGCTATTGCATGGTTCGCACAGGGATGCAGATATGGGAGTATTTTGTGGCAGAGGTTGCAGCGAGATATGCCAACCACTTTAGCTGAGACGATCCGGATCGTAGATTCGTATGCCTTGGGAGATCCAACGCAACCCTGGCTAATGTCGAGCGAGGCAAACGAGGAATATTACAACCGAGATATCTCCGGGTCATCAAGAAGGAATGATTTCCGAGGAAAGAGAAGGGACGGGCATCTGGATTATAGATACAACTCGCAACAGGTGGCAGCGGTAGACCGAGATCAACCCAATGCGGGGCAAGCCAATGCCAAAAAAACCGGAGGACAGAACTGGCAACAGAAAAATGAAGGGAAAAAGCCTTGGAACCAGGAGCAGAAAAAGCAATGGCAAGAACGTAAAGATGGACCGAGGTATACTTTCGATTCTATGTTGGATCAACCTTGCAAGTTTCATACACCAAGTCCAAATAGTCTGGCGAATCATACGACCTGGCAATGTGAGTGGATGAGGAAGTTAGAACAAGGCAGTTCGGGGAATGCTTAAGCACCTCGGAATGAAGCGCCTAGGAATGAGGCACCACGGCCACCATTACTAACAGGGGGAATGGACAGCAACTGATGTTGCCACCACCTCCACCGAGGTATGAAAATCAGGAAAGAAGGGATGCAGTACATCAAGTAGACAATAGCCAGCATCAAGATCATGGTTACCGCGGAAATGAAAGACGAAACGAGTACAGGGAACATCATGAAAGCTACTATGTGTTTACCACGGAAGAGAATGACCGGAAAAGCTTGCAGCACCGACATATGGAGGTGAACGCAGTAATGTCGGCAGTACCGAGATATATGCACTGGGCGGATCAAGAAATTATATGGAGTATCAAGGATCACCCAAAGATCATGCCAAGCCCGGGAACCTATGCTCTGGTCCTGGATCCGATGTTCATCGGGCCGAATCTCAATGTAAGGTTTTCCAAGGTACTGATCGATAATGGCAGTAGCATCAACATTATGTACAAGGATACCATGCACAAGTTGGGAATAACAGAGAACATGCTGCAAGCAACGAGGACCACTTTTCATGGCATTGTGCCAGGAGTTTCTTGCGAACCAATTGGGAAGGTCCGGGTTGATGTATTTTTCGGCACAAGAGATAATTGCCGGACTGAAAATTTGGAGTTCGAAGTGGTAAATCTGGAGAGTGCTTATCACGCGTTACTCAGTAGGCCGGCGCTGAACAAGTTCATGGCAACTACCCACATCAGTTACCTTAAGATGAAACTGCCCGGGCCAAGGGGCGTGATAACCGTATCAGGAGACTTCCGGCGTTCGATCGAGTGTGCCTCAGCCGGATCTAACTTGGCCGAGTCACTTGTAATAGCTCAAGAAAAAAGAAAGATACTAGAGGTAGTAACATTAGCTCAGTCCGCGCAACAGCATATGCCAGCACTGACTAACCCGCATGGAAGTGTGTCATTCCAAGCAACCAAAGACACAAAGAAAGTGCCAATTGATGATCAGTTCCCAGAATGCACCGTAACAATTGGTGCCGGATTAAGCAGCAAATAGGAAAGCGAGCTCGTCAACTTCCTCCGTGAGAATCGGGATATCTTTGCTTGGTCTACTCAAGACCTTCAAGGTGTACCGAGGGAGTTGGCTGAGCACTCATTAAACGTAAGACCCGGGCAAATTTGGTAAAGCAGCCTCTCAGGCGTTTCGCAGAAGATAGAAGGAAAGTTATTGGGGATGAGATAGCAAGACTACTAGCAGCCGGGTTTATCATGGAAGTACTCTATCCGGATTGGCTCTCCAATCCGGTGCTGGTGGAAAAGAAGAAAGATGATCCGAACGTAGTTGTGGTTTGGCGCATGTGTATTGATTACACGAACCTGAATAAGGCGTGTCCCAAAGATCCATTCCCACTCCCTAGAATAGATCGAGTCATAGACTCGACTGCCGGATGTGAGCTACTGTCATTCATTGATGCGTACTCTGGTTTCCACCAGATACCCCTCAATCCGGATGATCAAATAAAAACAGCGTTTATTACCCCGTATGGGGCTTACTGCTATCGCACTATGCCGTTTGGACTACGTAATGCAGGAGCAACGTACCAACGATGCATGCAAAAATGCCTGCATAACCAAATCGGTCGGAACGTGCAAGTTTATGTGGATGATGTGGTGATAAAGACCAAGGAAAGCAATACGCTCCTTGATGATTTCCGGCAAACATTCGCAAACTTGAGAAGATTCCGGATGAAACTAAACTCGGAGAAATGCACCTTTGGTGTGCCTGTAGGAAAGTTACTCGGTTTTCTAGTATCTAGCCGAGGAATCGAGGCTAACCAGACAAAAATCCGGGCCATAGAAAGAATGGAACTACCAAAATGCCTTAATGATGTGCAGAAGTTCACGGGTTGCCTGGCATCATTAAGTCGGTTCGTATGTCGGTTGGGAGAGAAGGCCTTGCCCTTCTACCAACTAATGAAAAAGGCAGACAAATTCACCTAGACGCCACAGGCAGACCTTGCATTTCAAGAATTGAAGAAGATGCTATCTACTGCTCCAATCCTAGCAGCACCACTACCCAAGGAGCCAATGTTGCTCTATGTAGCCACGACCAACCGAGTTGTAAGTGCAGTAATTATAGTGGAGCGCGAGGAAGAAGGAAAGTTAGTGCAAAGGCTGGTATATTATCTGAGCGAAGTATTATCAACCTCAAAACAGAACTACCCTCACTATCAAAAGATGGCGTACGGCGTGTATATGTCAGCCAAAAAACTCAAACATTATTTTGAGGAACACCCCATCAAAGTGATATGTGAGGGGCCTATATCAGAGATAATGAGTAACAAAGATGCAAGTGGGCGGATAGCGAAATGGGCGATCGAGTTAGCCCCCTATGCACCGCAATTTGACAGGAGAGATGCTATAAAGTCACAAGCTGTGTCAGATTTCTTTGTGGATTGGACCGAGATGCAATACGAACCACCCCTGCTAGACTCTAATTACTGGAGAATGCACTTCGACGGATCAAAAATAAAAGATGGATTGGGCTTCGGAGTAGTGCTTACTTCGCCCAAGAAGGATCAGCTAAAATATGTCCTTCAAATCCACTTTAGTGCCTCGAATAATGTGGCGGAATACGAAGTGTTGGTACATGGTCTCAAAGTAGCAAAAGAGGTGGGAATACGCCGAATACAATGCTTTGGAGACTCGGATTTGGTGGTACAAAAAGTGTATGGAAATTGGGATGCCTTGGATACTAACATGGCCTTATACAGATTCCATGTTCAAAAGATAAGTGGATTTTTCGAAGGGTGTGAGTTCCATCACATACCTCGGATTGAAAACAACGCACCAGATACGCTATCCAAGTTAGGTTCATCCCGGCAGCCAATCCTGCCAAATGTGGCTTTGGAGCGCTTGAGAAAACCATCTATCATACCGTCACTCGAATCAGATTCAATTTATATCCCGACACTCACCGGATCAGGAGCTGCACCTATGGAGATAGAGTGGGGAAGCACCTCTACAAACCCGGGGACTGCTTCAGCAAACCCGGGGACTGCCTCAACAAACTCGGGGTCTGATCAACCTGATTCGGCCAGAATTATGTCGGTAGATGTGATGGAAATTGATGAGGAGCCATTTCCCGTCCAGGCTATACCATCTTGGGCCAAGCCAATATTTGATTTCTTGAAAGAAGGAGTTCTATCGGATGGTGAGATAATATCAAGGCAAATCCAGAGAAGGGCAAAGGCATATACAATTATCAATGCCGAACTATACAAAAGAAGTGTGACAACAGTACTTCAGCGGTGTGTTGATCCGGAGGAAGGGCTTGACATACTCTGGGATATTCACCAAGGGGAATGTCGCCACCATGCCTCCTCAAGGGCATTAGTGGCAAAAGCTTTCCAACATGGATTTTATTGGCCCAGTGCTTTGGAGCAAGCAGGGGACTTGGTGATAAAATGCAACGGCTGTCAAAGATATGCCACAAAAACTCATTAACCAATGTCGGAGCTGAAAACTATCCCTATTACCTGGCCATTTGCTGTATTGTGCCTAGATATGGTAGGGCCATTTAAGCTGGCAAAAGGAGGGATGACCCATATCCTAGTCATGGTTTACAAGTTCACCAAATGGATTAAAGTAAAACCAATTCAAAAATGTGATGGGGCAACAGCAGTAAAATTCCTCAAGGATATAATCCTAAGATATGGCTATCCCCATAGCATCATAACTGATAATGGAACAAATTTTGCCGAAGTAGCATTTGTGAGGTTCTGCCGAGAAAAGAAAATTTGGCTAGACGTCACCTCAGTTTCCCACCCCGCGTCGAACGGGCAAGTGGAAAGATCCAATGGACTAGTTATGTCTGGGATAAAACACCTAGCTCATAGATCCGCTACAAAGATCAGTGGGGTGCTGGATAGAAGAACTACCAGCGCTACTGTGGAGTTTAAGAACAACTCTGAATCGATCAACAGGCTATATGACATTCTTTTTGGTATATGGGGCAGAAGCTGTATTACCAGCCGACATAGAGCATGATTCGCCAAGAGTCACCCAATACACAGAAGCCGAAGTGCGCGAAGCCCGGCAAAATGATGTTGATCTGCTGGAAGAAGCGAGAGAACTCGCATTGTCCAGATCTGCCATATATCAGCAAAACCTCCGACGCTATCATAGCCGGAAAGTAAACCCACGAGTCTTTTGGGAAGGTGACCTGGTACTCCGGTTAATACAAAGCACTGCTGGCATGCATAAGTTATCCCCTCCATGGGAATGAGCTTTCATTGTAAGCAAAGCCTTGCACAATGATTCCTACTATCTTATTGATGCACATCCCCAGGAAAATAACAAGGTGGACAGGTCCGGAGAGGAATCTAAGCGACCATGGAACGTAGCACTGCTTCGTCCTTTCTACACCTAACTAAGAGGTGAATGTATCCGAGCTACTCATATGTCGGTATGTATGTTGGCAATAAGCTTATCAATAAAACTTTGCCACCCAGAGCAGAGACTCGGGGACTGCTATAATAATTGTCTCTCGTCTTCGTATTTTTATGTCGGCTGGGTTAAGTTGCTTATATCTTAGTCGGATTAGTAGTGTGTGAGCACCAAAAACCTAACTCTTCGACTTTGCTGCTGTCCAACAAGAATTGGCTTCATGGCAAGCAAGAGAATAAGTTTGGAATGGCAAAGCACATGAAAAACGACTAAGGAAAAGAACTTAAGCGGGCCGACATCGTTTTTCTGACTAACCCTTAGTTCGTTATGCTCACTAAAACACCAGATCATTTTGAGCTAATCTCGAAGTTTCAAGTATTGTTAAATCAATTTTTTTAACCTTGGACTCATAAGTCGAAAAACCGAATCAAGATAGACACGAGCCGAGTCAAAAAATGAGGGAACAAGAAAATGAAACTCGGGTACTTTGCCCACGATAATCCAGCAATAAAACTTAGTTCAGAACATCACATTGTAGCACAACCAAACTGAAGTATTTAGATACATTTACGCCCGACATTCCGGGGATCTGATAAGTATGATGAGTGTTTTTAAGGAGCAGGAGCAGCAGTCGAGTCATCGACCGAAGAGGGAGGTACTTCGGAGTGTGGGGGAGGGGCGCTAGCCTCGGCTTCATCCTCGGGGTTGACCTTGTCATCCTCTGGGTCTTCGGCTTTGTCACCAAGCTCGGAGGCCTCACCCTCACTCTCTTCTACATCTCCAGAAACAGCTTCATCATCATCTACATCAAGATAGCTCGGCCCTTCATTCCAAGCGTGGCAGAAGGAATACTGGATGAGCTTGTTGGCGCAGGCTTTGTGGCACGCGATCCAATCCAGCTCTTCGCAGCACTTAGACTCGGTGCGCATGTGAGTGAGCAACCCCAGATCAATCCCTTCATACCACGAGAGAACAAATTGCAAGGCAATGTCGGCCCTAGGCCGTGCGGCAGATTCGCGCCACAAATGCAGCTGCGTATCACACTCCATCAACTTGGCTATGAAAGCAGAGCCTCTTTTTGGAATATTTTCACCGGGCCAGAAGGATCTGAACATTCGCGTTGCCACCGGTATAATATCCGCGTCGTGGTTCTTCACTACCTCAAGACGAGTGGTGAGGCTCGCCAGTAGATCCTCCGTATTACACGGGAAGGGTTTGGCACCAGGGGCAGCAAGAATACCACGCTGTTCTCGGGACCGGGTTACGGCGGCGACACCGAGCATATCGCTTTATGGGAATTGGCCTAACAGAGTAGAAGAAACAGTAACTAAGAGTACCAGATCCAGAGAAATGAGAGTAGACCTGGAGTAATGAAAGTTAAGCAAGGGCAGAAAACTCACGTGCAATCTGAAAAAGAAGTCGCTGAAGCTTGGAATCAACGCTAGCGTTGTGGGCTGATGTCAGCTTGACGCCGGCTTCCTCCAATAAGCTCTTTTCCGTAGAGATCTACGTGGTTAAACGCTCTTTCTCCTCGGCAAACTCCTGGCCAGCCTTCTCCAATTCGGACTTATGGAGGCCCTGAAGCCTCTGAATTCCGGCATTCAGCCGAGTGATCTCCGAGTCCTGTGGCTGCAATGGAGCTATCTCTTCATCCTTCCTCTTCAGCTCTGCCTCATGTTTCCCTATTTGTTCGAGGAGATGGATCATCATTTTAGGCATACTAACGCTATCTTCCAGAGAAACTGCAACAATGTAATGATCTGGAGGACCCAAAGTATGAGTGTCCATCGGATAAAAGAAGGAAATTACAATGATTGTGTGAAGGGGTTAACTTTACCTTTGATCTCAGCAAGGTTGTTCCGCATGATAATATTCTCGGCTTCAACCTCAGTTGCATGATTTGGATAGCAAGTTAGTTCAGATCACGGTCAACTCGAATGAACAAAAAGGAAAGGGGGAAAAGTCTAAAGGAACATTACCCCTATTTTGGTACTCCTCCAGGAGTGTACCATAACGCGCTCGAATGTCCTTGTAGGAGTCCAGCAGGCGCTGGAACTCAGCGGATCGGCGGTTAGTGGTAATCTGAAATAAGCAAAGCAATGGTAAAGTTCAAAGGCAGAGTAAGAATAATTCGAAGTCTACAAGATCCGGGCCAAGTGGAACTTAACCCGGCTCTAGGTGTGTGGATATTCGAAGTCTACAAGATCCGGGCCAAGTGGAACTTAACCCGGCTCTAGGTGGGTGTGGATATTTGAAGTTTACAAGATCCGGGCCAAGTGGAACTTAACCCGGCTCTAGGTGTGTGGATATTCGAAGTCTACAAGATCCGGGCCAAGTGGAACTTAACCCGGCTCTAGGTGTGTGGATATTCGAAGTCTACAAGATCCGGACCAAGTGGAATTAACCCGGCTCCAGGTGTGTGGATATTCGAAGTGTATAAGATCCGGGCCAAGGGAACTTAACCCAACTATAACTATGTTAAAATTTGACGCTGCTATTGACAAAAATTAAATTATGTAAGGAGCATTCGACCGAATAACAAGTTATTCCCTTGAAGGCTCGGGGACTAGGGGCTATGTCTACAAGTGCTCAGTTAGGCAAAGTATCAACAACAGAGAAAAAGAGTTACCTCCATCATCCGGCCAGCTAAAGAGATAGCCTTGGTAGCGGAGTTCATCTGGGCACTAAACTCAGCCGGGCCAAACTTCTCCGGCAGATCATCTTGAGGGTCCATGAATTCTGCATTATTCCAGTTCTTCACATACTCAAGGAGTAGTGGACTGTAACTTTCACGACTGGGAGAATAGTTCGCCACAAGGCCCTTCACGTGGGCCTCTCTCCTGGCGGATTGAGCTGCTACGGGGCTGGTATGCAGAACCAGCTGCTGGCTATCCTCTGACCCAGAGGTGGTAGACCCGGATGAAGTCCCTTTAGCTGACCCGGAAGCCTTTTTGAGCTTGGCGGATGAAGCTTGAGGAGTTAGCTGGAAAATATCAGCGACGGAGGGAGTTGACCGGAGGGAGCCGATGGGGCTTTCCTCTTGGGAGGCTTGGTGGAGGGTTTTGCTGCTGTTGTTGGTGATGTTGCTGTTGTTGCTGCTAGTGCTGGTACTGGTGCTGCTGTTGCTGCTGGTGCTGGTGTTGTTGCTGCTGTTGCTGATGCTGTTGATGCGGGAAACACTGGGACAGAAGAACTTGTTGGGGGCGGCGCCGATGAAACTGGCACCTCAAGACTTGGTGTTGAGGCCGAAGAACTGGGGAGATCTGGCATCACCATATCCAGAGCCACCCCACTACCCCCCGCGCCAACATTGCCCTCCTCTTGTCGAGGTGGGCTCTGGTCAGGCGCAGCCGCGGAGCCCTCTTGAATATGGCTGAGCGGGCAAGTATCGTCATTGTCTGGGGGAGAAGGGCTGCTCCAGAGTAGGGAGGCTATGCCGGAGCCGCTCTGAGGGATGACCCTAGGAGCTCTAGAAAGAAGAAAAGCACCAAGTCAAAAAGAGAGAACCAATAAGAAACAAAGGTAGGCAAAGGAAAAATCCCCAAGTATCAATGCAAAAGCACTTACTCATCCGCGGTTGGGGGAGCCCGAGGTTTGGGTGCCCTCTAGACCATGCTCTTGGCGGCAGGCTTAGACGAGGCTTTCACCCCGGACTTCTTCTTCCTCTTCTTTGCTGGCGGCACCTCTGACGCTGCGGCCGAGGTAGCCGCGCGCTTATGGGAAGAAGCAGGGGCCGAACCACCAGTGGCGAGGGGAGGAACCTCGTGGACCTGACCGTCCAGGTTAGCTAAATATTCGGACATAACCAGATGCGCATAAGAGATGGGAACCGGATCAAATACCTCCAGGATCTCAACGTCCGAGTCATCATCGTCAGGCCAATCCCTTAGAGAAGAGGCCTTACTAGCGCTGCGTTTGATGACGTCCGGGTAGGTAGGAAGGTCTCTGGAACAGGCTCCTCCTCGTCCTCCTCGGTGCGGTCCGGCAACCACTTGCTCCCCAGCACCTCACCATCCTCTAGTGGCTGCTGGAGGAATTTCTGAAAACAAGATAACAATTGACAAGTTACAAAAGTGAACCGACATACAAAAAAGATCCGGAGAACAAGAAAAAGTAAATTCACCTTTGGAGGAGGGTTGTCCCGGGTGAAGGGCTCAAGTCCCCACTCCCAATCCTCGGAGAACTCCTTCTCCACATTGAATATGGACTTAACCCGGCGGTAAACCGCCGAGTTATCCAGTTCGATAGATGAAGTCCGGTGGGGGTCAAGGGGGCCTCTCAAGTAGCAAATCTTGTGGGCTCGCTTCTGAAGGGGGGAGACCTGGCTGCGGAGAAAAGTAATCATGATGTCCTCCCCCCGGAGATTCTCCTTGAGCAGCTCCTTAATCCGGAGCTCCACTTGATTCGCCAGGGCCGTGGGTTGCTTCGGAATGCTCTCCCAACGTGAGGTATCAGGAGGGCCAAGCTTGAAGGGGAGGAGCCAGATCAGGTCCTCGTTCGTGGTATTCCGGACATAGAAGAAAGTCCAGGCCCAGCCCTTACAGGACTCAATTCCGGTGACCCAGGGGAATGCGGAGTTCTTCCGGGGAGAAATGGAGGCAGCGCCACACTGGGTCAAATGCTTGTCCTCCGGGGAAAGCTCCTTAGCTGGAACTACGTTCCTCCGGAGACCAAAGAACTTGATCCAAAGTTCCTCGGTTGGCCAGAGGCTAATGTATCCCTTGATGCCAGAGGTAAAGGAGGACAGAGAAGTGATAGCACTGGCGGGGAGATGATGCGGTTGCAATTTGTAAGTGGAAATGCAATCGAAAAAGAAATCGGAAGTGGGGAGGCTGAAGCCATGCTGAAAATGCAAAAGGAAAACAACATATTCCCCAGATTTGGGGGAAGGAGAGGTTTCACCGGAGGCGAGGCGGCAGGCGATGCCGGCGGGGATGCGGCGCGTGGCACGGAGCCAGTCCAGGTCCTCCTCGTGGATGATAGAGCCATCCCAACTGTCGCGCTCACGGCGCTCTGCACCTTCCTCCTGCTGCGCCACCACGTCCGTTTCCTCCTCTATCATGGTGGATTTGAGGTCTTCAAGGGAGAAATCAGAGTAGAGATAGCGGGAAGAGGGAAAACGGGAAGCGCAAGGCCCCGTGATGGAAACCTTGAGTGGGAACGGTGACACAGGTGCAAGAGGCTGCTTGTGCGCGGTCGCGGCGGCGCTCATGCAACAGAAAACTGGAAGCGGCGGCGAGGTTGCAGTGAGAGAGAGGCTGGGAAGCGCAGAGAAAATGGGGGAACTTCCCCTGAAATCGCCCCAGGCCTCCTACTTAACCGCATAGCACGCGTGTCGTGGAATCTTTTGCGGTGGCCACGCCACGCGCAACGGGCGTGTATGCGGCCAAAACGGCCAATCAGAGCAAGGCCACAGAAAAGGCCACAGGAGCAAATGATCCCATGATGTGATGTAGTGTCACAGTTAGCGAGGTGCTGCAGTGAAGAGATGTTTACAGCAGTTATTCCTGACATTGCGACAGTAACCGGTGCAGTAAATGCGCGTGACCCTTAAAATGAGGCAAAATGATGATTACCCTCCACGTAAGATGTGGGGAAGCGTACAAGGGAAGGAAAGGTAACCCGGATAAACGAGCAAGAGACCCGGCCACCAAGGAATAACTCGGAATGAGCCAAGGGATCGCGAGATGAAAAACTCCGGGTTACGAGATAACTCAGCCAAAGAGGCAAAGATCTGAATACGGGAACCTGTTGTGGCCTTAACAACTAAAAGTTGTTGAGACCGCACTAGCTTCGGGGACTAATGTTGGGTGTATACCCCCGGGTAGAGTAACGCCGGGGTATAAGGGCCGAGTTAGCCGCGGTACGGCGCGGTCAAAGTAAATGCTGACCGGGTCACCTCAAGGCAGGCCGAATCACGGTGTTACCCGGCCCACGCAGTATCTCCTTAACTATGGTCTGGCCGGCATAAATTATATGCCGGCCATGCTTATCTATCTGTTTTGCATGTAACTTGATAGGCCGGATTGGCTATATGCTAGCCAGACTATCTTATGGCTTCCAAGAGAAGGAATCCCCCGCTGGTCAAAAGGTGGCTTTATTTGTTGTAGCATGAGCGAAACAAAGTAAAGAAGAGGACCAGCGGGTCAGGAGCGACCACGGTGACGCGGGAAAAGCTGGATGACGCAGCCCGTGTCTGGTGACGCCAAAAGACAAGGATTACGCTGTGGATTACATCCAAAACCCGGACGAGCCGTTAAAGAGAATAAAGAAGCATATTCGTAGAATATGTTGCCACGTGTGCCCTAACATTGTAGCCCAGGCTACCCTATATAAGGAGCATTGTGGCCTCCATAGAGGGGGATCGATCATTTTCTCCATCTAAGGTAGACCTCTAGGGCTGGTTTGTGGGGAATAAGAAACTGTGTCTCCTTCTCACCAACAGCTTGAAGAGCATTTGTAAACACCATTGATAGAGAATACAAGAACTTCCGTGGGTAGAATCACCATGTTCTCCCTCCCTGGATTCCCCTAACACTCATTGACCTTATATTTAGCCTATCCATGGCATCTGTCGTGCCACCACCACGACACTAGACATAGAATCTATAAAAAACAATAATTCATATAACAAGTTGTGAATAGTCTCAATTTTAAAATCTCAATGCTATAACAAGTTAAAATAGTCTCAAATGCCAATTTCAAAACTTTTTAAATTCCAACATGGTGTGTAAGAATAGATTATGCACAGTCTCACTGACATGAGAATACTCATGCAACTGTTACGTGAATCAAAGAGTACGACCATAGCTTTTAAAACAAGAATAGTACTGCTAGCGTGAAGATTCTTTACAAAAGAAGTCTGTCTATTTAATGAACATCAAACGTCGGTGGATCAGATGGTTATCAGCTCCATCCTAAAGATCATGGTCCATGGTTCGAACCCCACTTGTGGGAATTAGTTTTTCCAATACACTCAGAGTTTGAACCGGTCAGACCAGTGTCCGGTTTAATAAGTAAAACCGTCAATTCAACCATGGTTCGGCTGGTTTATTCTGGCTCATTGGCATGTCCGGTTCAATGCGCTTAAACAACCAGTGTAAGCTCTAGTGTGAGCTCTGGTTCTGGTTTTTTCTAGTTGAACCGGTGGCCCGGTCTGATTTTTTAAACTATGCTCATTTCCCCCTCCTCACTCACGAGCTCTCTCCTTCTTCCTCGTCTCTGCCAACAGCTCAAGGCACCATTGTAGCTACAGTAATAATATGAGATATGACATATAACATGCATGAGTGGAGGTTTTATCTCACTAGGAGAACCCTGAACCTGGGTACATCGTGTGTGTTTGTATTGTTCTTTCGTGTGCGGTCTTCACTGCATCATCCCTCCCCGGATCTTCCAGTGTCCATTGGCCCCAACATAAGCCTACCCCTGGAATCTGCCGTGATACCACCACGACAAGTGACGTGGTGCTAGGGGTTACCCATAAACTGGTAGCTGGTACACAATATAGTATGATTACTAATTTCTTAGTGCTTTACTCTCACATTGATGGTTAGTTTCTGCTTAGTACTAACTTTATTTTCTCTATATTTTTTGTTATCATTGGTCATCTTTAGGGTTTTTCATGGGTAAGCGTAAACAAGGGCTTGTTCTACTGAAGCAAAGGGTAAAGGGGATGCAAACAAGGTATGTCAAAATCTTGAATTGTGTGTTAATTCATCTTTTCCTCATCCTTTTTTGATAGTTGACTATTATCAGTTCATGGTAACCATAATCTTTCCTTTTTTATTGAATCATTGCACCTATATATATTGTTTTCATTTTTCCATGTTGTTGTTTCCATATCATCAATGAATAGCTCCATATAATCACTAATTAGTTGCCACATTATCAATAAATAGTTTCCATATCATGCCTCAAAAGGTTGTTTAGTTAGTTAATTTTGTAGTAACATTTTCGCTCCAATTTCACTTAATTGTTTCTAACAATATTTTTGATTTATTTTCTACATTTTTGTGTGTATGCAAGTTATTTGTGTTGATCGTAATAGGGCATTGTTTCATGTTTTTCAGAATCAGCTCCATGAACACCTCTAAATCATGATCTACATGAAGAGGTGTACACTCTGCTGCATGGTGAAAGCGTGCCCCGATGGCAGTTATATATCCATTCTGCTTGGCAGTTGCAAATTTCATATTTTGCAACTACACTAACATATTTGGCAATTTTGAACATTTTTTAATTGGTAATTACATGCATCCTTTTTGCCAACTTCAGATGGCAAACTTGAAAAATGATTTTTCTATCACAAAGTCATTCCTTTTGGCAACTATATACATGAGTTATGGTAAACACAAATAGGAAACTTGAAACTTGAATTTTGCATCATAGAAGCATTCTTATTAAGATTTTCTTTTTTGTGGGGTCCATTATACAAAATAAACATGCCATCTATGTGTATCTACATGTCAACTATGTCTAATGTAGATGGCAGCTATGTTTAAAGCATGTGGTAACTGCATGGTAACTTTGGATGCAATATGAACAATGAACATACAATTGTGTTTTAGTGCATATGGTAATTGTGTGCAATGTATGTGTCAGGAAACACCATTGTCAAGTATATATATACCAACAACTATTTCTTTGCATTTTTGCCAATTTGGAAATTACATGTAATGCATATGGAAATTTAAAAACCTATGATATGTCTTTAGATGTCCCCTAGAGGCATGAGATCAGAACCATTTACACCTAGTATGTTGTCAATTTCCATTCTAAAAATAATCACATGTCATGTCAAATAATGCAACTATAGTTGAAACAAATGTGTGTCGAGCATGCTATCATTTTTACAAGCCCATTTTATTGTATCTTTTAAAAGTCCTGCTTCTCAATATTTTTTACTTTTTTGCACATACGAATTGTGGTAGATCATAGTTTTGGTTTTGTCCTTTGTCAAAATTTCCACGATGTTGATCGCCACTTCTCATGTATGCACTCGACGAACCATGTTTTTTTTGTTGCAAATCTTGAACATATCTAGAAATTATTTATGTGATTTGTGTTTTAGTTAGCCTAGAATCTAGTAGATGGTGTGTATTAAATTGTAGCTACCAGTTTATATTATGATGTGTTTTTTGGCTACTATTCACCTCTAGCTCGTGTGGTTCATATGTTTTGTTACTACTAGATTTTTTTATGTACGATCTGTTGCTACTACATGTTACATAATGTTACATAACATGTTACATAAAATTCATGAGATGGGGACTTCTCAAGCATTATGATTTTATTTTATTTTTTGCTTCACTTGTAGATATTATTTCTTACTTGAGCACTAAGTTTTTCAATGGCTGGTTAAAATTTTCCCTATAAATCATGTTTTGTTCCATATGAGCTAACTTTTGGTTTATATTTTCTGATTCTTGTGCCCCATTTTAAATCATGATTTTTTTCTATTCAGTCTATATATGTAGCTCTTTACTTTTTCCCTAGCTCACTTGAGTGTTGCACCTGGCTACTAGCCGGGTTGCATAAAAATAGATGGGTGCATGCAGTTACGCATGGCACACGCTGGGTTCGGGCCGGGTTTGGCACCCCCGTACTCTCCCCCGACCTCTCTACCCGCCCCCATACCCGTCGGCGGGTCAAAAAATCCACTAGACCTGCGCCCTGGCGGGTTTGCGAGACCCAACGGGTACCAGTGAATCTTGGCATATCCTCGCCAGGCGGCGAAGTCTATGAGGGTGCATGTCATCGCCGATCGGCCGGAGTCGCTTCCCTACTCGACCATGGTAGGGAGGAGCTCGAGAGGCGGCCGAGATAGAGAGGGGCGGTGTTGCGCTGATGTGTCGTTGTGGTGTTGGGGGAGGTTGGTGTCAATGGCGTGGTCTCGCACGCTCGTGCGAGTAGTTACTAGCGGCGACCAGTGGGGATCGAAAGAAGGGAGTCCAATGGAGAAGGGAGGTAGGCAGGCAGCGCCTTCGTGGTGTCGTGGAGGAAGAAGAGAGCAAGGGGTGTTGGAGTGAGGGAGTTGACTCAATCGGTAGTTTCTGGCTGTAGGGTCGGGGTAGGTAGGAGACAAGGGGCGCGTCCCTAAAGGTGTTCTGCTAGGCCTAGGTGTGGTTACGGTTAGGTCACGTGGGTGTGGGTTAGGGTTAAGTAATAGACGGGTATGCGGGTCTATGGGTACGGGTTTGGAGCCCCCATCCTGCCCCTGCTAGACCCGACAGTTTTTTTACTGCTAAGATGCCCCACAAGTTTTTCCTTTACCAAATTGACATGGGTATGACTTATCAGGTCCCAGTGATTAGTTGCCCTAGGCATAGAAAGGTCTACGTCCCACGAGGCCCATGAAGAATAAAGAGTCTAGGAAGCATCCGATGGATAAAATCCTATCTTGGCAATGAAGAAAGAAGTGTAAACCGACATAATCCTAGTGTTGTAATCATAACTTGTAACCTATCCGTATATAGCTCCAGGACCTAGCCTTTCATATAAAGTCCGGGAGGAGCCGACAGAGAGGGACCTTAGTTTTTCGGCAATATCAATCCGTCGTGAGCTAGATCGCAATTAGAGAACCAACAATTTTGTATCATATTCTCCACCATAATCAGACTACATCGACTCCCTTGTTTATCTAATGAGCCGATGAAATCACCAGCGCTCTCTTTTCCACGGAACCCTAAGTCCATAACCATAGGCATTGTCGAGGTTACCCCTCGTCAATTAGTGCTGGGAATTTTGAGCGTTGGAGCCATGAATTTGGCGACCCCCTCTTCACCAAGCAACGACCCGACAATCGAGGATGATGAGATCCGCTACGATCTCGTCGATACACGCCCGCCCACCCCTTTTTCGGCTTTCGCCGATGGACGGGAGGACCGATCTCATGATCGGGTGCTTCCACTTTTGCGTCGGGGAATCCCAAAAACTTCTGCCTCTTGGCCCCAATCTACTCAGGTCCATCGGTCATAACAACAACACCTACAACGACACCTGCATATTCTGTCGGCTCATCTGAAAAAGCCACACCTCAGCCGACGGACATCGAAGAAGGCCACGGAAACTCCACAGATCTAGGGGATTTGGCTGATCTATATGATGGTCTCTCCTTTAGGTCAGATTCTCAGCTAATATCACTACTATCTCAATCCCATCAAACTTCGAACTCGGCAAAACTGACGAAAGTGTTGACTCCGGGATTAGGAAGGCCGAATCATACCGTGGGATCTCACTGCTTTCCACGACAATGTCTCCTACAGATCTGATAGTGATGGCAGCGGCCTATACATGGCGTAGCACCAAGTGTGCGTCATCATCAGAGGTGAACCATCAACACCTCGAGACTCCAATGGTAACCCAATCCTTGATCCCAATGATATTATCTCGGATGACAATGCAGGACGCCGTGAGGATAGGAGGAACTCCCGGAGGATAACCGTGTCATGCAAGGAGGAGGAAGAGCGTGCGATGGTGAGCGGCTCCACCTTTGCATGTCACCAGTAGTATGGCAGAAAGTGAATGACGTCGTTTCTGGTGCGGTACCAATGACGGGAGACGACACGCGTGAAGAACTAATGGCCAACCAGTATATTCTCCACCATAAAAGAAGGGATCTACTCAGGTTGCAGTGGAAACTCGATGGAAGGAAAAGGCTAACCATGAATCAAGCCTTCGGCAGACGCAGCTAAGCTCCACCCGCGGTTCTGGCAGCGTGACCGGAGGAGCATAGCCAAGGAGAGAAACTTCACGGATGCAGCGCATACCGGAGGCCGAAAGACATGAGTTGCCCGAGATCTGGACCTGTCATATATGTCAGTGGATTCAGCGGGAAACATAAAAGAAAAAAACAGCGCAAGCCGCCATTATCTCCGCCCAAACCTACCTCCTCACAACTCGGCCAGCAAATGACGATAAAAGCCTATCTTGGCAATCAAGAAAGTAGTGTAAATTGACATAATTCTAGTGTTGTAATCATAAAATGTAACCTATCCGTACATGGTGCGGTGACCCAGCATACCACTGCATGTATATAGTACACTATAATCATTGGCATGACATCCATAAAACACCGTTTCGTAAATATCACATCCCTTAGAGTGGTACAACAGAAACATTGCGGGTCCAAATTACAAACATACACACTTCATTATTATTACAATACTAGAAGTTCGAGACTTCAAGAGATTCAAACTTACACACCAAATAACTTATCTTATAAGTTCAGCGAAAGAACAAAAAACACAACGAATAAAGACGTGAGCTAAACAGCTTATTCTATAGAGTTCGTGTTGCTCGGCTCAACCTAGGTAACTAAAATACGTCCTAACAACTACTCGGACTCGTTGTCTTCAGCTCCATAGTGTATCCCGTAGTCCACTCCTTCGATTCCACCGGAAAGGTCCGGCTCTTCATAGAATACGTTGTTCTGGACCTCCGTAGCATACACCTGGTCATCCTTTTGGCCCTCAAAGTCTAGCAAGGGGTTAAAAGGAAAGAGTGAGTAACAGCGTTACCCAGTAACTTCACTATATGCAAGGTGGGAAGTTTGATGCTCTAACTACCACCTCGGACTATAAGTCCTTGGTACTATGCAGTTTTGGTAAACATTTCTTCAAAGATTGATTTTATTATCAAAAACTATGCCCATCAGCCTTCATAGGTTGACCAGAACTTCATGGAGTTCCTTTCCTGCCGTGTTCGTGGCTCTTTCCCGGAATAGGGAGTAACATGTCACAATTCTTACACTCTACAGAGGTGTGTTGCTTTACCCATAAGAGACCAACTCCTTATTGCACAACCAGGCGTACTTTCCCGTCCACAATTCCATGATGTGGGTCCTAGTAGATGATCCAAGCCAATCACTGCCCCCTTCGCGACCCCGCATGTCCCCTTGGTGTACACCATGCCCACATCTTCAATTACAGCAATGGTTAGTATAGATCGTCAGATGCTAGAACTATCATGGGACGTTGAGGGTTCCCACCCATATGCTACATCTCCTCTACGAATTACCAATAAATGCACGCTACGAGGATAACAACCACGACCTGGCCATCCGGATGCATGCGAGAGGAAGAAGATACAACTGACTTCTCCGTCCCATTCCAAATCTTATGGTTAACACCTAATATACGGCGCTAGAATCACTGATGTCATGAGTTATTCAGTCCTAGTTGTTTTGCAATTGGAATCTTAGACTCCCCTACAATTCTTAGTATTTATCATCACTTAGGATGATAATAGCATTTCATTTGTTTAGGAAAATACTTATTTTCTGTCTCCTTTAGAACATATGTGATAACACACAATTTTCAAATACTTTTATAAAGACTCTTCAAAGGACATGAGCAAGTGATGAACTTGCCTGGTGACTACAAGGTAGTGAAGTCGGATACTTCCACCTCACCTTGAGCTCCGGTTTCTACAGAAAACCATTATTAACTAGTAAGGACAATATTTAAAGAAGCAATATGCAATGCATAGTAATGTCATGCTATGATTTGTTTTCTTCTTCTTTGCGTGTTTTACCCACCTTATAAAAGTTTTAAGTTTCTTTTAATTTAATAACAGAAAAATATTACTCAATAATCATTAAGTTCCTATTATTTTGACATTTATCAATTTTATAATAACCAGTATTATTCTAAGAGTTTAAAAATGAATTTATTTAATTTTTAACTCTTTTAAATATTTAACTAAAATTCCTTTAAGGAAATAAGACTTTATTTGTATTATACATGATTTACTTTTCAAAAATACAAACTAGTATTTTTCTTTAATAGTACTTCCTTTTAGAACCTTCAAAATGAATTTTATTCAATTTTAAGTGTTTTGCATATTTTTATAAAATCCCAAAAGGAATATATACAATTTTAATAATAGATCTATATTTAATTACTGAAATTTACTATCTATTATTTTTATTGGATAAAGGATATTTTTGTGATTTCATAAATATATTATTTGTATTTTTAGGATTTTTTATTTATTTTTCTAGAACTGATTTTGTTTCTGGGGTATATTTATAAATATTTATTTTTAGATGTGTGTTTTGAGATATGGGCCCGACCCACTAGGCTGGCCCGGCCCAACCGGCCTGGTCAAAGACCACCTAGGCTGTACTAGGCAACCCACCGGCCCAGTACCCCCCACGCGCACTCTCTCCCCCTCACCCCCTATCTCTCGCGACCCTCTCTGGCGCTCGATGTCGCCTCCACTGCTGCACATGATTCCGGCCAAGTCCGGCTGTCGTGGCTGCCGCCGCGGAACAGGACTACCAACACGACACTACTGCACAACATTGTCTAAGCCGATTTGTCGCTGGTGCCCTCTTCTCTGGTCGTGCTAACCTCTGCACGAGGCTAGGGTTAGGGTTCATCGTGATCTAGCGCTCCCCCGCTGATGTTGTGGTGCTCGTGCTGCTGCTCCTCCATGACCGCCACTCTTGTGTGCAGGCGCGGGTTGCAGTGCCCCCTCAGGGTGCTCCCCGTGTCGTCACCCCTCTATCGCCGACCTCCTCTCTGCTTCCTCTTCAAATAAATTTACGAGGACCTCGAGTAAGTTCTTGTACTCCTCCTCTCTGTGCTCTACCTTGCCCCTATCCATGACATGTGACCACTTGTGATGGCTTTCCCCATTTAGGGTTCATCCCTAAATTCCTAGGGTTCATACCCCCTGTAGTGATGTTTAGTTGGCTCCTTGGTTAATTCTGTCTATGCAAATCCTTTGATGGTGTCCAATGGTTGGTGTATTGCCTACTAATGTTGATTATAGTCTATTACTCTGCTCTCTGTTAGATGACCACTCTGTTGTGCAAGTTTTATTACTCTGTTCTCTATCATATGACCACTATGTTGTGCATGTTTTATTACTATGGATGATCATGTTGTTGTGGCTATGGATTTACTCTTATGGAGTTAAGTTAACTACTCTCTGTACTGATGCTTGGTTAATTGTTTCTTATGAAACACTGCTATTGTTCAGTCTCAGGATTTAATCATGTTACTGTGTGAATCAAGTGCTAGTGCTAAACTTGCTCTGTGATTAATAAGAAGATGATTTACAATTATATGATTCCTATATACTTATAGGAAAATGATTAACTCAGTGATTTCTGTATAGTGTGGTTTAATAATAGACATTGTTGATCTTTATTGTCTGTGTTAAAAGAAAGTGGTTTATTTATGATTCATAAATCATTTAGGAAGATGATTATTTCTGTTAAAGAAGATCTACTTGAGCTAGTACTCAAGCAGACTTGATCTTGCTAGGTACAGAGGTGCTACCCTCCTGGGAATGTGCCTTGTACCAGCTGTTGTGATGTGTATCTATCTAGATAGAAATGGATTATAGGTCAATGATGTTGGTATGAGACCTTGCCTGGGCAAAAACTCTTGCATAACCTGGCTGTTGATTAACTTTTGCCTAATATGTTTACTTATCATGTGCTTGCAAGAAAATGAATGTGCAAAAATAGAAAATGATTGGATCTACATGTTGCCACATACTTTGGTTGCTATGCCTGATTATTTCCTTCTACTTCTGGATTGTGTAGCCCTGGATTTATGTTGGCTTCCTCTTGGCCTTGTCTTGCTCCTCCTGGTGTTGTTGCTCCTGTGACCTTGTTGTCCAGCCAATACTTCCCCCTCCTCAAGTCACCATCTTGGCTGGTGATTTCCTGGGTTTTCTATGGTGGAAAGTGGTTTGATCTAATGATATTATTGTAAGATCTGATGATGTTCTTGTGATGTTCTTGGTTGTGCTGGTGAGAATCTGTGTTTGAGCTCGCTGTGAAGTGAATAGCAAAGCTTGCTTTGCTCTATATGGCTGTAACTTGAGCTATCCCTTTGCTCTCTGTTGTTGACACCTCAATGCATGCATTTAGGTGTGTAAGTTGCTTGTATACTTGCTTTGGCTGTGGATGATATCAAGTAATTGGACTTTTGGTTGTCTACTGAACTTCTTGATGTGTAATTGCATCATCAGGAACTTTAAGACATTTCTATAATTGTGACACATGGAAAACATTATGAACTTGAGCCAATCTTTTTGGTAACTCAAGAGCATAAGCTATTGTTTTGTTCTGACTTCGTATCTTAAATGGTCCAATATATCTTGGACTTAGTTTTCCTTTGATTCTAAATCTCTTAACTCCCTTCATTGGACTTACCTTGAGATATACCATATTTCCCACTTCTGGATGCCATGATCTTCGACTTTGATCAGCATAACTCTTCTAGCGACTTTGAGTTATCTTCAATCGATCTCTAATAATATCGATGACATCTTGCTTCTCCTTGATATAGTCTGGTGCAAATTCCTTGCTACTACCAGGTTCATACCAACATATTGGTGATCTACATCTTGTCCCATAAAGTACTTGATATGGTATAGCTTTCAGACTACTTTGATAGCTATTGTTATAAGAAAATTCTACCAATGGTAGATGATCTTCCCACGAACCTCCAAAATCTAATGCACAAGCTCTAAGCATGTCCTCCAAGATTTGATTGGTCCTTTCCGTTTGGCCTCCAATTTCTAGATGATAGGCTATGCTGAAATCTAACTTTGAGCCAAGTGCTTCGTGTAATTGTTTCCAAAATGCTGAAGTAAACACATATCCTCTATCTGATACAATTTTCTTGGGTACTCTGTGCTTGCTTACTTCTTTGACATAGATTTCTACTAACTTCTTGGAATTATCCTTTTGATTTACCGGGATAAAATGTGCACTTTTCGTGAATTTATCCACAATCACCCATATCATATCCTTCCGCTTCGGTGTCATAGGTAATCCTGTGATAAAATCCATACCAATTTCTTCCCATTTCCATTCTGGAATTTCTAAAGGTTGTAATGGTCCTGCTGGACTTTGATGTTCTGCTTTTACCCTTTGACAAGTATGGCATTCAGATACATACTTTGCAATTTATTTTTTCATGTTATTCCACCAAAATAATTCCTTAAGATCCATGTACATCTTTGTACTTCCAGGATGAATTGAATATGGTGTTTCATGTGCTTCTCGGAGTATTACCTCTCTGATCTCTGGTACATCTGGTACACAAAGACGGTTTTGGAACCATAAAGATCCATAATCTCCTAGGTGAAAAACTGATTTTTTTCCTTCGGAAATTCTTTTGATTTCTTCAGCAATATATGGATCATCAAGTTAATGTCGATAGATCCCATGACGAAGATCACTTCTTTGCTCTTCTACAACCCTCGTGGTTGCTAGGCCCACACGAACTTCTATCCTTAAGAACTGTATTTCTAACCTTTCCAAATCCATTTACAACTCTTTTGGTAATTCTCTATTGATGGGTTTAATATCCGTACTCTTCTGACTTAAAGCAACTGCTACTACATTGGCCTTTCCTGGAGTATAGTTAATTGTAAGATCATAATCCTTGATCAGCTCCAACCATATTTTCTGCCTCATATTCAGCTCCTTTTGAGTAAAGAAATATTTAGGACTTTTATGATCTGTGTATAGTTCACATCTTGCTACATAGAGAAAATGTCTCCATCCCTTTAAAGCAAAAACCACTTATGCTAACTCCAAATCATGAGTTGGGTAGTTGACTTCATGTGGTTTGAGTTGTCTAGACCCATAAGCATTTACCATGCGATCTTGCATTAGCACACATCCTAGTCCTTCTTTGGATGCGTCACAATATACTGTGTAATCATTTCCGGTTTCCGGTATAGCTAAGATTGGTGCGGTTGTTAATCTGGTTTTATTTTCCTGAAAACTTGCTTCGCACTTATCATCCCATATGAATTGTGCATTCTTTCTTAGCAATTTGGTCATTGGTCCAGCTATCTTGGAAAAGCCTTCAATGAATCTCCGATAATAGCCTGCCATGCCTAAGAAACCTCGAATTTGTTTCACATTGGTTGGTGCATTCCATTCCAATAGTGATTGAACTTTGGACGGATTTACCGCAATTCCATCCTTACTAATTATATGACCAACAAATTCTACCTTGTCCAACCAAAATTAACACTTGCTGAATTTAGCATACAACTTATGTTCCCTCGGGTTTTGCAATGCTATCCTCAAATGATCAGCATGCTCTTCTTTATCCTTAGAGTATATCAAAATATCATCAATAAACACTATGACAAACTTATCCAGATACGGCATGAAGATCTTGTTCATCAGGTTCATGAATATGCTGGTGCATTGGTCAATCCAAAAGGTACGACGAGATACTCATGATGTCCATACCTTGACACAAATGTTGTTTTCGGAACATCTTCAGGTTTAATTTTTATCTGATGGAATCTTGATCTTAGATCAATCTTGGAAAACACTCCAGCTCCTTTGACTTGATCAAATAGATCTTGAATTCTTGGCAATGGATATTTGTTCTTGATGGTAACATTGTTGAGATTTCTATAATCACCACACATTCCCTCCATCTCTTTTATCCACAAAAATTACCGGAGATCCCCATGGGGATACACTTTCCTGAATAAATCCTTTTCTGGCTAACTCATCAATTTGCTCCTTGAGCACTTTTAATTCTTTCGGTCCCATCTTGTACGGTGCTTGCGCTATTGGTGCTGTACCAGGTATCAGGTCAATGGTGAACTCTATTTCTCGATCATGTGGCATTGCTAGTAACTCTGCTGGAAAAACATCTTGAAATTCTTTCACTACAGGAATATCTTCCAATTTGACCTCGTTCATTGAGTTCAACTGCAGATCCACCATGATATGGCTATGTTTATCCGCCTGATAGAATATCCTTCCTCCACTTGGAGACTTGATTGAAACAGTTTTCTCTTCACAATTGATCTGAGCTCCATAGTCCGCCATCCAATCCATTCCTAACACTACTGCTATTCCCCTTAGTGGAATCACATAAAGATCCACATAATAGGTTTGACCACAGATTGCGATAACTTGGTTTAATTTTATGTTGCTAACTACCACTATCCCTCCAGCGGTAACTACGGTCATAGGTTTTTCTAACGGTCCCCTTCTAATCTCGAACTTATCACAAAATTGTTCAGATATGAATGAAGTAGTTGCACCGGTATCAAATAGAACTTTTCTAGGATTTGTGAGAATATTGAGCGTACCTATCACCGCTTGATCCGAGTTATCCACCTCTCCAAGGTTGCGCAATTCAGATTTCCAGTAGGCCTGCCTCTCTTTCCATTGTCATTTTTGCCATAGCTTCCACTCTGTTAGGCTGTCCACCTCTGCTTCTTGCTTGACCACCGCCTGTTGTAGGCCAACCACCTGGTGGTTTGTTTGGGCAGTCAGGCTTAAGGTGCCCCTTCTGACCACAACCATAACATGTAATTATTGGCTTCTTACATTCCCTTTGGAAATGCCCTGGAATACCACAATTGTTGCATATAATATTCCTCCTGGGGTTGGACTGACCTCCACTGCTATTCTTATTAGTATTGTTGTTGTTATTGAAGGGTCGATTCCTGGGTTTGAACTCCAAATTAGGTTTAGGCTTACTTGCTTGAATCCTCTTAGTTTCCTTCTTTGCTCTCTTCCTTCGGTCCTCTTGGACATTCTTATAATCATCCTCAAATGTGATTGTTGCATCTAGTAACTGTTCAAAAGTTGCTTTATTGGCCAACCTCAGCTGCATCTTCACAAATGGATTTAAACCACGCAGTAAACATTTCTTCCTCTTATCCTAAGTGCTCACTTCATCCTCAGCATAACGAGATAATTGACTAAACTCCCGGATATACTTCATGACACTGGTATATTCCTGCTAAAGCTCTTCAAACTCCCTACGCTTCAACTCCATCACACTTTATGGAACATGATACTCACGGAATCTTTGCTTAAACTCCTCCCAGGTATACTCCCTACCTGGAGATTTCATTGCTAGCTGATTCTCCCACCAAGATGTTGTAGGTCCAGTTAAGAGATGTGTTGCATACCTCAACTTTTCCTCATCATTGCATCCTATAGTTCTCAACTTTCTCTCCGTATCTGCTAGCCAATCCTCTACATCCATTGGCTCAGGGGCTGATGCAAAAGGTAATGGCCTTGCATTTTGGAAGTCAGAAAGACTCACACCACATCCTTTAGGTTCCCTCTGATGTCCCACTCGATCCACTAATCCTTCCATGAACTTGTTCCGGGACTCTTGCATCATTTGCATGTACTGCATAAAGTTTTGTTCCATCAACGGCCTCATTGGTGGTGGTGGTAAATTTGCCTGTATTTTGGCGTCTTCATCTGCCTTTTCCTTAGTTTCGTGCTCCATGCGTTGTTGTTCGGTCTCATCCTCTACACCCGTTTCCATACCCCCTAGTCCTGTAGCATAAAGTGAACACTCATAATTACATCATGCATATGTGTTCTGAGCTCAACTTCATGCATATAACTAGTCACACAATGGGAAAAAATCCAAATAAGAACCAAATATGCATTTCACATATTATACAATACAAATAACATAGTTAGTACAACGTTATTACAAGCCCATACCATTTAGGTATTACAACTCATGTGGATACTATCCCACTTATTTATTTACATCCAGTGCTCAGACTCAAACTCCTGTATCATCATTGGGATATTCCGTCTCAAGGTCACGCTCCCCAGAAGCTGTGTCGTTCATCGTACATTCCTGGAGTACAACTGTGCTAGCATGAGGTACGACGCACTGTCTGTGGAACGACTTGCCTCTTCGATGGACGATACTCAGTATCAGAAGTATATGGACTTAACACATCATCCAGCTAAAGTGTGTCCATACCTTCCAACTCATCTGAGGTGTCTTCAGAATCATCCTCATCACTGTCTTCTTCAATCTCCTCGTATATTCCGACTCCTGAGTTATCAATAGAATATTTTGCTTCCGATGCTCCCCAAGTACTCTATTGGGTACGATAGTCCGTAGCTATAATTGGATAGTGCATGTTATCTAGAGTAGGATAATGTTCTGGTAACTCAAACACCCTTTCTTCATGATCTTCCTCATCGAGCTCTACATCCTCCACATGGACATTGCTTCCATGAACGGAATAAGATCTCACTCCCATGTGACTAGTTTGCCCGGTATCCCCAACTGAGTCTTCCACAGGAATAGGATTCCCAGCAGATCCATCCATCGACCCGTACCTCCATCCTTCAGAATTTCCAATAGGTAGTTCCGAGTCCTCAGTTCCCCAAGAACTCCATGGTACTGGATGACTAGTGCCCTCATCGGGATATCTAGTAGGTTGTGGTATAGGTGAGTAAGTATATTTTGTAAAAGATGCTGGATCTGTAGGTATATCCTTAAAAATTGGGTTAACCCTATCCACTGCTTCATTCTCTAGTTTAGATGCTAACTTCTCCCTTCGTTTAGGATTAGTTAAATCCACTAGCATATCAATACGATCCTCTACAATAACCTGATGTGTCTTATACAAAGACCCAACCATCAGTCGATACAGATCCATAAACTTGGAAGCTAGTTTTGGATGCTTCTTTACTAACGTAAGATGATCTGGTAGTGGCTCCTCGTCTATAGAGTCATGAGGAATCATAGAATATGTGCTTCGAGCTAACTCTTATGCTTTCTATTCCCGAGCATTGGCTATCGCCTCCAAAATAGCAATAGGATATGTTGCTAGGTGACTTCTACCTTCACCCATAGGTAAATCATGATATAAACCAAGCTTCTTTAGTAGTTGGATGCTAACACGATATTTGGCTAGCATTCACCCATCATGGTATGTCATGGTATTAACTAGAATATTAGTTGTGCAACCAAAAACCCTCAGAAGTTCTCGAAGTTGTTCAGTTAAAGCCCCCGTATAATCATCGAGAGTCTCTTCTTTCCTTGCCAAAGTCCGTTTTGGAAACTTTGGTGCCATTTCCACTATATAGAAAATATTCATAATTAGTAACAATTAATTATAATTATGCGTCATAATAAAGAATTATCGCACTAAAAAATATAACGAAATATTCCCAATCGAGTATTCATCATATAATCTAGAGAACTCTTTACCGTTGTCCTAAGACTCCTACATGTAGTTTCCTTTACTAGGTTTCCAACCTAAGGTCAAAGCAATTTCTCTGATACCAGCTGTGGTGACCCAGCATACCACTGCATGTGTAGTACACTATAATCGTTGACATGACATCCACAGAACACTATTCCGTAAATATCACATCCCTCAGAGTGGTACAACAGAAACATTGCGGGTCCAAATTACAAACATACACACTTCATTATTATTACAATACCAGAAGTTCGAGACTTCAAGAGATTCGAACTTACAAACCAAATAACTTATCTCATAAGTTCAGCGGAAGAACGAAAAACACAACGGTAATAAAGACGTGAGCTCAACAGCTTATTCTATAGAGTTCATGCTGCTCGGCTCAACCTAGGTAACTAAAATACGGCCTGGCAACTACTCCGACTCGTTGTCTTCAGCTCCATAGTGTATCCCGTAGTCCACTCCTTCGATTCCACCGGATAGGTCCGGATCTTCATAGTAGATGTCGTTCTGGACCTCCGTAGCATACACCTGGTCATCCTTCTGGCCCTCAAAGTCTAGCAAGGGGTTCAAAGGAAAGGGTGAGTAACAGCGTTACCCAGCAAGTTCACTATATGCAAGGTGGGAAGTTTGATGCTCTAACTACCACCTCGGACTATAAGTCCTTGGTACTATGTAGTTTTGGTAAACATTTCTTCAAAGATTGATTTAATTATCAAAAACTATGCCCATCAGCCTTCACAGGTTAACTAGAACTTCATGGAGTTCCTTTCCTGCCATGTTCGTAGCTCCTTCCCGGAAAAGGGAGTAACATGTGACAATTCTTATACTCTGCAAGGGTGCGTTGCTTTACCCATAAGAGACCAACTCCTTGTTGCACAACCGGGCGTACTTTCCCGTCCACAATTCCATGATGTGGGGCCCAGTAGATGATCCAAGCCAATCACTACCCCTTCGCGACCCCGCATGTCCCCTTGGTGTATGCCATGCCCACATCTTGAATTACGGCAATGGTTAGTACAGACCGTCAGATGCCAAAACTATTGTGGGACGTTGAGGGTTCCCACCCATATGTTGCATATCCTCTGCGAATTACTGATGCACTCGACAATCGACGTAGAGCTCGTTGGGAACCCCAAGAGGAAGGTATGATGAGCACAGTAGAAAGTTTTCCCTCAATTATGAAACCAAGGTTTAATCGAACCAGTAGGAGCAAGGAAACACCCCAAAGGTGTTACTAACTGAGCTTTGGCAGGGCGCACTACCGGTGCTAGTAGCAACGTGGAGACCTGCACAACACAACCATAGAACTTTGTCCCCAACTTGCGATGAGGTTGTCAATCTCACCGTGTTTTGCGGAAAACAAAGGATTAAACGTATCGAATGGAAAGAAGTAAAAGTTTGCAGAAAGTAAACACAAAGCAGTAAACAGTTTATAGATTGTATGTAAAGAAAAGGACCGGGATCCATAGTTCACTAGAGGTGGCTCTCCTTAGATAGATAACATGTTGGGTGAACAAATTACAGCGGGGCAATTGACAAACACCGAGAGAGCAATACATGCATATACTAATCATCTTGACTCCTCTGAGACTTGATTGGGCATTACAACATAATACATAGACCGCCATCCAACTGCATCTATGACTAATAATCCACCTTCAGGTTATCATCCGAACCCCCTCCAGTATTAAGTTGCAAGGAACAGATTATTGCTTTACGAACTGCGTGTAAAGTAAACAATACGATTGTTCTATGAACAAAGGATTATTGTTTTCTCCCTAGTAGCAGCATCACATCTAGTACCTTAGAGATTTCTGTCACTTCCCCAGATTACCAAAGGCATGAACCCACTATCGAGCATAAATACTAACTCTTGGAGTTGCTAGCATCTACTTGGCCAAGATAGCTACTAACAACGGAAAGCATGCAAGATCTCAAATAACAAAGACATGATAGAATCAATAATCAATCTGAAATAGCATCTCAATATCCATCGGATCCCCGCAAACACAACATGTATGGATTACAAATAGATGATCTTGATCATGAACGGAGCTCACAAGATCTAAACATGAAAGCACTGTTGGAGATATGCCCAAGAGGCAATAATAAAAGTGGTTATTATTATATCTTTGTGTTTATGGTGAATGTTTACATCCCATGCTATAATTGTATTATTAGGAAACACTAATACATGTGTGTTTTGTAAACATATATGAGTCCCTAGTAATCCTCTTGTTGAACTAGCTTGTTGATTAATTGATGATCATGGTTTCCTGATCATGGACATTAGGATGTGATTAATAACAAGGTTATGTCATTGGGAGAATGATGTGATGGACACACACCCATAGTAAGCGTAGCATAAGATCAAGTCATTAAGTTCGTATTGCTGTAAGCTTTCAAATACGTAGTAACCTAATCCTTCGACCATGAGGTTATGTTAATCACCATCACCGGATGGATACTTTGATGACATCAAACGCCGCTTCGTAACTGGGTGGTTATAAAGATGTCATTGGGTATTCTGAAAGTATGTGTTGAAGCGCATGAACCAAGATTGGGATTTGTCCATCCATATGACGGATAGATATGCTCTGGGCCCTCTCGGTGGAATGTCATCTAGTTAGCTTGCAAGCATGTGACTAGGTCACAAGGCATGAAATATCACGGAACGAGTAAAGAGTACTTATCAGTAACGAGGTAGAACTAGGTATGGAGATACCGACGATCAAACCTCGGATAAGTATAGTATCGCGTGACAAAGGGAATTGGTTTCGTATGTAGATGGTTCAATCGATCACGAAGTCATCGTTGAGTATGTGGGAGCCATTATGGATCTCTAGGTCCTGCTGATGGTTATTGATAGGAGATATGTCTCTATCATGTCTACATATTCATGAACCGTAGGGTGACACACTTAAGGTTCGAAGTTGTTTTAAGTAGATATGGAATATGCGTTGGAGACCGAATGTTGTTCGGAGTCTCGGATTGGATTCGGGACATCACGAGGAGATCCAGAATGGTCCGGAGAATAAGATTCATATATAGGGGATCATTTTCTAAGTTAGGAAATGTTCCGGAGTGTTTGTATGAGGATTCTAGAAGGTTTCAGAATGTTCCGGAAGGTTCTAGAAGATATCTTAGAGTTTTCTTGAAAATCAAGATAGGGATCAAGGAGTCCTGGTGGGTCAAGACAAGGAGTCGTGGGGGAGGAGGACTCCTCCCCCCACTCCCCAATCCGCCGGCCTAGAGGAGGGGAGTCCTACAAGGACTCCCCCTCCCCAAGGCGCCCTCCCCCCCTTAAATAGAAGGGCAGGGGCGCCCCCTCCTCCCTAGGCTCTAATACACCCAATCTCTGCCGCCTCTCTCCTCCACCTTTCTTCTGCACAGGCATAGGGGAAGCCCTGCATAATTCTCTACTCCACCACCACCACGCCGTCGTGCTGCTGGGATTCCGTGGAGAAGATCTACTACCTCCGCTGCTCGCTGGAACGGGGAGAGGAAGGTCTGCTTCGACTCCGCACGTGTGACCGACTGTGGAAGCGCTGCCGAAACGCGGCGCCGGAAGGATCGTCCACTTGACCGACTGCGGAAGCGCTGCCGGAACGCGACGCCGGAAGGATCGTCCACACGATCTTGAGATCGGCAAGTGATCGACTACATCAACCACGAGATCTAATCTCGTTAACGCTTTCGGATCTATGAGGGTTAGTTCCTATCTATCTCGTTGCTCATGTCTAATAGATTAGATCTTGGCTTTTATCTAGATTAGATCTAGGTTTTGTTTGTTCTTGTGGTAGAATTTTTTTGTTTTCCATGCTACGAACCCATCAGTGGTATCAGAGCCGTATCTATGCATAGATCTGTTGCACGAGTAGAACACAATGTTTTTGTGGGCGTTGATGCTTTTGTTGTCGGTGTCTTAGCGTGTACTTTGCATCTTGCGGCATGGTGGGATGAAGCGGCTCGGGCTAACATTACATGTCATCGCACATGAGACTTGCTCCACGCATGACGTGAAACTTGCTTTGCACAAGTGGCTTTGCGGGTGTCTGTCTCTCCCACCATAGTTAAGATTCAATTTACAATGAGCATCTTGACAACACTTGTATCAACGTTGTGGTTCTTGTTCGTAGGTAAGATCGGTCTTATGCGAAAGCCCCAAACCACATAAAACTTGCAAAGAAAATTAGAGGCGTCTAACTTGTTTTTGCAGGGGTTTTGTGATGTGATATGGCCATCATGTGATTGTGATTGTATTTGATGTATGAAATGATCCTTGTTGTAATATGGCAACCGGCAGGAGCCTAATGGTTGTCTTTAATTCTGTTAAGACCTGCGTGTCTATTGGTCTTGTAATAGCTTTATTCCAAGTAGTTGTAATAGTTACTAGTGATGATGGACAACCATGAAGCGGTGCCACTGACCTTGACGCAATGCTGGTGATGATGGAGATCATGTTCGTGCTTTGGAGATGGAGATCAAAGGCGCAAGAAGAAAGGGCCATATCATATCACACATATTATGAATTGCCTGTGATGTTAATCCTTTATGCATCTTGTTTTGCTTAGATCGCGACGGTAGCATTATAAGATGATCCCTCTCACTAAAATATCAAGTAATAAAGTGTTCACCCTTAGTTGGCACCATTGCTAAGACTCGTCGTTTCGAAGCATCTCGTGATGATCGGATGTGATAGATTCTACGTGTGCATACAACGGGTGCAAGCCAGATTTGCACATGCAGAAACTAAGGTTGTCTTGACGAGCCTAGCATGTACAGACATGGTCTCGGAACACGGAATACCGAAAGGTAGAGCATGAATCATATAAATGATATGATGAACATGAAGATTGTTCGTCGATGAAACTACATCTTCTCTCGTGAAGATCGGACTTGATGTAGTGGACTTGGTTCGTGTAATCACTAAGACAATGTGAGGGATGTTGTTTTGAGTGGGAGTTCACCTAGTTAGTTTAAGAATTAAATTAGAACTCAATTTATCATAAACTTAGTCTAAACTACTTGCAAATTGTTGTAGATTATGGCGACCCCCTCCATCAATTTCAATGCGTTCCTAGAGAAATAAAAGCTTAAGAACAATGGAAGCAATTTCACGGATTGGTTCCGTGGACTGAAGATCGTCCTCAGGGCTGGTCAGTTGACCTATGTGCTTGATGCACCGCTAGGTGACCCACCTGCAGATAATGCCACCGATGACGAAAAGAATGTTTTCGCCACTCAGAAAAATCATTACTCCACAGTTCAGTGTGCCATCCTGTACGGTTTAGAATCGGAGCTCCAGAAGCGTTTTGAGCACCACGACCCGTTCGAGATCATTAAGGAGCTCAGGCTAATTTTTGAGACTCGCGCGGCCATGGAGAGCTATGAGGCCTCCGAAAAATTCTTTAACTGTAAGATGGAAGAAGGAAGCTCCGTTAGCGAGCACGTGCTCACCATGTCTGGGTATGCAAAGAAGCTCCAAGAGTTGGGAATATCGATTCCTAATGAATTGGGGATTCACCGTCTCCTTCAATCACTGGCACAAAGTTACAAGAACTTTTTGATGAACTACAATATGCACTGCATGAACAAGACGTTGCCTGAACTGTCGTCCATGCTGAAAACTGTTGAAGTGGAGATCAAGAAGGAGCACCAAGTGTTGATGGTCAATAAGACCACCAATTTCAAGAAACGGGGCAAGCCTAAGAACAAGGGCAACTTCAAGAAGGACGGCAAAAAAGCTGCCGCACCTGCTAAGAAGCCCAAGGCTGGTCCTAAGCCTGAAACTGAGTGCTTCTACTGCAAGGGTGCTGGTCACTGGAAGCGTAACTGCCCCAAGTACCTGGCGGATCTGAAGAACGGCAACATCAAGAAGAAAGGTATATTTGATATATGTGTTATAGATGTGTATCTTACTAGTAATCGTAGTAGTGCCTGGGTATTTGATACTGGTTCGGTTGCTCATATTTGTAACTCGAAACAGGAGCTGCGGAATAAACGAAGACTGGCAAGAGACGAGGTGACGATGCGCGTTGGAAATGGCTCCAAGGTTGATGTGATCGCCGTCAGCACGCTCCCTCTACATCTACCTTCGGGATTAGTTTTAAATTTAAATAATTGTTATTTGGTGCCTGCGTTAAGCATGAACATTATATCTGGATCCTGTTTATTGTGAGACGGTTACTCTTTTAAGTCCGAGAATAAAGGTTGTTCGATTTATATGAGTAATATCTTTTATGGTAATGCACCTGAGATGAATGGTTTATTCTTACTGAATCTCGATAGTAGTGATACACATGTTCACAACATAGATGCTAAACGAATAAAATTGAATGATAATTCTACATACATGTGGCACTGTCGTCTTGGTCACATTGGAGTGAAGCGTATGAAGAAACTCCATTCTGATGGACTTCTTGAATCACTTGATTTTGAATCACTTGAAAGATGCGAAGCATGTCTAATGGGAAAAATGACTAAGACTCCATTCTCTAGAATAATGGAGCGAGCTACAGACTTATTGGAAATAATACATACCGATGTGTGCGGTCCAATGAGTGTAGCATCACGTGGTGGATATCGTTATGTTCTCACTTTCACGGATGACTTGAGTAGATAAGGGTATGTCTACTTTATGAAACATAAGTCTGAAACTTTCGAGAAGTTTAAGGAATTTCAAAGTGAAGTGGAAAATCATCGTAACAAGAAGATTAAATTTCTGCGTTCTGATCGTGGAGGTGAATATCTGAGTTATGAGTTTGGCATACATTTAAAGAAATGTGGAATACTTTCACAGTTGACACCGCCGGGAACACCACAGCGTAATGGTGTGTCCGAACGTCGTAATCGAACTCTCTTAGATATGGTCCGATCTATGATGTCTCTTACAGATTTACCGTTATCATTTTGGGGCTATGCATTAGAGACAGCCGCATTCACTTTAAATAGGGCACCATCTAAATCCGTTGAAATGACACCATACGAATTGTTGTTTGGTAAGAAACCTAAGTTGTCGTTCCTAAAAGTTTGGGGTTGCGAAGCATATGTAAAGAAGTTACAACCTGATAAGCTAGAACCCAAAGCGGAGAAATGCGTCTTCATAGGATACCCTAAAGAAACAATTGGGTATACCTTATATCATAGATCCGAAGGCAAAGTTTTCGTTGCAAAGAATGGATCCTTTCTTGAGAAGGAGTTTCTCTCGAAAGAGGTGACTGGAAGGAAAGTAGAACTCGATGAGGTTATTGAACCTTCTCTCGGATTTGAGAGTAGCGCAGCACTGGAAGATGTTTTGGTGCCGCCTACACCAATTGAAGAGGAAGCTAATGATAATGATCATGAAACTTCAAACGAAGTTACTACTGAACCTCGCAGGTCGACGAGGGTTCGTACCACTCCTGATTGGTATGACTCTGCTTTGAACGTCATGTTGGTGGACAACGCTGATGACCTGCGACGTATGAAGAAGCTATGGTGAGCCCAGATTCCGACAAATGGCTAGAAGCCATGAAATCCGAAATGGGATCCATGTACGAAAACCAAGTGTGGACTTTGTGGACTTACCGGATGGCCGTAAGGCTGTCAAGAACAAATGGATTTTCAAGAGAAAAACAGATGCTGATGGTAATGTTACCATCTATAAAGCTCGACTTGTCGTGAAAGGGTTCCGACAAATTCAAGGAGTTGACTATGATGAGACTTTCTCACCAGTAGCGAAGCTAAAGTCTGTGAGGATTTTGTTAGCAATTGCTGCACATTTCGATTATGAGATTTGGCAGATGGATGTCAAAACGGCGTTCCTTAATGGTGACATTGAGGAAGAGTTGTATATGGTACAACCCAAGGGTTTTGTCGATCCTAAAGATGCTAACAAGGTATGCAAACTTCAGCGCTCCATTTATGGACTGAAGCAAGCATCCCGGAGTTGGAATCAACGTTTTGATAAAGTAATCAAAAACTTTGGATTTATACAAACTTATGGAGAAGCTTGTATTTACAAGAAAGTGAGTGGGAGCTCTGTAGCATTCCTAGTACTATATGTAGATGACATATTGTTGATTGGGAATGATATAGAACTTGTTAATAGCGTCAAAACCTATTTGAATAATAGTTTTTCGATGAAGGATCTTGGCAAAGCGGCATACATTCTAGGCATCAAGATTTATAGAGATAGATCAAGACGCCTAATAGCGCTTTCACAAAGTACATACTTGGACAAAGTTCTAAAGAAGTTTAGAATGGAAGATAGCAAGAAAGCGTTCGTGCCCATGTTGTCAGGTAAGACCTTGAGTAAAACTCAAAGTCCAGCTACGGCAGAAGATAGAGAGAAAATGAATAATATTCCCTATGCCTCAGCCATAGGTTCTATCATGTATGCCATGCTGTGTACAAGACTGGATATAGCACATGTTGTTAGTTTGACTAGCAGATATCAAAGTGATCCTGGAGTGGAACACTGGACAGCGGTCAAGAATATCCTAAAGTACCTAAATAGGACTAAGGATATGGTTCTTTCTTATGGAGGTGATGAACAGCTTGTTGTAAACGGTTACACCGATGCTAGTTGGAATACCGATCCGGATGACTCGAAGTCACAGTCGGGATACGTATTTATTTTGAATGGTGCTGCAGTGAGCTGGAGGAGTGCGAAGCAAAGCGTTGTGGCGAAATCTTCAACTGAATCGGAATACATAGCTACTTCGGAGGCTGCACAAGAAGCCGTTTGGATGAAGGAATTCATTACTGAACTAGGCGTGGTTCCCAGTGCGTTGGACCCGATGGCCATCTACTGTGACAACACAGGTGCCATAGCTAATGCACAAGAGCCAAGGTCACATAGCAAGCTGAAGCACATCAAGCTACGTTTCCACGCTATTCGCGAGTATGTCCGAGATGGTGACATAAAGATTTGCAAAGTACACACTGATCTGAATGTGGCAGATCCGTTGACTAAACCTCTCCCTAGGGCAAAGCATGACCAACACCAAAACGCCATGGGTGTTCGGTATATTACCATGTAATCTAGATTATTGACTCTAGTGCAAGTGGGAGACTGTTGGAGATATGCCCAAGAGGCAATAATAAAAGTGGTTATTATTATATCTTTGTGTTTATGATGAATGTTTACATCCCATGCTATAATTGTATTATTAGGAAACACTAATACATGTGTGTTTTGTAAACATATATGAGTCCCTAGTAAGCCTCTTGTTGAACTAGCTTGTTGATTAATTGATGATCATGGTTTCCTGATCATGGACATTAGGATGTGATTAATAACAAGGTTATGTCATTGGGAGAATGATGTGATGGACACACACCCATAGTAAGCGTAGGATAAGATCAAGTCATTAAGTTCGTATTGCTGTAAGCTTTCAAATACGTAGTAACCTAATCCTTCGACCATGAGGTTATGTTAATCACCATCACCGGATGGATACTTTGATGACATCAAACGCCGCTTCGTAACTGGGTGGTTATAAAGATGTCATTGGGTATTCTGAAAGTATGTGTTGAAGCGCATGAACCAAGATTGGGATTTGTCCATCCATATGAAGGATAGATATGCTCTGGGCCCTCTCGGTGGAATGTCATCTAGTTAGCTTGCAAGCATGTGACTAGGTCACAAGGGATGACATATCACGGAACGAGTAAAGAGTACTTATCAGTAACGAGGTAGAGCTAGGTATGGAGATACCGACGATCAAACCTCGGATAAGTATAGTATCGCATGACAAAGGGAATTGGTTTCGTATGTAGATGGTTCAATCGATCACGAAGTCATCGTTGAGTATGTGGGAGCCATTATGGATCTCCAGGTCCCGATGATGGTTATTGATAGGAGATATGTCTCTATCATGTCTACATATTCACGAACCGTAGGGTGACACACTTAAGGTTCGAAGTTGTTTTAAGTAGATATGGAATATGCGTTGGAGACCGAATGTTGTTCGGAGTCTCGGATTGGATTCGGGACATCACGAGGAGATCCGGAATGGTCCAGAGAATAAGATTCATATATAGGGGATCATTTTCTAAGTTAGGAAATGTTCCGGAGTGTTTGTATGAGGATTCTAGAAGGTTTCGGAATGTTCCGGAAGGTTCTAGAAGATATCTTAGAGTTTGCTTGAAAATCAAGATAGGGATCAAGGAGTCCTGGTGGGTCAAGACAAGGAGTCGTGGGGAGGAGGACTCCTCCCCCCACTCCCGAATCCGCCGGCCTAGAGGAGGGGAGTCCTACACAGACTCCCCCTCCCCAAGGCGCCCTCCCCCCCCCCTTAAATAGAAGGGCAGGGGCGCCCCCTCCTCCCTAGGCTCCAATACACCCAATCTCTGCCGCCTCTCTCCTCCACCTTTCTTCTGCACAGGCATAGGCGAAGCCCTGCAGAATTCTCTACTCCACCACCACCACCACCACGCCGTCGTGCTGCTGGGATTCCGTGGAGAAGATCTACTACCTCCGCTGCTCGCTGGAACGGGGAGAGGAAGGTCTGCTTCGACTCCGCACGTGTGACCGACTGCGGAAGCGCTGCCGAAACGCTGCGCCGGAAGGATCGTCCACTTGACCGACTGCGGAAGCGCTGCCGGAACGCGACGCCGGAAGGATCGTCCACACGATCTTGAGATCGGCAAGTGATTGACTACATCAACCACGAGATCTAATCTCGTTAACGCTTTCGGATCTACGAGGGTTAGTTCCTATCTATCTCGTTGCTCATGTCTAATAGATTAGATCTTGGCTTTTATCTAGATTAGATCTAGATTTTGTTCGTTCTTGTGGTAGAATTTTTTTGTTTTCCATGCTAAGAACCCATCAAGCACAAAGGAGGAGAGACCAGCCATCTAGCTACTACATGGATCCGTACTCTAAGGATGAACTACTCACGCATCACACCGGAGGCTTGCATGGTGATGAAGAAGGCCTCTAGGGTGAATTCCCCTCTCCGGCAGGGTGCCGGGAAGAGCTTCAGATCCCTCTCGATCTAGGGATGGAGATGACGGCGGCTACAGACTCTTTTGTGGAATTTTGATCGGGTCCTTAGGGTTTTCGTCCCGAGGGCAACTTATAGGCGGAAGGAGAGGCCGAGGGGGTGCCAGGGTTGGCCTCACCACCCCCTGGCGCGGGCCAGGCTGGGTCGTGCCGCCAGGTGGTGTGGTGTCCCCCTGGTCCCTCTCCGTCTCGTATTCTGGCACTTGATCCCTTCCGAAAAATAGGCACTTTGGCTTTTGTCCCGTCCAATTCCGAGAATATTCATTTTCTGACTTTCCTGGAACCAAAAACAGCAGAAAACAGGCAGCTGGCACTATGGCTCTTGTTAATAGGTTAGTCCAAGAAATCATATGAAAATCACTCCAAAGTTGGAACAAAACACAAGAAAGTGGATAAAACCAAGCATGGAACATCAAAATTATAGATACATTTGCAATGTATCAAATCCCCAAGCTTAACTCCTGCTCGTCCTCGAGTAGGTAAGTGATAAAAAGAATAAAAAGACTTGATCAAAGTATTTGCAAAACATTCAAAGTTGGGATCATAGTACTTCAATCATAACATGAAAGACAAAGTTCTAGCAATAAGCAAAGAAACTATGATGCAACATGAAAAGGCACAAACAAAAGATTCATGAATAACAATGCTTTGCAATACGTTTGTTTGTTTCACATAAAGAAAACATAGCATACTAGTATTCAGCTTGTCCCTCAATAGAGTAGCAAATATAAATGCATAGGACACCTTCAAAGTTCATAAGAATGACTAGATACAATAGTTTAAAACGAGCAATATCAAAGTAGCATCAATCAACTAGTCTTGGGACAATGCACATAGAACTAAGAATGGCCACTATGCTCTCAAAGTAGGTGCATAAAGATAGAAGGTGGAGACTCAATATAATCGTGGAAGAAAGGCCTTTTGTAAAAGGAAGTAGGGATTCAAGTCTCATAAAGAGCTTCCAAAAATTATGGTACTTGTAGTTTTCAGCTCTAATTGCCCCTATCATAAGCATCTTGAAGTGATTAAGATTAAAGTGAACAAACTATGGTGTACATGCTTGACGAAGTATAAGTCAGAAATCTCATGTCCCTTGTATACGAGGGCCGCTCCTCATGCTACTCAAGTTTAGTCACCGGTAAGTTCTTGTCATCGTAAGTACATATGTATCATTGAGAACCGCCAACGGGGTACCCCTTACCCGATGATACGGAAGAATACCCATATCAAAATGACAAGGCAAGCACACAACGAGCATCTCAGCATTCTTCTTATTTACCATGGGAATATGGTGCTTTTTTCTCTCTTTCCTCTTTTCATAGTATCTCTTTTTTTTCTTTTTCTCTTTTTTCTCAATGTAGGACTCTTTTTTTATAAGAAGAATGCTTCATAGACAGCTCATTATGGTTATGCTGTAGGTTTCCACCATGTCAGCATGGATTAGACCAGCGGCCCAGGCGTTTCTCTAACACGTATACATAACTCCATGGACTTACAAGCTCCCCTTTCATTTCACACTGACGACATCCATATACAAAAGAGCATGATATCAACTAGGTACAAGTACCAAGTGCAATGTTGAAAGCGTTCCCCATGTAAGCATGGTTCTGCTAATTCCCAACAAATAAGTGCAAGCATATACAACATAGAAGACACAATGGTTCAAGTTTATTTAGGGCAAGTAAAGTAAAGTGTGCCATCAAGTTCATGAAAGCTTTAATCACTAGTTTTTTCATAACAAGTGGAAGGTAAACAAAAGCATGAATATACTTGGAATAGCATAAGCTAGTAGGTAGGTATGATGGACTCTTTGGCATAACTTGGTTTAGGGAGTTGGATGCATGAGTGGAACTCATACTTTGTTGTGGAGGCTAGCAAAAGACTGGGAGCGACAAACTAAGAGAGCAATAATGGCCATAATCATGCAGAGCAACAAAACATCATTGATCAAAGCATAAAGTGGTACTACAAGTTGAAAACTAAAGGATCATAAAGTCTATGGTGACTTGTGATAGTCATAACATGGTGTGAGCATGTGCCAAGTCAACCCAAATAAAGCATCAAACGAGAATACCACTGTACTATGCTTTAATATGCTAAAACAACGCATGATTCATCCAAGGCACATTAAGCAATCTCAATTGTTTATAACAAGTCATGATACAGCAAAGAATACTAAGCATAAAGACAAAACAATATCAAGCATGGCATGACAAAGCATAGGCCACAGTCAAAAACAAGCTCTTTTTACCACATAAGCACGAACTTTACTTCTCTTTTCCAAACCAAACCAAACTATTTGCAACCCAAAGTATGAAAGAGGGGGTCCAACCAATTTATTCAGAAAACTAAGCAAACCAAGCAAACTAAAAACCAAAACAAAAACGAAAAAGAAGACGCTCCAAGAAAAACACAATTGTGCATGAAACAATAAAAATGAAGCGTTTGGAAGAAACCTGGGATTTTTATTGATGAAGAAGGGGATGCCCAAGGCATCCCCAAGCTTTGAAGCTTGTACTTCTTGGATATTTCTTGGGATGACATGCGTGGCATCCCAAAGCTTGAGCTTTAGTCCATCCTTCATCTCATTACTCTTTCCTTCCATACACCTAAAATTTTTCCTTCATACAAAACTTCACACAATCTCATTAGCAACATTAGTGCACTTAAGATAAATAAGTCTCAAGGTTCACTTATAAGACCAAATAAACTTCCATTAGAACACTAGCTACTGTAGCACTTCCCTCAAAAAGCTCAATTCCCCAAAATAACTCAAGGAAGCAACAAGAAGCAAATGCAGAAAATGGCAGAAATCTGTCAAAACAGACCAGCAGGTAAAGACGAATTTTTTATAAGACCTTCTGTTGCTCAAATCAAAAAGTGTTGAACTAACGAAAGTTATATATAACCTGGGGCAGAATCACAAAAAATTATAGCTCAATCTGACATACAGAGCTCTCTCACGAACTTTTACGGTGAAGCACAGAAATCTGTTTCGGGATAGCAACTTTCCCAATCATTACTTCACTCTCATTAGAGGTTACTCTTGGCACAAAAAAGCAAATAAAAAGGATAAGGAGAGGTTATTACAGAGGTAATAACTTCCAAGACTCATCTAAAACTTTTGGGTTATCTCTCAATAAGTACTTTTTCTTTAACGCCTTTAAGCTAGGCATGAAAATTTGAGAAGATGCTCTCATAGGAAATATGAATTGAAGTAAAAGAGAGCATCAAGAAGCAAATTCAAAACACATTTAAGTCTAACCCACTTCCTATGTATAGGAATCTTGTATGCAAATAAATGCACAAAGAACAAAGTGACAGGCATAGGAAGATAAATCAAAAGTAACTTCAAAACTTTCAGGTCATAGAGAGGTGTTTCATTACCATAAAAACTTCTACAACCATATTTTCCTCTCTCATAATAATTTTCAGCAGCCTCATGAATAAACTCAACAGTATAATTATCACATAAGGCATGATTTTCATGATCTACAAGCACTAGAGCTTTATTATAAACATTTTCAAAAGAATCCTCGGGAACATAACATTCACCCTCCTTTGATAAGCATGGGGGACAATAAAATAATGTAAGGGATAAAGAGTTACTCTCATTAGAAGGTAGGCATGGGTAGATCCATTCTTCCTCCTTTTGTCCATCACTCTCCTCCTCTTTTTCATCTAATGAGCTTTTAGGTTCAGCAATTTCTTCTTCCATGGAGGTTCTAGCAGGCGGTGGTTCATCTATTACCTTAACAGTCATAATACTATTCCCAAATAGGAAACTGAGTGAGCTATCCATAATGAAATAGTGATTGGAGCAGAGCTAGTCATAAAGGCAACTTAAGAAAGGAACTATTTTTTTGTGTTTTTGAAATAAGAAAGCAAACTTGCAAAACTAATTTTTTGTGTTTTTGAATAAAGAAAACAAGCAAACAAAGCAAAAAGAAACTAAGCAAAACAAAAACAACAAAGTAAAGAGATTGGTTATGTGGGACTCCCCTTGTGAAGATGTCATTGACTCCCCGGCAACGGTGCCAGAAAAGATCTTGATGCACTCGATGATCAACGTAGAGCTCGTTGGGAACCCCAAGAGGAAGGTATGATGAGCACAGTAGAAAGTTTTCCCTCAATTATTAAACCAAGGTTTAATCGAACCAGTAGGAGCAAGGAAACACCCCAAAGGTGTTAATAACTGAGCTTTGGCAGGGCACACTACCGGTGCTAGTAGCAATGTGGAGACCTGCACAACATAACCACAGAACTTTGTCCCCAACTTGCGATGAGGTTGTCAATCTCACCGTGTTTTGCGGAAAACAAAGCATTAAACGTATCGAATGGAAAGAAGTAGAAGTTTGCAGAAAGTAAACACAAAGCAGTAAACAGTTTATATATTGTGTGTAAAGAAAAGGACCAGGATCCATAGTTCACTAGAGGTGGCTCTCCTTAGATAGATAACATGCTGGGTGAACAAATTACAGCGGGGCAATTGACAAACACCGAGAAAGCAATACATGCATATACTAATCATCTTGACTCCTCTGAGATTTGATTGGGCGTTACAACATAATACATAGACCGCCATCCAACTACATCTATGACTAATAATCCACCTTCAGGTTATCATCCGAACCCCCTCCAGTATTAAGTTGCAAGCAACATATTATTGCTTTACGAACTGTGTGTAAAGCAATAAATATGATTGTTCTATGAACAAAGGATTGTTGTTTTCTCCCTAGTAGCAACAGCACATCCAGTACCTTAGAGATTTCTGTCACTTTCCCAGATTACCAGAGGCATGAACCCACTATCGAGCATAAATACTAATTCTTGGAGTTGCTAGCATCTACTTGGCCAAGATAGCTACTAACAACGGAAAGCATGCAAGATCTCAAATAACAAAGACATGTTAGAATCAATAATCAATCTGAAATAGCATCTCAATATCCATCAGATCCCTGCAAACACAACATGTATGGATTACAAATAGATGATCTTGATCATGAACAGAGCTCACAAGATCTAAACATGAAAGCACAAAGGAGGAGAGACCAGCCATCTAGCTACTACATGGATCCGTAGTCCATGGATGAACTACTCACGCATCACACCGGAGGCTTACATGGTGATGAAGAAGGCCTCCAGGGTGAATTCCCCTCTCCGGCAGGGTGCCGAGAAGAGCTTCAGATCCCTCCCGATCTAGGGATGGAGATGACGGCGGCTACAGACTCTTTCATGGAATTTTGATTGGGTCCTTAGGGTTTTTGTCCCGAGGGCAACTTATAGGCGGAAGGAGAGGCCGAGGGGGTGCCAAGGCTAGCCTCACCACCCCCTGGCGCGGGCCAGGCTGGGCCACGCCGCCAGGTGGTGTGGTGCCCCCTGGTCCCTCTCCGTCTCGTATTCTGGCACTTGATCCCTTCCGGAAAAATAGGCACTTTGGCTTTTGTCCCGTCCAATTCCGAGAATATTCATTTTCTGACTTTCTTGGAACCAAAACCAGTAGAAAACAGGCAGCTGGCACTATGGCTCTTGTTAATAGGTTAGTCCAAGAAATCATATGAAAAGTAGTCCAAAGTTGGAACAAAACACAAGAAAGTGGATAAAACCAAGCATGGAACATCAAAAATTATAGATACATTTGCAATGTATCAATTACCAATAAATGCACGCTACGAGGATAACAGCCACGACCTGGCCATCCGGATGCATGCGACAGGAAGAAGATACAACTGACTTCTCCGTCCCATTCCAAATCTTATGGTTAACGTGTAATATATGGCGCTAGAATCACTGATGTCATGGGTTTTTAAGTCCTAGTTGTTTTGCAATTCGAATCTTAGACTCTCCTACAATTCTTAGTATTTATCATCACTTAGGATGATAATAGCATTTCATTTGTTTGGGAAAATACTTATTTTCTGTCTCCTTTAGAACATAGGTGATAACACACAATTTGCAAATACTTTTATAAAGACTTGATGTCTACGCACGCTTTTATTCTTGTAGATAGTGTTGGGCATCCAAGTGTAGAGGTTTGTAGAACAGCAGCAACTTTCCCTTAAGTGGATCACCCAAGGTTTATGGAACTCAGGAAGGAAGTGGTCAAAGGTATCCCTCTCAAGTAACCCTGTAATCAAGATACAAGAAGTCTCTTGTGTCCCCAACATACCCAATACACTTGTCAGGTGTATAGTTGCACTAGTTTGGCGAAGAGATAGTGAAATACAAGTAATATAGATGATTATAAGTGGTAATTGCAATCTGAAATAAGAGTGGCAGCAAGCAAACATGTAACATGATTGATTGTAAACTGTGTTTCAATGCTTAGAAACAAGGCCTAGGGATCATACTTTCACTAGTGGACACTCTCATATAAATATCTTCTCTTCATTATGCTACCCTGAAGTACTCTTCGGTTGGACGATGTAGGGATATAACAACACACCTTAAAGTTCGCATTCCCCATCTAGATAACCCCTCATTGTCACCTTGAGCGCTAGATGGTTCCAACAAACACCTCAATCTCATAGAGACATCCAACTCAAATTATACTCATGATAAGTATTTCTGTAACTTTAGCCTAAATGCCACACGGTGTGCACATTGTCAACTTCACACACGCAGGGATAAGCAGAGATTAATTAAAGCACTTGAGTAGCAGAATAGATCTATAGATTACAAATCTCATGATCTCATAAGATCACGCATAGAGAGAGATATGAACACATAGCTATCGGTAGAGCCCTTAGCCTGGAGAGAGAACTACTCCCTCCTCGTCATGGGAGTTAGCAACGGCGATGGAGATGGCAATGGAGTTGATGGAGATGGCTCCGGGGGCACTTCCCCGTCCCAGCAGGGTGTCGGGACAGAGACATATGTCCCTCAAATCTCCTCTTCGGTGGCGGTAGCGCTGCGGAACTTTTTGTGGAATTCTGATCTGGTACTTAGGGTTTTCGTCTCGGGGGGTTTATATAGGCGAAGAGGTGATCCTAGAGGTGGGCCAGGGTGTCCACACCACCAGGTGGCGTGGCCAGGGGGACCCGCGCCAGGGGGTGGTGTGGACCCCCTGTGGCCCATCTCCACTCCTCCTTCTGGCCTCCTTCGTCTTCTGGATAAATAGGAATGTTGGCTTTTGTTTCATCCAATTCCGAGAATATTTCTTTACTAGCTTTTCTGAAACCAAAAACAGCAGAAAACAGGCAACTGATACTACGGTATCTTGTCAATAGGTTAGTTCCAGAAAATGTATAAAAATGCCTCAAATTGTAGACAAAACATAAGATAGTTGATACAAAACAAGCATGGAGCATCAAAAATTATAGATACGTTTACGACGTATCAAGCATCCCCAAGCTTAAGTCCTGCTCATCCTCGAGTAGGTAAGTGATAAAAAGAATAATTTTTGAGGCGACGTGCACCATCACAATCTTGATCAAGCTATTATAAAACATTGATAGATGGGATCGTAGTACTCTAACATAAACATGAAATATATAGTTCTAACAATAAGACAAAGCAACTATGTTGTAACATGAAAAGGTAAAAACAAAAGATCATGAATAATAATGCATTGAAAGAGGTTTGTTTGTTTCACATATAGAAAACATAATAAGAGTGGTATTCAGCTTGTCCCTCATGGTATAGCAAAACATAAATGCATAGGACACCTTCAAAGTTCATAAGGGTGACTAGATACAAATAATTTAAGAGCAAGTAATATCAAAGTTATGAATCAATCAACAAGTTTTTGGACAATGCACATTTAACTAGGAATGACCAGTATGCTCTCTCAATTGGTGCATAAAGATAGAAGATGGAGACTCAACAAAAAAAGTAAAAAAGAAAGGCCCTTCATAGAGGGAAGCAGGGATTTCAAGTTTCATAAAGAGCTTCCAAAAATTATGGTACTTATTAGCTTCCAGCTCTCATTGCCCCTATCATAAGCATCTTTGGTGGTTAAGGTTAAAGTGACACAAATATGAGGATATGCTTGACAAGTTATAAGTTAAAAATCTCATGCCCCTTGCTTACGAGTACCGAACCTCATGCTACTCAACTTTAGTCACAAGTAAGTTCTTGTCATTATAAGTACATGTGTATCATAGAGAACCGCCAATGGGGTACCCCTTGCCCCATGACATAGGAGTTATTCCATATCAAAATGACAAGGCAACAGACAATGAGCATCTCAGTGATCTTTTTATTTGCTATTTGCATATGTTTTTATTGAGAATGCTTCACATAATGCTCACTATGGTTATGCTGCAAGTTTCCACCATGATTAGGCATGGCTTAGGCTAGCTGCCCAGGCGTTTCTCTGACACACATACAAACTCCATGAGCTTACAAGCTCCCCTTTTATTTCACACCATCGGGATCCATAAACAAAAGAACATGATATCAACTGAATAATAAGTGCAATGTTGAAAGCGTTCCCCATGGTAACATGGTTCTGCTAATTCACAACTTATAAAGCACAAGAATATAAGAAACATAGATGGACACAATGGTTGAAGTTTATTAAGTACAAGAAAAAAGTGTGCCATCAGGTTTGTGAGAGCTTTAATCACTAATTTTCACATAACAAGTTTAATCTGGAAGGTAGATAAAAACATGAATATACTTGGAATGGTGTAACACACCATGCATAGGAATTTATAGTGGACTCTTTAGAATAACTTGGTTTCTTTGGAGTGGGATGCATGAGTAGAACTCATACTCAGTACAGGTGGAGGCTTAAGCAAAAGACTAGGAGCGACCAACTAAGGGAGCAATAATAGCCATAATCATGCAAAGCGACAAAACATTATTAATTAAAGCATAAAGTGATATTGCAAGTCAAAAACTAAATGATCATAGAGGCTATGGTGACTGATTCATAGTCTTAACATGGTGTAAGCATGTGCGAAGTCAACCCAAAAAAACATCAAAAATGAATACCACAATATTATGCTTTTGTATGCTAAAACAACGCATGATTCTTTCAAGGCACATTAAGCAATCTCAATTGTTTGAAACAAGTCATGCTACAACAATAATCACTAAGCATATGGTCAAAGCAACATCTAGCATGACATGACAAAGTCTAAGTCACAGTCAAAACAAGCTTCCTTTTGTACCACCATAAGCATGAAACTTCCTACTCTTTTCCAACACCAATCGACTTATTTGAAACAACTCTCAAAGATAATAATCAATAAAGACCATAGAGAATGTATCATCCATCCACAAAGAAGAACTAAAGATTTCTAAGCCAAAAGAATAAGAAAACTTAAGCTAAACACAATGCTAGCAAAGGAGAACACTCATAGAACAATAAGAGTGAAAACTAGAGTGTTCTAGGCAATGAATAACGGCGTGTGTATCTCTATAAAAGAAGTGTGTTGGGATCCAACCAACTTATTGTGGCAAAGAAAGAAAAATAAAACTAAAAACAAAGACGCTCCAAGAACAACACATAGTGCATAAGGTAATAAAAATAAAGTGTCTTGAAAGAAGACCTGAGATTATTGATGAAGAAGGGGGTGCCTTGGGCATCCCCAAGCTTTGACGCTTGTACTTCTTGAATATTTATTGGGGCGACACGGGTGGCATCCCCAAGCTTGAGCTTTTGTCCATACTTCATCTCATCACATCATTCTCTCTGTACACTTGAAAACTTCCTTCATACAAAACTTCACATAATCTTCATTAGCAACATTAGTGTATTCAAAATAATAATCCTTTGGGTTCAGTTTCAACTCAAGTAAATCATCCATTAAAACATAAGCTACTGTATCAATTTATTTTAAAATCTCAAGTGATCCAAGAGAACTCAAAAGAAACCGATTAAGAGGCAGATGCGAATAATGGCAGAAATTTGTCAAAACAGACCAGCAGGTAAAGACCGATTTTTTAGAAAATCTTTTGTTGCTCAAATCAAAAAGTGCAAAACTAATGAAAGTTGGGTAATAACCTGGGGCATAAGAAAAAACATTACAGCTCAATTAGACGTACAAGGATTTTTCACGATTTTTTACAGTGAAGCACAAAAATCTGTTTTGGGACAGCAACTTCCCCATATCTTACTTCCATCTCATTAGAGGTTATTCTTGGCACAAAAACCAAAAAAGGATAAGGAGAGGTTATTACAGAAGAAATAACTTCCAAGACTCAACAAAACAAAAATAAACTGAAAGTAAAAATATAATGGGTTGTCTCCCAAAACATCTTCCTTTATAGCCATTAAGATAGGCATGATAATTTTGATGATCCTCACATAAGAAATATGAATTGAAGTCAAAGAGAGAATCAAGAAGCAAATATGGAACATATTTAAGTCTAACCCACTTCCTATGAAAAATAATCTTGTAAAGAAACAAGTCATGAAAGCACAAAGCAACAAGCATATGAAAGCAAAACAAGCGCAACTTCAAAAATTTCAACATAAAGAGGGGAAACTTAATATTGTTGAGATACATAAAACCATGTTTCCCTCTCTCATAATAACTTTCAGTAGCTTCATGAATAAAATTAACAATATAAATATCACATAAAACATTCTTATCATGAGCCACATGCAAAAAATAATTATTACTCTCCATATAAGCATAGTCATTCTTATTAATCGTATTGGGAGCAAATTCAACAAAATAGCTATCATTATTATTCTCATCACCATAGTCATCAAATATAGGAGGCATATTATAATCATAATTAATTTTTCCTTAATAGTAGGTGGACTGAAAATATCATATTCATCATTTTGATCATCATATATTGGAGGTATAGTATCATCAAAGTAAATTTTCTCCTCCGTGCTTCGGGGACTAAAAATATCATGCTCATCAAAACCAGCTTCCCCAAGCTTAGACTTTTCCATAGCATTAGCAATAATGGTGTTCAAAGAATTCATACTAATAACATTGCTATTAGCATGCAAATAAAGTTCTATAGGTTTTTAATTTTCTCTTCAAACACTTCATGTCCTAACTCAAGATAAATACTATAAAGCTCTAATTTTTTGTTGTTTTCCATTAAGCCTAACTAGTGAAAACAAAAACAAGAAACAAAGAGATATAATTGCGGAATCTAAAGGAAATAACTTCGAGCACTCACACACCAGCAACAATACTAGAAGATAGCTTAGTAGCCAGAGGATGTGAGTACCTTTTACCTTGCCCCCCCCCCCCTCGGCAACGGCGGTAGAAAATAGCTTGATGTCTATGCACGCTTCTATTATTGTAGACAGTGTTGGGCCTCCAAGTGTAGAGGTTTGTAGAATAGTAGCAAGTTTACCTTAAGTGGATCACCCAAGGTTTATCGAACTCAGGTAGGAAGTGGTCAAAGGTATCCCTCTCAAGCAACCCTGCAATCAACATACAAGAAGTCTCTTGTGTCCCAAACACACCCAATACACTTGTCAGGTGTATAGGTGCACTAGTTCGGCGAAGAGATAGTGAAATACAAGTAATATGGATGATTATAAGTGGTAATTGTAATCTGAAATAAGAGTGGCAGCAAGCAAACATGTAACAAGACTGATTGTAAATGGTGTTTCAATGCTTAGAAACAAGTCATAGGGATCATACTTTCACTAGTGGACACTCTCATATAAATATCTTCTCTTCATTATGCTACCCTAACTACTCTCTGGTTGGACGATGTAGGGCTATAACAACACACCTTAAAGTTCGCATTCCCCATCTAGATAACCCCTCACTGTCACCTTGAGTGCTAGATGGTTCCAACAAACACCACAATCTCATAGAGACATCCAACTCAAATTATACTCATGATAAGTATTTATGTAACCTTAGCCTAAGTGCCACACGGTGTGCATACTATCAAGTTCACACATGTGGGGATAAGCAGAGATTAATTAAAGCACTTTATTAGCAGAATAGATCTATAGATTACAAAGCTCATGATCTCATAAGATCACGCATAGAGAGAGAGAGATGAACACATAGCTACCGGTAGAGCCCTTAGCCTCGAGAGAGAACTACTCCCTCCTCATCATGGGAGTCAACAACGGCGATGGAGATGGCGGTGGAGTTGATGGAGATGGCTCTAGGGGCACTTGCCCGTCCCGACAGGGTGCCGGGACAGAGACTTTTGTCCCCCCAATCTCCTCTTCAATGGCGGCGGTGCTATGGAACTTTTCATGGAATTCTGATCTAGTAGTTAGGGTTTTCATCTCGGGGGGGTTATATAGGCGAAGAGGCGATGCCAGAGGTGGGCCAGGGTGGACACACCAGCTGGTGGTGCAGCGAGGGGGACCCGCGCCAGGGGGTGGCGTGGGCCCCCTATGGCCCATCTCCACTCCTCCTTCTGGCCTCCTTCGTCTTCTAGAAAAATAGGAATATCGGCTTTTGTTTCGTCCAATTCCGAGAATATTTCTTTACTAGCTTTTCTAAAACTAAAAATAGCAGAAAACAAGCAACTAGCACTGCGGCATCTTGTCAATAGGTTAGTTCCAGAAAATGTATAAAAATGCATCAAAGCGTAGACAAAACATAAGATAGTTGATACAAAACAAGCATGGAGCATCAAAAATTATAGATATGTTTACGATGTATCAAGACTATTCAAAGGACATGAGCAAGTGATGAACTTGTCTGGTGACTCCAAGGTAGTGAAGTCGGATACTTCCACCTGACCTTGAGCTCAGAATTCTACAGAAAACCATTGTTGCTCGGTAAGGACAATATTTAAAGAAACAATATGCAATGCATAGTAATGTCATGCTATGATTTGTTTTCTTCTTCTTTGCGTGTTTTACCCACCTTATAAAAGTTTTAAGTTTCTTTAAATTTAATAAAATAAAAGCATTACCCAAGAATCATTAAATTCCTATTATTTTGACATTTAGCAGTTTTATAATAACTAGTATTATTCTAAGAGTTTTAAAATGGATTTATTTAATTTTTAACTCTTTTAAATATTTAACTAAAATTCCTTTAAGGAAATAAGACTTTATTTCTATTATACATGATTTACTTTTCAAAAATATAAACTAGTATTTTTTTTAATAGTACTTCCTTTTAGAATCTTAAAATTAATTTAATTTAATTTTAAGTGTTTTGCATATTTTTATAAAATCCCAAAAGGAATATATATACAATTTTAATAATAGATCTATATTTAATTACTGAAATTTACTATCTATTATTTTTATTGGATAAAGGATATTTTTGTGATTTCATAAAAATATTATTTGTATTTTTAGGATTTTTTATTTATTTTTCTAGAGCTGATTTTGTTTCAGGGGTATATTTGTAAAAAAATATTTTTAGATATGTCTTTTGAGATATGGGCTCAGCCCACTGGGCTAGCCTGGCCCAACCAGACCCGGCCCACCCGGCCTGGTCAAAGACCACCTGGGTTGTACTGGGCAGCCCACCGGCCCAGTACCCCCCCCCACGTGCACTCTCTCTCCCTCACCAACTATCTCTCGCGACCCTCTGTGGCGCTCGATGCCACCGCCACTGCTGCGCATGATTCCGGCCAAGTCCGGCCACGTGACTGCCGCCGTGGTACAGGATGACCAAGACGACGCCGCTGCACAACATTGTCCATGCCGATTTGTCGATGGTGCCCTCTTCTCTGGTTGTGCTAACCTCTGCACGAGGCTAGGGTTAGGGTTTGTTGTGCTATGGCGCTCCCTCGCTGATGCTGTGGTGCTCGTGGTGCTACTCCTCCATGACTACAACTGTTGTGTGTAGGTGCGGGTTGCAGCGCCCCCTCAGGGTGATCCCTGTGCCGCCACCCCTCTATCGCCGACCTCCTCTCTGCTTCCTCTTCAAATAAATTTACGAGAACCTCGAGTAAGTTCTTCTACTCCTCCTCTCTATGCTCTACTTGCCCCTATCCATGACATGTGACCACTTGCGATGGCTTTCCCCATTTAGGGTTCATCCCTAAATTCCTAGGGTTCATACCCCTATAGTGATGTTTAGTTGGCTCCTTGGTTAATCCTGTCTATGCAAATCCTTTGATGGTGTCCAACGGTTGGTGTATTGCCAACTGCTCTCAATTATAGTCTGTTACTCTCCTCTCTGTCAGATGACCACTCTGTTGTGCAAGTTTTATTACTCTGTTCTCTGCCAGATGACCACTCTGTTGTGCATGTTGTTGTGGCTATGGATTTACTCTTATGGAGTTAAGTTAACTACTCTCTGTACTGATGCTTTGTTAATTGTTTCTTGTAAAACATTGCTATGTTTAGTATCAGGATTTAATCATGTTACTATGTGAATCAAGTGCTAGTGCTAAATGATACGTTGCAAACGTATCTATAATTTTTTATGTTCCATGCTTGTTTAGTATCTACTTTCTTATGTTTTGTCTATATTTGGAGATACTTTTATGCATTTTCTAGGACTAACCTATTAACAAGATGCGACAGTGCCAGTTGCCTGTTTTCTGCTGTTTTTGGTTCCAGAAAGTCAAAAAATGAATATTCTTGGAATTGGACGGGACAAAAGCCAAAGTTGATATTTTACCGGAAGACTCACGGAGCCTGAAGACGAGACGGAGAGGGTCCACAGGGCGGCCACACCATGTGGTGACGCGGGTCCACCCTGGCCGCGCCACCAGGTGGTGTGGGCCCCTGGTCCACCCACCGACCTTGCCTCTTCGCCTATAAGAAGTCTCCCGATGCAAAAACCCTAAAGAGTCCAGCCTCTAGCCACGAAAAGTTCCACAGCACCACAGCCACCGAAGAGGAGGTTCGAGGGACAGAAAGTCTCTGTTCTGGCACCCTGCTGGGGCGTGGAATTGCCCCCGGAGCCATCTCCATCGATCTCCACCACCATCTCCATCGCCGTTGCTGATTCCCATGATGATGAGGGAGTAGTTCTTCCTCAAGGCTAAGGGTTCTACCGGTAGCTATGTGTTCATCTCTCTCTCTATGCATGATCATATTGTGATCATGAGCTTTGTAATCAAGTAGATCTACCTTGCTACTCAAGTGCTTTAATAGATCTCTGCTCTCCCCATGTGTGTGAAAGTGACAACATGCACACCATGGTGGAACTTAGGCTAGAGATTACAAATGCTTGTTATGAGTTATATTTGGAGTTGGATGTCTTTATGAAATTGTGGTGTTTGTTGGAACCATCTAGAGCTCAAGGTGACAGTGTGGGGTTATCTAGATGGGGAAAGCGAACTTTGAGGAGTGCTGTTATAGCCCTACCATGGATTAGAGTGTCCAACCGGAGAGTAGTTTAGAGTAGTATCATGAAGAGAAGATATTTATATGAGAGTGTTCACTAGCGAAAGTATGATCCCTAGGCCTTGTTTCGAAGCATTGAAACACCATTTGCAACTAGATCTGTTACATGTTTGCTTGCTTCCATCTTTATTTCAGTTTGCCTTTAGTCTCTTCCACGCCATCAAGCTATTTTCTAATACCGTTGTCTTATATCCATACCATTTGTATTTTACTATCTCTTCGCCGAACTAGTGCACCCATACACCTGACAAGTGTATTGGGTGTGTTGGGGACACAAGAGTCTTCTTGTATCTTGATTGCAAGGTTGCTTGAGAGGAATACCTTTGACCACTTCCTCCCTGAGTTCGATAAACCTTGGGTGATCCACTTAAGAGAAACTTGCTGCTGTTCTACAAACCTCTACACTTGAAGGCCCAACAACTGTCTACAAGAATACAAGTGCGTAGACATCACTAAACTTGCTCTGTGATTGATAAGAAGATGATTTACAATGATATGATTCCTATATATTTATAGGAAAATGATTAACTCAGTGAGTTCTGTATAGTGTGGTTTAATAATAGAAAGTATTGATGTTTACTGTCTGTGTTAAAATAAAGTGTTTTATTTATGATTCCTAAATCATTTAGGAAGATGATTATTCCTGTTGAAGAAGATCTACTTGAGCTAGTACTTAAGCAGACTTGATCTTGCTAGGTACAGAGGTGCTACCCTCCTGGGAATGTGCCATGTACCAGCTGTTATGATGTGTATCTATCTAGATAGAAATGGATTATAGGTCAATGATGTTGGTGTGAGACCTTGCCTGGGAAAAAACTCTTGCATAACCTGGTTGTTGATTAACTGCTGCCTAATCTGTTTACCTATCATGTGCTTGCAAGAAAATGAATGTGCAAAAATAGAAAATGATTGGATCTACATGTTGGCACATACTTTGGTTGCTCTGCCTGATTGTTGCCTTCTACTTCTGATTTGTGTAGCCCTGGATTTATGTTGGCTTCCTCCTGGCCTTGTCTTGCTCCTCCTGGTGTTGTTGCTCATGTGACCTTGCTGTCCACCTAATACTCCCCCCTCCTCAAGTCACCATCTTGGCTGGTGATTTCCTAGGTTTCCTGTGGTGGAAAGTGGTTTGATCTAATGACATTATTGTAAGATCTGATATTGTTCTTGTGCTGTTCTTGGTTGTGCTAGTGAGAAGCTGTGTTTGCGATCGCTGTGAAGTGAATAGCAAAGCTTGCTTTGCTCTATACGGCTATAACTTGAGCTGTCCCTTTGCTCTCTGTTGTTGACACCTCAATGCATGCATTTAGGTGTTTAAGATGCTTGTCTACTTGTTTTGGCTGTAGATGAGATCAAGTAATTGGACTTTTACTGTCTACCCTTTTACTGGTTACTTGCCCTGGTGAAACTTATCACTTGTCTATTTGGCTTATGCTGTGACACTGGAACTATTTACTTAAAAAGAACAGATACTACACTTTGGTGAAACTTGCCCCTTCAAATTACTCTATGATGTAATATGAACAATGCACTTCACTGTTCACCACTGAGAGTAAATCTAATCACTAACATTTTTCTTTCTTTGTTTAGTGGTTTATCTTATTTTGTAGGAACAAAGCCTGGATTGTCGAGATGTAGTATAGGAATAGATAGATAGATTGTGTTGTAATTTCCCTTTATTCTTTTTTGTAAAGAATCTTGTAAAAATATTTCTATGATTTAATAAAGATTCATTTTATTGGAATTTCTTCCTTGTAACTATCTGTCTTGATGTAAAGATCTCTATTTGTAATATTTTTTTATGGAGTAAAGAAAAGAATAAGAATTCACTTTTTTATTGAATTTACTTGTCTTAAATACATATTGTTGTTTAATATATCTATAATATAATCAAACAATGTTAATACCTATTTTGGGAAACCACTTAATGATTCCAACTTCTAATTTTCAAATATTATTCAAATTAGTTGAATTTCAAATGTGAATTAAAAAAGTTCCCCCCAAAACACAGTAATGTCTAAAGGTCATGTCAAAATTTATATCAATCACCTCATAGAGCTATTCCTACCTCTAGATGGTGAAAAAACTCTGATCTCTTTAGGTTTTTGTCTGATAAAATATTTACCTCGATTTTACAGATGAATGCATGCATATGCATAAATTCCTATTTTTACCCTTCGTTGGTTCCTAAATGCTCGGGTGTTACATATGGCTCCAGGACCCAGCCTCTCATATAAAGACTGGGAGAAGCCAACGGAGAGAGATCTTAGTTTTTCAGCAATCTGCAATCCACGTGAGCTAGATCGCAACTAGCGAACCGACGACTCTGTAATCGTATCTCCACCATAATCAGACTACATCGACTCTCTTGTTTATCTGATCAGCCAACGAAATCACCAGCGCTCTCTTTTTCACGAAACCCTAAGTTTATAACCATGAACATTGCCGAGGTTACCCCTTGTCACAATCCCTCCCCATTTAAGATGCGCATCGGTCGGGTTAGTGGGTTTCAGGTACCCATTGCCATCCGGACATGCGGTTTAGGCATGATCCCACAACGTGAAAGCAACGGTAACCAGCGCACATTAATGTGTTGTACGCAATTTAGTCCCACCGGCCACCTCGCCGAGTTAAGGAGAGAAATACTGATTTAAATAGTAGCACTCTCTCAGATTAGACGTACAAGTTAAGCGATTTTCCTCACACAAAAGCAATAATTAGACTCAAAGATCGCGGCCCAACAGAGTGAATCTGTACACGAGTGGAATGGCCCGGACGCTGGGAGGGGAATTCCTATTTGCCGACCATGTTGGTGCGTGGTAGGCAGTTGGTGCGTGGTAGGCACCGCACACCCTCTGGCCACCTTTGGCCAGACCCATATAGCGGTTGGTTATTTTAGTTCGATTGTCTGTTTGGTTCTTCGGTTCAATTTCTTTTCGGTTGTTTTTTCAGATTCAAATATGTTTAAAATTTGAAATTGTTCTATTGCTAAAGTTTAAAAATGTTCAAATTTGAAAAAAAGAAAAAATTCAAATTCAAAAATGTCTAAATTCAATAATCTGTGTGTTCAAGAAATATTCAAATTTTGTAAATGTTCGTATTTCTTTAACATGTTCAGATTTATAGAAAACAAATTTTCATAGCACACAAAAAATGAAAAGAAAATGAAATGGAAAAAGGCATTGGGCCGGCCAAACACACCTACCCCGGGTGTGCGGCGCCTGGTACATGTTGACCAGGTTGGCATATAGCACCTCGCCGCTGGGAGGAGCAACGGTCCACGTTAACTTCTTTTTCCGTGCGAAAACCTGGGTGTCCTCTATTAGGCCGTCCAAAGAGGCAACATAAGACTAAGTAGGGTGTTGGGCCTGCCATCAGCCCATCAAAACTCGTTCTAGAAGAGTTTATCGAACACTGCTATTATTGCTACGCACACCCAGCGGCGCCCACGGATCCATCCTCGGAATCCCCATTTCGTGTTCTAGCCACCTCTCCTCAATCTCATCGCCCCAGCCGCAATGGATCCGCCCCCCGCCGGCGCAAGGCGGCAGGCGGAGCAGTGGATGAGGGTTGCTGAAAAGCTCTTGATGGCGAAGGACCTCGAGGGCTGCAAGGAGTTCTCCTCCCAAGCCCTCGCCGCCGACTCCTGCACCCCGGGCGCCGAGGATCTCCACGCCGCCGCCGACGTCCTCCTCGCCGCCCAGCGCCGACGCATGCCCAACGGGCAGCCCAATCCCTACGCTGTTCTCGGCATCGACCCTGCCAACCCCGCCTCCCGCCACCCAGACGTCGTCCACTCCAGCTACCGCCGCCTCTCCCTCCTACTCAACCGGTCCCACCAGGACCGCCCCTACTCGGTCTCCGTCGCCGAGGCTGCCCGCCACGTCGTCGATGCCTGGGCCTTCCTCTCCAACCCCGGACTTAAATCCGCCCTCGACGCCGAACAGGATGCCGCCGCTCCAGCTCGGGCTTACCGCGCCCCCGCTCCGATGCAACAGCAGCAGCCGCAGCCACAGCCATCGCCGCGTCCACAGCAGAGCGCGATTGGGGCAGCTCCCCAACCACGGCCGTCTCCACAGCGGAGCCCAATACCGGCAGTTCACCAGCCGCCACCGCCGCCTCCACAGCCAAGTCCGCTGCGAGCGGCTCCCCAGCCACCAGCCAGAGCAGTTGCCCCGCCGCCGCTACCACAGCAGAGCCCGATATGGGCAGCTCCCCTGCCACCAGCCAGAGCAGCTGCCCCGCCGCCTCTTCCACAGCAGACCGCTGCTCCCCAGCCACGGCCGCCTCCACAGAAGAGCCCGATACCAGCAGCTCACCAGCCACCGCCGCCTCAACAGCCGAGCCCGCCGCGAGCAGATCCCCAGTCACCAGCCGGAGTAGTGGCCCAGCCTGAGGAGTCTGGCACACCGCCTTCACCGACGTTCTGGACGGTCTGCAAGGTCTGCTCTCACATTCACCAGTACGACCGTCTCTATGAGGCACGCAAACTGAGATGCTCCAGCTGCCACCAGCCATTTGTTGCCGAGGCAATGGCCGAGACACCGCCCATTGTGCCGGGCACCGACATGTACTACTGCACCTGGGGTTTCTTCCCCATTGGGTTCCCCGGGTGCCCTGGCTTTGAGACTCTGGTCAATAAGCAGCCACAGGGACCAGATCAGCTGAATGCACCATGGCTTGGAGCCAATGGTGTTGCAGAAGCCAATGGTGGTGTGGAAGACAACGGTGGTGCTGGTGTTCAAAATGGGACACCCGTTAGTCCCTCACTTGAGTTGCCAGTGGTGCTGGAACCTGCGCCTGAACCTTTAATGAGCATGAGAGTGGAGGTGCCAGCAGCGCCGGAACCTGTAATGCCCACGAGAGTGGAGGTGCCAGCCGAGCCGGAACCTGTAATGCCCACGAGAGTGGAGGTGCCAGCCGTGCCGGCACCTGTAATGCCCATGAGAGTGGAGGTGCCAGCAGTGCCGGCACCTGTAATGCCCATGAGAGTGGAGGTGCCAGCTGCGACGAAACCTGTGAAGACCATGGCCTTGAACTCAGTGAATGTGGGAGCAAAGAAGCGTGGTCGACCCAAAGGCAGCAAGAACAAGAAGAAGAAGAATTGACTTGATAGCCATGAAGACGGTTGACATTTCATGATCATAGATCAGACTGGTTAGTTGGACTATTCATGTGATCATGTTGTCCTCGTCGCCTAAAGCCTTTGATCCGTGGACTGTTTGATTTGCTGCTGACAGTATCTTACATGAGTAGCATGGCAATTTTTGTGATGGGAGAATACTTTGTTTCTCGGGTAGATTTGCTCAGTTGCTGACTTATGCGACATTTCTTGTCTGTATGATTTAGATGTTATCTGTTGTATGTTGTCAAACTTCATCACTTTCCCTGAGCTAGACATGTGGACCTAAGATTTCTGAGGGGTTGCTCTTTGATACTGAGCACTGTAATAAGCTTTTATAACCTCTGCTCTGCAGTGTTGCAGCAATGGATGAAATAATCTCAGGTTCTTTTGTTTTTTTGGGGTATGTTCTGCTCATGTTAATTTTCAAGTCCCAGAATTTTGAACATTGGTTGCAGTTCCTATGGTATCGTGCTATGACCCATAAATGTTGGTTTAGTTTGAAGGAGTGCACCTTTTGTCTCGTCATTGTACTGAATTACCGTGGTATATCAGTTGTTGCTGCCATTCTGGTGATTTCTCCACATAAAGTTTATACTTTGCTGGTGAAAAATCAAGAATGTATTGCACATGGTTAATGCTATGCATTTGTTTCTGCAGCTTTGAATGATCTTTCCAATCTTGCTTGTGCAAAGCTACTTTTGGTCTGATTCTTCACATGGTATGTCCATGTGAAGAAGTGATACCTACTTGGCCACCTACCTAGATTCATGAGGTCGGCATGAGTATTCAGATGTAAGTGAGCAAGGTCTGTGAGAGTGCTCGTTTCCGATGTATTCATTTCAGGGAAAGGGTATCTGAAGTGAATTATGTTGGCTGAACTGTAGCCCGGATCCAATTTCAGCTTGAATTGGAGTCTGACAAAAAAAGTCTCTCTGGAACAGGACTCCAGAAAGAGAATTGTCGGTGATATGGTGCTCTGAAATATGAAGGGAACAGGCCCCTTACATATTTGGACAAATCACTGGTATGGCAATGATGGGAAACATCAGAGCAACACAGTGGAGATGACGAATCGGTAAGATTTATCCGACGGTAGCTGCCTCAGCTTCTATGGCAATACTTGTTTCGTAGCGCTGCAGAAACCTCGGCTAGGACAGGCTCCTCCGCCGCAGTTCTTTTTTAGCGCTTCGTGCTGATAAGTTTGTTGCATACTAAGTACTTGTGTGTGATCAGTCAAGACTCAAGAGGGAGTAAGAATTCCATGAGTTTGCTGTTTGAGCGAGACCTGTGGATCTAAGATGTCTGAGTGGGTTGCTATTTGATACTGAGCATTGTATATTCAAATAGTATGACGTTCTAAGCTCTGCTCTGGACCAGTGTTGCAGCACTGAATGAAATGATATCAGGTTATATTATTTTTGGTGTCTCCTGCTCATGCTCATTTCAAGTTTCAGAATTTTGCACATCTGTTGCCCTCCCCTTCATGTGTGTTCCTGCTATCACCTATGAGTACCGATTTACTTCGAAGGAGTGCACATTTCCACCAAAGTACTGATGCTGTGGTATATCAGCTGAAAGATGATAGAATGCTACAACAAGTACATCCCGATGATTTCTCCACATTAATTTTTTTATTTTGCTGGTGAGAAATCAAGAATATATTGTGCATGGTTAATGCTATGCTTTTTCTCTCCAGCTTTGAAGAAACCTACCAATTTTATTTGGAAAGCTACTTTTGGTATAATTCCTCACATGGTTGTTCATCCGGGAAATGAGATTACCTACTAGCCTTCGATCCATGAGCTTGAGTATTCAGATGTCAAGTGAGCGAGGTCTGTGAGACTGCAAATACTCCCTCCGTCCCAAAATAAGTGACGTGAGTTTGTCTATATTCAGATATATCTAGACAAGTTTTACATACGAATCTAGATAAACTCAAGTCGACGGAGGGAGTAGTTCATTTTTTGACGTATTCATGTTACCGTTCGGGTCTCTGATTTGAATTTTGTTGGCCGAGCTGTAGCCCAGATCCAATTTCAGCTCGAATTTGATATTGAATACTCCATATGATTTAAGGATGCAGAGATTTAAGGATGCAAAGGTGGGATAACTGGGACAAGTGAAGCTCCACTTTTAGACATCTAGACTAACTCTAAATTAAGTGGGATAGGCGGGATAAGTAAGATTTGTATATCCTACTTGTCCCGCTTCTCCCACTTAGTTTAAAGTTAGTCTAGATCTAAAACTAGGATCCCACTTGTCCCATTTGTTTCACTTCTGTAACCCACACTTACACATCATCGAAGACTGAGGTGATTGCACATTTGCACTATGGTGGAACGCATCGGGAGCAACAAATTTGCCTGTGCCACGGTCCCGGTGGTCTTGAAGATGACGGACATCGGTAAGATTTATCTGACGCTAGCTGCTCAGCTTCTATGGCAGTACTTTTCTCCTAGCGCTGCAGAAAATAGACTGGGATTGGCTCGTCCAATGCAGTTCTCACATGGAAAGTACGAAATTCGGTGTTTCCTGCGAGAATCGTGATGTTTCATCTAAAACATCTCCATGAGGTACATTTTTTCCGAAAGGGAATGGCACACCGGCCTCTGCATCAACTGATGCATGGTTTCAAAATATAAGATGTTTTAGTTTTGTGAAAATAATGTATCTAAACCACTTTTATAGTGTAGGTTCACTAAAAAAGAGTCTAGATACACTCCTTTGCTAAAACATCTTATATTTTAAAATGGAGGGAGTATTTATTAACCCTGTGAGGTACATACATAATTATAAATCAACCCGTTTGATCAGAGTGAGAGACATGCATCCCGATGCATTTTTCCGAGCAAACGGTAGCTCTGCCTCCTCATTGCAACAACCCATAATAAGGAATACCACCGATGCACTTGTAGACTCCATCACAAAGCTCTAAACTTCTCCTCTTCTCTTCGATATTGTCATTGACCCTCTTCAACGCATTCTTCAAGTGGCAACCAACCAAGATCTGCTACACCAACTCATGGGGGAGAGGGCTCCCTTCTGAACATCTCTCTACGCCAATAATGCGGCCATTTTTATGGCCCCCTTCAGGGAAGACATTGCGGCCATTGCTCAAATCCTCACCAACTTTGGAGACGCTACGGGCCTCTTGACCAACTTCGAAAAGAGTTTGGTGGCCCCTATTCGATTGAGGTGATATCAACCTTGACCAAATCATTAATGAGTTGCCAGCCACAAAGACTTCCTTCCTCATGAGATATCTAGGTCCCCCTCTTGCGGTAAAGAGGCTAGAAAGAATTTATTTCTAGTATCTCGAAGATAAAGTGGCGACCCGCCTTGATCCATGGAAAGGATAGTTCTTCTACATTGCAGAAAGATAGCTCTCGTAAAACCGGTCCTCACTTCTCAAGCCATCTACCCCGCACCGCTTTGGATGTTCCAGCTGAGCCTCAACAAGACATTCAAAAACTCATCCGTTCCTTCCTTTGGGCGGGCACTGAGAAGGCATCCAGTGTCATCGCCTTATTCGACGGCATAGCCATAGAGGGATGAAAAAACTAGTGTGGGAGCATATGGCACGACAACGGCGTCCGGAACGGGATTGGGCACATGCAAACACGACGGTATATCCAGGTTTTGGGCCCTCATGGTGAGGTAAAACCCCTACTCCTGCATGTCTAGAGTATATGAGAGCTACAATGGTGCTCCTTGAGCTGTGTAGCAATGGAGCTAAGCTAGAGGGAGAGGAGAGAGCCCAAGTGAGAATGAGCGTATTAGCTAAAGCTGCTTGGGAGAGGCTCCCTAGTGCACCTTATAAAGGGGTGCCCAGGGGACAAGGTGGGGCCTAGCCGGCCTGACTACACTATAGCTGATGTCATGTGATGATGTAGGGAATAGTGGCATGTTGTAGCTGAGTTGTAGAGGCATGGGTGCCGTAGCAACAGTGCCTCACGTCTTCTTTTCGTATGGAGCAGGCGAATCCAAGATCGACCAGGTGGAACAGTGGCAGCTGGGGGCGACCAGCCGGGTGGGAGTAGGCCCATCCAGGTAGAAGGGACTGGCCCAGCCGGGGCAGCTGCGCTGGGACGCGCGTAGGGGCTCAGCTGGGCAGGGCACAAGCGTCACAGCCAGGGGCGAGGCGGAGGCCGGCCTAGCCGGGAGGGGGGATCGGCAGGCCCAGGAGGGAGGCGGTCAACCCAGCTAGGGGAGGAGCGGCTAGGCCAGATCGCAAAGCCATCCCAGGCTAGTGCATCCGGCTAGGAGGCTGCATCTGGCCCAGGACGCAGATTTCTTTATTCTTTGTTAATGATGAAGCGTTTCTTGTCTGTTTCGGGTGTTCTGGGGTACCCGGGGACCATCCCCCCACTAGCCCCCGAGCCTCTGGGTGACTCGGAGAGTCGGGTCGAGGCTTCTCAAAGTTGTTGGAGTAGTTGATGATGGCGTTGTCTTTTTGTTTTACCAGGGGCACCGGAGCGCACCCAAGGGGTGTAGCCCCCGAATTTCGAGCCGGTTGTTGGAAGCAACCGAGCCAAAACTCCTTCAAATCTTGCATCTCGGCAGGTTCCATGAAAAGTTGTCATGTAGGAAAACAAACGAGACAGTTGTCAGATATTTGAACACATATTTTGCCATTCGCGGAGTGTCGTGGTTGGCATTTTTATTAATTTGGGCGTCGGTTCGCTTTGGCCCGAGCTCCTTAGTCATTTCTCGTCCCCCTCACTCTTTAGCTTTTGCTCTTGCCATGCTGATAGTCGGGTTGCGGTCTGCAGCTAGAATCGAAGAGTGGGCCGCGGGGTGAGGCGCACGGTACTCGGACCGTAGAGAGTAGGTTCGAGTGAACAAAACACTCAACCGGCTAAACGGCGGGGAAGCAACCACTAGACCGATCCGCCTTTCCAACAAATCGTTCACGCGAGGTGACTGCCAGCTTTTGCTCTTGCCAGCCAAACAATTGGGTTACGGTCTGTGGCTAGAAGTGAAGAGTTGGCATCAGGTAACGTACACACTACTAGGCCGGTTAGGAAAAGAACATCCCGATTTGCTAGCTAACATCTGCACTGAAATGGCGCGACTACAAATAGGGTGATGCAGACGGTGAGTTGTATCTCAGTCATAGTGTGGGGGCGCAGATTTATACTTACAGTGTGTTTCGTCGTGGGTGTCTCGATGGCGGAGAAGACGCTGTAGCCGGGCAGGGAACCAAATGACGCCGTTGGATTGGCTTCAGCCAGATCAATCCTAGCCGGGTGGGAAACCAAGCAGGCGGGGGGAGTAGCCGGGGTGGCCTTCAGTCGGCCAGGACCCAGCCGGTCCGGGCGGTGAACCAAATGGCGGAGGGAGGCAGCAGGGCAGGCCACAACTGGCCCAACCCCGCTAGATGGACCCGGCACCCAAATGGGGTGGAGACAGCCCCCCTCCCCCCCACACACACTTTTCTTTTTTCTTTTCCCCCTTTCCACTAGTTGTCTCCTTCCTCTGGCCGGCAGAGAGGGGCATGGGCGAGGCCGGCGATCTAGGGCCGAGCACCGGGACAGAGAGGGTGCAGGGAGGCATCGGGCAGAGGGTGTCGTAACAAGGCGTGCACGAGCGCAGGAGGTCGCTGCAGGCCACATGGCTCGCTAGGCGGTGGCGGAGGAGGGCGGCACCATCTCGGGGGTTGGAGGAGACACACGAGGAAGCACGACCAGCCGAATGAGAGCTCGACATAGGAACCGCTAGCTGTGCGCAGACGCGAGCCACGGAGCTGCTGCTATGGGCACGGGCAGGCACGCGCGGGAGGGCTTGACGGCGCACGGGCGGAGGTGCACATGCAGCGTGGGGACGTGGCCACGGACGCGTAGGGGCTCGATGGAAGGTGGCATGGCTGCGGAGGTTGCTAGGGGTGCGGGAGGAGCATGCCGCAGGCGCGGAAGGCCACCGCTGCGGGCGCGAAGATGGGAATTGCGCAAGGCACAGCTAAGAACGGGCGTGGCCATGGAGGCGAAACGACGGCCGGCCCCCGGGTCGAGGTAGCCGCATGGCGGCAGACACGAGGACATGCACGGACACACTGGAAGCAACAAGAAAGTGACCATGGTGACGCCGAGCCCCCGAGCTTCTCCAGCGAGGTTGGTAAATACGATGGCGATGAAGATGAAGATGGATCCTGCCGGAATAGGGATCCGGTTGTCGCAGTATGCCCCACGATGTGCACCAGATGTTGTCGCCTTGTCCGACATCATAGCCATAGCGGGATAACAAAACTAGTGTGGGAGCATATGGCACAGTGATGGTGTTCGGAATGGGACTGGGCACACACAAACATGACGGTATACCCAGTTCGGGGCCCTCGTGGTGAGGTAAAACCCCTACTCCTGCATGTCTGGACTATATGTGGAGTATATGAGAGCTGCAATGGTGCTCCTTGAGCTGTGTAGGAATGGAGCTAAGCTAGAGGGAGAGGAGAGAGTCCAAGTGAGAATGAGCGTATCAGCTGAAGCTGCCTGGGAGAGGCTCCCTGGTACACCTTATAAAGGGGTTCCCATTGGACAAGGTGGGGCCCAGCCGGCCTAACTACACTGTCGCATATGTCATGTGATGATGTAGGGAATAGTGCCATGTTGTAGCTGAGATGTAGAGGCATGGGGCGTCATTGCAATAGTGCCTCGCGTCTTATCTTCGTACGGCACGGGGGGTGAGGCTGGGAGGAGCCCCCGATCGATCTCTCTCGATCGACCGGGTGGAGTGGTGGCAGCTGGGGATGACCAGCCGGGTGGGAGCAGGGCCCATCTGGGTGGAAGGGATCGGCCTATCAAGGGTAGCCGTGTTGGGGCCCAGCCAGGCAGGGCACAAGAGGCCCAACCAGGCAGGGGTATTGGCAGGCCCAAGAGGGAGGCGGTCAGCCCAACGGGGGGAGGAATGGCCAGGCCGGATCGCAGAGCCGACCTAGCAGTGGTGCATCTGGCTGGGAGGCTGCATTTGGCCTAGGACGCAAATTTCTTTATTCTTTGTTGATGATGAGGTGTTTTATTTCAGGTGTTTTGGGGTACCCAGGGACCATTCCCCCATCATCCGGTGAAAAATGCGAGGTGAATTGGATGACAGTTGTAGGTCAGCCTTGCTTGGAGACCTTGAATTTTTAAACATGAATACATTTGGGGGATCTTCGCCTTAGATGGCCTTGGCTTGAGTGGACGACTCCGGAGAGACTGTGGGTAGGGACCGAAAATCCATGCAACAAGGAAGCAATGAACATATTATATGCATTGACCAAGGTAACTATTGGAAATGGTAACAAAGCTTACTCTTGGAATGGCCCTTGGGCTTTCCATCCATCTATGCGCTTTCCAAGAGGAAGGTTTGGCTGGTCTGCAACGCAACTAAATATGATGTGTGGGTCTTGCAAATTGACATCTTTGTTGGTCTTTCCCTACAACACCTTCAAGAGTTCTCGAGGCTTTGGGAGTTTACCTCCAACCTCCATCTCAACACGGCACCCCTGACTCTATTATTTGCAAGCTCACTACATCCAGAGAATATTCTTTCTCCTCGTCCTACAAAGCGCAATTTTCCGGAACCATTAGATCAAACATGGATGCTCTAGTATGGAAGAGTTCCCCCTCTTGAAATCTGAGCTTTCCGCGTGGCTAATTATTCAAAATCGTGTCTAGACAGTGGATCAATTAGAGCATAGTGGATTGACGAATGAAAGAAGTTGCCCCCTTTACCAAAGAGGAGATGAGACGACTTGCCACCTTCTTTTCAAATGCAACTACTACATTCGAATTTGGAACATAAAGGATTGTCTTGGACTTTATAACCTTGACACAATGGCATGGCAAGATTTCAAAGACATCAAGGATTGGTGGAGTAACTTGGTTATCCCCCATGATGTCGGTGGATGGAGAAAAGTGATTGCTTCCCTCACCATGCTCGTCTCTTGGGAGATACGGAACGAGCAGAACCTAAGGATCTTCAAGGAAAATAATGTTATGACCATTGTTGTATGCACTAAACTAAAATTAGAAGCTAAATCATGGGTTCTCGCGGGGGCAAACATTTGGGTAACTTGATCCCGGGAGAGTAGCCTTTTGTTTGTGTTGGTTGTTTCCATTGTTTTAACTTTGAACCTCTCATACTTATTCAATGAATTAAGGTAAGTATTTTTCCTTTCTTTAACTTCTCCACTAGGCCCCATCTAGCGAATGTCGATCCCTTCCTTCACTAATTCCAACAGGGAGCCTAGCTTGGTTGTCTTCTCTTTGACGGGTGTCAACGCGATCGATCCAAAAGGGACTAGGAATCCTCTGGGTGTGTCGTTTATGTAGGGATGTATGTTGGGGTTCCGCGTATAAAAACAATAAAATTTACTCTACGCCCCTGAACCCCTGAAGCTGCCAGGACCTATCTATTAGTAATACAGTAACGGGAGGGGCTTTTCGCGAACTTACCCTCGAAGATCAAAAAGCGTTGTCAACGCTCAGGAGAGCGTGGTTGATGTAGATGAGCCGAAGCCGACCTCAAGGTCGTGAGGAAGTCCTTGCGCTCCTTGGCTCCAACGACTTGAGTGCCTCAAGTGCGACACCTCGCGGGAAGTTAGACATGTCCGGTGCCTAACGATGACTCCCGCTTCCCCGATCCAGCAGCAGTTGCGAAAGTAGAGCTCCTGGATCCGAATCCCGCAGCGCGACGGCGCTCCGCAGTGAAGATGTCTCTCGCTCGCGTAGTCCAGACTTGGGACCGCGGTCACGAGAGAGAGAGAGGGGGAGAGAGAAAATATCAACTGGAGGTCCTCCCAAAAGTGAGAAGACCTTTATTTATTATTGGTGTATTTAATTTGGCCAAATACCCCCGCTATATATAGGGGGAGGGGAGGTACTACCTCCCTCAAAGTCCCGGGGTGGGACTAAAGGAGGGGAGGAGGAGGGGGAGGCCGCCGGCCACCTAGTGGGTCCCGTGCGGGGGGCTAGGCCCAGCCGGCCAGCCCCCTTGCCCCTTCTCCCTCTCTCCTTTCCCCTAATGGGCCCTCTCCCTCCGGAAATTGGCCCATTAAGCCTTTGACCATTAAATTGATTTTTCTCTTTATTAAATAATTATGAATAAATGATTAAATCAACATTTAACACTCGTTCACACATTATTCAATCTCCGTGGCCATGGAACACCTTCCACCTCCACTCTAGACATCCTCCGGACTTACCGAAACCCTTCTGGTTTTCTCTCTACTATTCTTCGGCGATTCCACTGATCCAATAAACACTCTCTAAGCATCATCAAGCCCTTAAGCATGATACCCCACGGTTCGGGAACACTCTAGACATGGTCGGGACACTCCCGCACCAATGATTGACAGAGGGACCTGGATGGCCATGTGACCCCTGTGCGTTCCATGAAGATCTTTCGTCGTTTGAGCCGAGATAGTCGTGTCTTATTCCCTTTGTCACTCGATACTTGCATTGCCCGAGATGTGATCAATGACATCACCATGTCGTGTTCAATCTCGTTACTGAACAATGCTACTTGACACGTTCCGACAAGTGATATCCCTGTGATCAAATCACACGCTGCGCAGCTATTGGATATAACTTCTCCGAGTGGGCCCTTGAGTATCTTCCCGTCGCATGGACGGACAAATCCTGCTCTTGACATATATTGCCTCTACGGTTTCCTCCGAGTACCTGAACACACCTTTATAACCACCGTATTACCAGATGGCGTTTGATGCTATCTAAGCACTCTCGGGAGATAGTGATTGATATAGCCTCACGGTCTAAGGAATAGTCTACGAGGATCCATTTCTAATCATCGTAACTTGAACTTCGTGACATGATCGGGTCACGATGTTTAGGTTGGGTATTGGTTCATCATCTCATTCTCAGAATGAGATGACCTCATTTCCAACTGGCATAAATGCCACATGATCAGGAAACTTGATCATATGTTGACCAATGAACCAGTGACTAGAGTTTCACTGGGAACCCCTGGTTGTTTGTATATCACACGTGTATTGATGTTTCCACTCAACATAGTTATAGCATGATATAAAACTTAATCATAAACTATATGAAATATGATAATAGTCCTTACTACTATTTGTCTCTAGGGCATATTTCGAACAATGTAATCGTATCGTAACCAACTTTCTTTTTACCATATCATATACCATATTTTTCAAACGGATTCAGACTAGATATTGATTGATTGCGGATTCAAATATGGATAAACTACACCGTGGATTCGAATGGAAACAGAGCTAGCACGGGGAGGAAACAAAATTAATCGGATCATTACATGCATAAGTAGATCGAAAAAACCACACAACCAGAAGTAACACAAAACACAAGGGCTAAGATGACATAGGTGTAGGGTTCCATAGAAGAAAACAAAAAATTCCTAACAACGAGAACGATATAGCCAAGATCCATTCTATGCAGATGTAAGGTAACAGAGGGATTCAGTGTTCATACCCATGAAGACCGCAAAGCATTGATGTTCTCATGAACATTGATGATGTAGTTGTATGGCGACTCTGACCTCAAGGTTGTGCAGACGTACAAGCGATGAGTGCAATAATTGGCAGCACCTCCGCAGTTCTATATGCATTTGGTGTAGATGGCGTCCCCCGAGCTCCAGTCCAGCAAAGAAGTGGAAGAAGATTGATCTGGACCGAGATACCAGCAGCACGACGGTGTGCATATGGTGGAGAACTCTGTCACCGTATGCACGTTCCAATCGTGGAACCACACGTGAGGGAGAGACAGAGAGGGAGAGAGCAATGCTAATGTGATGCATATCATGTACCACATTCTTAAGTACTTTTTCTGATCCAACTTGTATGCAAGAGCATGTGTGGGGAAAAGTGTGTATTAGATGGAATAGCATTGTGGTAGTGATTGAATAGTGACAACAAATTCAAGATCTACTATGGTATTTACCTTTCTTTTGCTAGCTCGCAAGGGATAAAGTGAATTCATGTGTTACAATTATCTTATGACATCTGGATAATCTTGTTTGGTCAAGGTAGCATATTTGTGATTCATATATTATGTCAAATTACCTAAGGTCATACTATGTTGATTCTTAGTTCAATATTGCTTGGAATTTTCCCTTTCTTAAGGAGTATAAGAGAGATGTGTTGCATCATCTCTATGTTAGGATGTGATGCCGTGTGAATGTTTATCAAACACATGTTGAAGTTCCACCAATGTTATGTTTTTGATAAATTGTTTGTGTCCACTAAAACCCAAAAAGAGAGTAGACAAGTGAACCCATGAACCCCGATCTATTTTAAACCATATGAAACACCTTTCCAACACAATTATCGCACTTTATATTTTCTGCAATTTATTATTTCAAAAATACAACAATACTTTATTCACTTACAAACACACACAAAACCCAGAAACAACTATCTTTTATTTCTTTTATCTTGCTTGCCTAGTTTTACTTATTCTACTTTATTTTATTTATATTTCATATTACTAATATGAAACCTTGTTCTTGACAACCACACGATGGAGTTGGGGACACAAGGCAAAAACTTTGCTTTGCAGGTTGCTAGAAGAGGAGAAGAAGAATTAATCTCTTAGCTAATTCCCCGAGAGTTCGATATAAACCCTCGAGTCACCCTTGTGGGGAAAAGAAGCTTGTTACAACACTCTACACTTGGAGTCCCAACGAGTTGGTACACATGGAGTTGTTGCCATCAAGAACATTTTTGGGCGCCATTCCCGAGGAATTGCAAGAGGGACATCACAACCACATCTTCATCAAGTTGGAGTGAGCACATCTTCTGGCGCCGACAACACCAACTTTGTGCAAACACCTAAGCTTGGGGAGGTTGCACCACTATGAGCTTTTCCTTCTCCTTTAGAATTTCAAATTAATTTTTACTTGTCTTGTTTTTAGTCTTTTTAGTTTTTTTAAAACAGAAAAACACATAAAAATTAGTGTAATCCTTGGAAGAATGGATAAAAGAACTTATTGTCCTTTTAGTGTGAGAAATTTTCCACAAAAAGATAAAATACCCATTGAACCCTTTGAAATCGTCCCCGCAATAACAAAAGAAATTTATGAAAACCGCTTTCATGGAAAACCAAAGGAGGATCCTATGATACACCTAATAAAAATCAATGAAAGATGCAAGGCTCTGAACATAAGCAACACAAATAATAACATAATCAAAGTTAAACTTTTTCCATATTCACTTGCTGGAAAAGCATTAGATTGGATATTAAAATGGCCAACTAGAAACTTTAGCTCTTGGTTTAATGTTAAAAATGCATTTGTAGAAAGATTTGGATCCCCTGAAATAATAAGTCACCTTAGGGAAATCATATTATATTTTAAAGAAAATGAAGATGAACTACTAGTAAAAGCTTGGGAAATATTTAGAGGACTTGCTTATGGAGCGGAACATGGACTTAGGGATTGGATGCTAATGCACATATTTTATAGGGGTCTAACTAACACCACTATGACATATTTGGATAATGAATGTGGAGGTGCTTTCATGAACATAACTGCTTCAAACGCCTATGTGTTATTAGATTGTCTGCTTTTAGAAGTCAAAATTATGGAAAGTTTCGAAAAAGCTGAAGTGCCTAAAGAAGTATTTGATGATAGATATGAAATCTTTAACCTACATAGTAGAGAAAACAAAATAGATAAAGTTAAAGTGCTAAGTCAAACAAAAGAACCTCTACTTGACCTTGACAAATGGACCATGCATAAACTTATCAATATCCTAGAAAAGTTTTCTAATGACCCATCCATTAATGTTCATCAAGCAGGTTTTGGCTCCTACATAGCAAACCATGTCATCAAAGAAAAGATAGAAAGATATAATAATGAATCCATGATACCACCAAAGCTTGGGGATGCCTGGCTCCCCAAAATATTAATCACTATTGGCAAAAAAAACCATCATGCTATTCTAGATCTAGGATCCAGTGTCTCTGTTTTATCCAAACACTAGTACAAATGTGTTACTTAGAGACATCAATTTCCCATGGGCCTTAGATGGTTTCTCTTTCCGTATCAAGCGCATAGGCACACCACATGAGCCGATTTTTCTTTGCAACTCTAAGATACGAGACCTTAGACGGTGCAAAAAGTAAAACGCCTCTAACATGTACGAGATGGAGACGGCCTGTATTTCGAACCACTTGCAAGAACTCGTCAACCTCAGACGGCCTATACAAGGGACCGTCTCCAATGGTCAGGAGACCTGAGTCGGATTCTAACAAAGACCGTCTCTAGAACTAGTGTGCCTCAAAGCGGCTTTTAAAGTGGCCGTCTCCAGTGTGTATAAACCATTTTAAGTAATAGCATGCTAATTCAAACTCGATCATAGCTGACATGACACATAATCATGATTAAGTAGACAGATAGACACATTATGTAAAGAACTTATTATAGCAGCTCGATCACGGTAACAATAGCCACATAGTTTGGAAAATCCATACAAATTTATCAATTACACGTTATGGCAGTACATACAAACAGAAGTCCATAAATCAATCAGCTAGCATAATGAGTACGCTCTAACAAACTAGATGGATTGCATTTATAATCGGCCGCCCGATAGAAGTTGTTGAACCAGAATATGTACCTCTCCATTACCTTTTTCATCAAAGCAAAAAAGGACAATGGTATCCTGCTTTAGGTTGAAGCTTCTCACAACCTTCTCCCATCTAGTCGTCAAGATTTCATTTGACCCAGCTCTCATCTTCATCCTAAGCATATTTCGCCTTTTGCTCTTCATTTGACAAACATGAACATCAATAGGTTCATCAAGGTGATTCTTTAGGTATTTTCTTGTGAACTCAGCTCCAAATGTCTGGGCAAGCACAGAGAATTGAAGAATTAGCATGCTTGTGTACTGGAAGTATTTAAATATCATATGGTAGCTTGTTGATAACATGATCAAGAATATATCATCTTACCAGCTTGCACTTCTTTTTCATGACAGATGAATAGGGCAGCCTGTAGACGTAGTACTTGAGTTTTGGTGGAAATTCGGGTTCACACCGGTCTAAGAGGAAGTCCACATGAGCTTATTTTAGATACATGTCCTTTCTAAAAAGGCTCTGCTTATCAAAATCAGTGTCCCCTTGTGTTGAGGCCCTGATGCAACAACACATAAAAATTTCAATGTGGTGGAATATTAATGTCTACCGTTTAAATGCATACAAAACAGATGATTGCAATTTTGATGTTCTTTTGATAACTCTAAACTCAATCCTCTCAGTGGACTCTTGATATGTTGACTGGAATTCAAAACCACCGAACTTAATGCGAAAATTGTCATCACTAGACAGTGTGACTGCATCGTAACTATAGGTTCCCATCTGTTAAATAGATACAGACAAAGAGCATCTTAATACAATAAAGATGCAAGTAGACTAATGAAGTGACAATCAAAATAGACCAATGAAGTGACAATTAAATATCTATTGCTGGAAGTGACAATTAAATCTCTATTCCTAAAAGTGACAACTATAGATTTTGAGATTTATACAAGGGGAAAGAGTTGAGACAAATGCATGCCATCTGGGGGAGGCTCTCCTGACGATGTCGTCGGGTCTTCGTAGCTCGGTAATCCTGGACCTTAAATCTCCCATGGCAGAATTCCTAAATCGAAGCTGTTGATTTAGGTATTGGGGGTTTGGTTTTCACGCATACCTTCCTGGATGACAAAGGGGTCCTCGGATGCGAGGGAGAGAGTTCACACCGCAGGGGACCAGAGGCGGCGGTGGTGGAGGGCGGCGGCGGTGGATAGTGGTCTGGCCGGGCAGGGAAGAACAAAAGTGGCACAGATTTGAAATATTTTTCCAAATATTTTAAGATATTTGTCACCAAGTACTAGCCTCAGATGGCTGCAAGTGTAAAAAGTCTCTAAGAATGTCCGTTCTTCGAATATTTCACATTTTGCTGCCAACTACTTGACCAATATTAATTTGAAAAAGCTAATATTCGGAACTCCGGATATATTTGGAACTCTGGCATTTGATTTTCCTAAAATTTAAGAATTATTCATAATTTAAAGCAAAGAAAGGTGTGTATACATGCTTGCTAGAGTGAATTTGAGTCCCCTAAGACTAAATGAGGTTCATAAATTGAAGAAATTTTTTGGCGTAGTACAAACCTTGGATCTTTACCCTGAAATGCATGACAACTAGTGTCCATGCGCTTTGCTGCAGAGAAATAAAGTGCAAGTGTTTTGAATTTGACTAATTCAAATATTTAATCACGAAGTGAGATCATTTGGTTAGTTAATTATGAAATTTTCACCAATATAACCTTTTTCTATGTATTCTTTGAAGGAAATCTCGTTGAGTGAATATTCGGATTGCCGGAAATATTCAGAACTCCGGATTTTGTTAATCCTAAATTTTGAGAATAATACATAATTTAAAGGCAAATGAAGGTGTTTACACATTCTTGTGATACGTCCATTTTGCATCACTATTTTATATCATAATTTACTGTTATTCATAATATATTTCATATTAAGAGATGATACTTATGTTATTTCATCTATTTTTGCACGATTGGTGACTTTTGGAGGATGAACCACTGGAGTCAGGATTCTGATGGAAAAAGCACTGTCTATATGCAATATTGGCGAAGATCAGAAAATCCCCGGAAATATACGGAAATTCCTATTTTTCTAGAAGACGAAGGAGCCCAGAAGGAGGAGTAGAGATGGGCCACATGGGGCCCACACCACCCCCGGCGCGGGCCACCCCTGGCTGTGCCACCAGGTGGTGTGGCCACCCTGGCCTACCTTTGGCATTGCCCTTTGGCGTATATAATCCCCTCGAAACCCTAAGACTCGTGGAGCGACCACAGAAAGGTTCCGCCGCCTCTGCCGGACGGAAACTATGGAGAGAGAGAAAGAGCTCTCCGGCAGGCATAATTCTGCTGGGGAAATTCCTTCCTAGAGAGGGGAGATCGTCGCCATCAACACGGTTATCAAGCTAGACTTCATCGGAATCATCATCATCTCCACCATCATCATCACCACCACTCCGTACCATTGTAACAATTGGGTTGAATCTTGCATAGTTCTTAGGGGAAACTTTCCCGGTATTGATTACTTGTTGTAGTTGATGCTATTGATTGGAACCATTGAATTATTGTTCATGTTCAGACTGTTACTTATCATTATTTCATCTCTGATCTTGATCCATATGATGTCTCGTGAGTAGTTCGTTTAGTTCTTGAGGACATGGGAGAAGTCATGTTGTTAGTAGTGGAATTGTGTTGAGAAAGATCTAATGGTTTGATATTTAAGTTGTGGTGCTATTCTTCTAGTGGTGTCATGTGAATGTCGACTACATGATACTTCACCTTTATGGGCCTAGGGGAATGCATTGTGTATTTGGATACTAATCGTAGGGGTTGTCGGAGTGATAGAAACCTGAACCCCCGTTAGGAAACCTTGGCATAAGGGAGTGTCGGATCTCAAAGTTTAAGGCTGTGGTTACGTATTTATCTTAATTACTTTCTTGTAGTTGCGGATGCTTTCAAGGGGTATAATCACAAATGTGTATTAGTCCTAGGAAGGTCAGTTTATTAGCATAGGTTCACCAACACAACACTTATCCAACCGAAGAACATTAATCAACTATATGAAGCGAAAGCACTTGACGATATTCCCATGTGTCCTTGAGAACATTTGGTCATCTTAAGTAATACAACCGGCTTGTCCTTTGCTAACGAAAGGATTGGGCCACTTGCTGCAATTATTATTATTGTCTTTTATTTACTTGCACTTTATTTATCTGCATAATCAAAAACCCCAAAAATCCGTTTGCTAAGTATTTGTAGAGAATTCCTGATCCAAACCACTTGTCAACACCTTTTGCTCTTCGTTGGGTTCGACACTCTTACTTATCGAAAATACTGTGATACACCTCTATACTTGTGGGTCATCAAGACTATTTTCTGGCGCCGTTTCCGGGGAGTGAAGCGCTATTGAAGAGTGGAACTGGTAAAGGAAACTTCTCCTATGAGTATTGTTTATTTCTGTTTGTTACTTTATTTTCAATATGGATAGTTCAGTTAGTTTCTTATTCCGGAATGCTACTACCACTGCTAAGGTAGTAGATGAACCATCATCTGCTAAAATTGATGCTTTTAAAATACCTACAAATTTTTTTGATCGTGTTATAGATAACTACTATTTTGGAGATGGAACTGTCCATCCCGATGATCATTTGCTCTTTATACATGAATTATGCGGATTGTTCAAGTGTGTAGGTATTACAATAGATCAAGTTAAGGAAAAGTTATTCTCTGTATCATTGAAGGGCAGAGCTGAGGAATGGTATAAGCTACTGAAGAATGGCCAATCTCTTAAATGGGAGGAAATTGTACCTCTCTTTTATTCCAAATTTTATCGTCCTAGTGAGATTCATAAAGATCGAAATCAAATATATAACTTTTGGCCTCGTGATGGAGAGAGTATCGCCCAAGCTTGGGGGAGATTGAAGTTACTAATGCTCAAATGTCCTATTCATGAGCTCCCTAATAATATTATTATTAATAGCTTTTATGCAATGCTTTCTCTTCATGATAAGGATCTACTAGATGCTTCTTGTGCTGGATCATTTACACGTATGGAAGAAGAAGCTAAATGGGATCTTCTAGACCGTATTCAAGACAATGTTGAAGCATGGGAGAATGATAAAGGAACAAAGTCATGTATAAATTATGATTATGAATGCATTAAATATTTTATGGGAACTGATGACTTTCATAATATTAGTACTGCTTATGGTATTGATTCTCAAAGTATTGCAAAAAATTTAAGGATTTTGCCTATTATATTGAAATTCCTAAAAAGAAATGGAACAAGTATCATGAGCCATATAAAGATGTTGTTAATTGTGTTCCTGCTAGAAATACTGAAGTTTATACTGCTGATTGTGTTTTACCTGAACCTTACATTGAGAAAATACCTTTCCCTATTAAGGTAAAGGAACATTCTCTGATAGTTAGTATGGTTAACAAAAGTACGAAGAAAGCTGTAGAACCTGATGAACAAATAGATGTTGAACCTGCTATAGCAAATGTGAAAGACTTTGTCACTAAAAATGTAGAAGATGGGCACATTATCCTTTGTAAGGATACTTCTAATATTGTTTCACATCCTAGTAGAACTAGGAAAGCTAGAGTCCCTGTGTTTTCTGTCAGAATAAGTGATCATTGATACTATGGTTCATGTGATGGTTATATCATTAAATTTATTCATGATAATGAAAGTTATTATGAGAGAGGGAAAAATATTTTTATGCATCTCAATAATATTAAGTTTCCTCGCTATATGCTGAAAGTCTTTATGTTGCACTTGTTTTGCCTTCCTATGCTAGAAGCCACTGGTTTCAATAATTTATTTTCTTACAAAATTCCCTTGCATAGGAAGTGGGTTAGACTTAAATATGTGTATATTTTCTTCTTGATGCTCTCTTTTACTTCAATTCAAATTCTTATGTGAGCATCATTGAAATTATCATGCCTATCTTAATGGCTATAAAGAAAGAGCTTTTTGGGAGACAACCCATTATATTTTTACTTTCAGTTTATTTTTGTTAATTTGAGTCTTGGAAGTTATTGCTTCTGTAATAACCTCTCCTTATCCTTTTTGTTTGGTTTTTGTGTCAAGATCTACCACTAATGAGAGAGAAGTAAGATTTGGGGAAGTTGTTGTCCTGAAACAGATTTTTCTGCTTCACTATAAAAAATCATGAAAAAACCCAGAACATCGTACTGATCTGTAATTTTTTGTGTGCATGCCCCAGGTTATTATTTAACTTTCATTAGTTTTGCACTTTTCGATTAGAGCAACATAAGATTTTCGAAAAAATTGATCTTTACCTGCTGGTCTATTTTGACAGATTTTTGCCATTCTTGCATTTGCCTCTTAAATCGATTTCCTTTTTGAATTCTTTTGAGTTTTCGAAAGGAGCTGTTACAGTATCTTATGTTTTGATGGACTTCAGTTGAAACTGAACCCAAAAGGTTTATTATCTTATATGCATTAATGTTGCTAATGAAGATTGTGTGAAGTTTTGTATGAAAGAAATTTTCAAGTGCTAGGAGAGAATGGTGTAATGAGATGGTGAATGGTCTAAAGACTCAAACATTATATTGTTGGAGATTCTTACAATGAAGATGTTGATATTATTCAAGTGGTGACTCCGGAATAATTTATTAAAGACCAAATTCAGAAACCTGCAGAATCTATTTTTGAATAGGTAACAGTTCTAGTAAGAAAAGGTCCACGAAAAACTTTTCAATTTATATTTTCGCAGTTTTTATCTAACATGGAAGATAATGATTCAAAAGAGGGACGGAAACAGAGCCCAGGGGGCTCACACCACCCCGTGTCGCGGGCACACCTGGGCGCGCCACCAGGGGGTGTGGCCACCCCGGAGCCCGTCTCCGACCCATTTTCTCCCAGTATCTTCCTTTTGTTGTTAAACTTTGTAATATATAATCCTCTGGATCCCCCGAGGTCTGTATATCATGTTCTCGCCTTGTTTTCGTTTCGATATGTTTCTGTCAGGAACTATTCTCAAGTTTAGAAGCACGATGGTCTCCACCAACGATAAGGGCAAGAATCTTGTGGAAGATGATCTCCAAGACCCCAAGAAGGAGGAGGAGATCAAGGGTGAAGGTGAAGAGGAAGTGAAGGAAGACCAGCATCCGTGCACCAGCACCACCATTGCAAGCATTGGAGTGATGGAACATCCTGTCAAGCTCAAAGGGACTGCACGGATGTCCACTAGAGCTCCACTGTCGCTTCCTCCACGTGATAAGAATCCCTTCCAGACCCTTATACATGAGCAACAGTTCCAAAATATGCCTAAGGAAAAATTACCCTCCAATTGGGATATGTCTCATTCTAACTGACATGGGTATACCCTACAGGTACTCGAGCTTGGTATATACGGCCCAAATACATACAGGCCCACGGTGTCGCCAAGGCCCAGATGAAAGGACTCGAGTAGCTTGCGGACTCTCGATTGCTTGAAGGACAAGAAGAAGCTAAAGATAGAAAGTTTGAAGGGGAAAACCCTAACTTGTAACCGACTCGACCTGCTACCCGAGACCTAGCCTATCTATATAAAGGCCAGGAGGGGGCAGCGAGGAGGACACATGCAACCCTAGTTTCCACAACCTTTGCCAGATTGCATCTGCGCACCATTGTAACTTTCGACTCCCTTGATAATTCCACGAGCAGACAAGCAGGTGTAGGGACCTTTTCGAGGCCTGAACCTGGGTAAATCCTTTGTCCCCTGTGTGCTTGTTTGCTAGCCGACAGATGTCTCCAGCGCTCCCTCCTTCTCCAAAACCCAAGTCCATAACAATGGGCATTGATGAGTTAAACCCTCGTCAATTGGCGTCGTCTGTGGGAATTGGGAGTGCTGATGTTGCAGCTTCTTCGGCCCCATCAACTGCGATCTACAACTCCGCAACAACGGAGATTCGCCAGCTCTTCGGCGCCTTCGACTTCACCGTCCACACGCCGGCCACCCGCCCGGCCTTCGAGTCCGTGGGCGACGGAATCAACCTGGCGATTAGGAGCTTCCGCTTCCAAGTTGGTCAGATGGGCACGCTTCGCATGCCTGATCAACCGACAGCACCGGCGATTGCCCCGGCATCATGGTTCCCTCCATCGATCGGCACCCTCAGCGAGCTCAATGCTCCGGTGGCAGTCGGGAACATGGTCAACGACAGCAGTCGCGACCCTGATCTGAGCGATCTGGCCAAAGAAGATGGAACCTACGGTTCCGAATCTGAAAGTTGTGGAAGCAACAGCTTCCCCAATCACTTCATGTGCGCCGTCATCAACGCAGGCGCCACCTCCGCCAATCGCGGCAACGGTGGTAACACCGGCAATGGCACCGATCCACCCAACGGTGGCAATGGTGGCAACGGCAGTAATGGCGCCAATGGGGGAGCAGTCGAACCTCCTAGCATAATCAATGAGCAAACCGGCGAACGCGTCTTAATCAAGCTCAACGAGCAAGAGTGGGAGCGATGCCGCGAAGCCCTACGAGGTGCACCTCTACCCTTTGGGTCCCCGCAGGAACTGCTGATGGGCTACCACTGGCTCCTAAAAGAGGAATTCAAGCGCCAAAAACAAGCAATCGCGCAACTTGAGGCGCGTAAAAAGGCAGCGGATGAGTTGAGCCTTCGTCGCGCTGGGCTCTCCTCCTACGGAGGATCCTCCTCAAGAGGCAACGAGTACCTCGCCAAGAAGAGGCAGTCGCGGATGGCTCACCTCACCGAGAAAGAGCGCATAGAGGCCACAAAAATCCTCGACTTTGGCTCTATGACAGTCGACACGAGAGGCAACGTGGTTCCCAGAACACCACAAGCTGCGGTGACAGCAGCCACCATGTACCTCCTCAATAACCAGCCGCCAGCTGGAGATCCCTGAACTGCCATGCACCGATCTACGATCGCGGGTTTGGGGTTAATCGAGGCCGCCCTCGACAAGGAGCCGGTACCAGACCCAAAAAAGGGCAAAGCGCTACTCCTCGCCCTCATCCAGCGATGACAGTCATGACCTATCTCGACGCCGCCGCTCACGGTGACACGATCGCGACTATGATGCGCGTGACGACCTCAAGCAGCGCAAGATTGACAAATCAAGGGCACGACGTGCTCAGTCGACTGACTCAGAAGAGGAAGATGGGGAGCTCTGCGGCGCCAGATGCTTCAGCAGAGCCATCAGGCAAAAGCGAATGCCTAAAGGGTTTAAACTCCCATCAGAGAACCAGAAATTTGACGGTCTGTAGGACCCCAAGATCTGGCTGGAGGACCACATCTCCTCCGTTAGGCTACATGGAGGCAGTCGAAGTACTGCCATGCAATTCTTGCAGCTACAGCTGCAGGGCGCCGCCCGGGCATGGCTCAATAACCTCCTGCACGGATCCATTCGCAGTTGGGATGAGCTGGTCTATAGCTTCGTGCGCAACTTTAAGGGCACGTACAAACGGCCCGCCTCAATCGAAGAATTGAGATGCTGCCAGCAAAGATCTGGTGAATCACTGTGCTCCTACATCCAAAGGTGGTCCATCATCAAGAACTCCGCGGAGAACATCTCGGAAGACCGCGCGATTGATGCATTCAACGGTGGCGTCCGCCGCATGGAACTCAGGGAGGAGCTAGGCCGCTCAAAGCCCCAGACCATCGACCACCTGATGGAGATCACGAATCGGTGGGCTGATGGAGAAGATTCGGTGAAGAATCGTGCTCACTTCGACGAGGAGGCAGAACTCGAACTCAGACGCGACCGCCGAGGCAAACGCCGCATGCGCATCTACGACGACCGTGACGACGTCAACATGGTCGGAGCCGGCTACGCCGATAGACGCGACGATAACCGCAATAGCGGATACCGCAGCGGCAGATACCGCGACTCAGGGAAAACCACGCAAGTGTGGCAACGCCGCACTCGCAATGAGGCACCCACGACCTCCATCGAGGAGAAACTGTCTAGGCCATGCACGGTGCACTTCTGCATCGTAAGAGAAAGTCCAGCCACCTCCTCAAGGGCTGCCGCGAGTTCCTCAAGCTACACGAGGGATTGGTTCGGATGAACCGCAACGCAGTCGAAAGAGGCTACGGAGCTGCTCCAGGTGCCATGGCACATGGCGCACCACCACCACCACCTAGGCCACCCCCGAACGGAGCCGCACCGGACCAGCACAACGGGGGCGAACCGTACCCACGGGCCATGGGTACCATGATGATCCAAAAGGGGCGCCCCTCCAACAGGGTGCAGAAGGCCATCACTCGTCAAGTCAACTTGGCCACGCACTCGCCACCATCCACCACTGAGTACCTCAGTGGCAGCGAGTCATGTATCACCTTCGATAAACGTGACCACCCGCCTCAGATACCTCGCCCAGGTCATTGCCCCCTCGTACTCGAGGCGCAAATTGGAGGTTTCGACATGAGTCGCGTCTTCATGGATGGCGGAAGCGGCATCAACCTCATATTCGTGAGTACCTTGCGAGCAATGAGGATCCCTCTAACCTGCTTGGAGGCATCGGACACAACGTTCCATGGCATCGTCCCAGGGAAAGGCGTATACCCCTGGGCAAAATCAACCTCGACGTCATCTTTGGCATGCCGAAGAACTTCCGGCGCAAGCACATCGACTTCGAGGTCGTCGACTGGCCCTCACAATACCATTGCATCCTTGGGCACGTCGCGTTCGCTAGGTTCATGGCAGTACCCCACTATGCCTACCTATAGGTGAAAATGCCAGGTCCTAACGGCGTCATAATGATCAACTGGAGCTTTGAGCGATCTAACGCTTACGACATGGAATTCAACAGAATCTCCCAGTCCTTTAGCATGCAGGAGGAACTCACAAGACTAAAAGAGACGATAGACAATAGTCTGCCCCCCTGAGTAGGCCAAGCTCACCTGATCTCTCCTTTGACTGATCCGTGCACACGAAGAAGGTGTAGGTCCATCCATCGGATCCCGCCAAGATGGCCCTCATCGCCAACAACTTGAGTCTCGCATAGGAACTCGCGCTCGTCGAGTTCCTCCGTGAGCACTGGGAAATTTTTGCCTGGTGTCCTGCGGACATGCTAGGAGTTCCCAGGGAATTCGCCAAGCACGCACTCAATGTCAACCCCAACGCAAGGCCAGTCAAGCAAACAATCAGGCAATTGTCTGAGCCACGAGCGCAGGCAGTCGGAATGGAGATCAACAGACTCCTCGAGGCCAAATTCATACGCGAGATCAAGGAAAGCACTTGGCTCGCCAATACGGTGCTGGTGCCAAAAAAGGACACAGATATCCTACGGATGTGCGTGGATTTCACTTCTCTAAACAAGCACTGCCCAAAAGATCACTTCCCGCTGCCACGGATCGACCAGATCATCGACTCCACCGCTAGGTGCGAGCGCATCTGCTTCCTCGACGCCTACTCAGGCTACAATCAAATTCGAATGAAGGAGGAAGACCAGGAGAAAAGCGCGTTTACAACGCCCTTCGGTGTGTTCTGCTACAACACAATGCCCTTCGGGCTAAAAAACGCGGGAGCCACCTACCAGCGGTGTATGCAGGCTTGCCTCAAGGAGCAACTGGGTCGCAACATCCAAGTCTATGTCGACTACATAGTAATCAAGACCAAGGAGGAAGCCTCTCTAATCGACGATTTGCGCGAAACCTTCGCCAATCTCGATCGCTACCGGATTAAGCTCAATCCGGACAAATGCGCCTTCGGCGTACCATCTGGGCAGCTACTCGGGTATCTCATCTCCGCAAGAGGGATCGAGGCAAACCAGAAAAAGATAAAAGTCATACTGGCCATGGAGAAGCCAAAGAACATAAGAGGCGTCCAGCAACTAGCCGGACGAATCGCGATACTCAGCCAATTCATCAGTCGGATGGGCGAAAAGGCGCTGCCCTTCTACCAGCTCCTCCGCAAAGCTGAAAAATTCGAGTGGACCAATGAAGCACAAGAGGCATTCAAAGATCTCAAGCGCCTGCTATCCACTTCACCAGTGCTGGTGACTCCACGAGAAAGAGAACCACTATTGCTGTACATCTCCGCCACCAACCAGGTGGTCAGCAGAGTGCTCGTCGTCGAGCGGGCTAAGGAAAACAAGGTCCATGGCGTACAACGCCCGGTATACTACCTCAGCGAGGTCCTCACGCCAACAAAATAGCGGTACCCGCACTACCAGAAGCTGGCGTACGGCGTCTTCATGACCACCCGACGACTGCGCCACTACTTCCAAGAACACCCAATCGCGGTAGTCAGCGACGCCCCATTGGGACATATCCTCAATAACCCCGATGCCATGGGGCGAGTCGCGCTTTGGGGAATAGAACTGTCTCCATGAGACATCACATACGAAAAGCGTGATGCAATCAAGTCGCGAGTTCTCCCTGACTTCCTCGTGCACTGGATGGAAAACCAACTCCTAGATAAGCCCGATATGTCCTACCTCTGGACAATGCACTTCGATGGGTCCAAGCGGAAAGACGGAGCAGGCGCAGGTGTCCTACTGACATCACCTCAAGGGGACAAGCTGAAATATATCCTGCGAATGCAGTTCACAGCCTCAAACAACGAGGCTGAATACGAGGCCCTGTTACACGTGATGAGGATGGCAAAAGCTTGCGGCGCCAAGAGGCTCATCATATATGGCGACTCCAAGCTGGTCGTCAACCAAACAATGCACGAGTGTGACGCACTGAACAACAACATGATCGCGTATCGTGACCTCTATGATACACTCGAGGGAGACTTTGATGGTTGCGAGTTGCGACACGTAGGTCGCAAAAGCAACGAGGAGACGGACGCACTCGCCAACATAGGCTCTACCTGTGCCCATACCACCTGGGATATTTCTCGAGCGCATCTGCGAACGCTCCATCAAGCCAAAGGCCGCAGAGAAGAAAACAAGCGCAGCAACAGACTTGGGGGCTACGCCACCCAATGAGCCCATGGCACTCAATGACTTGGAGCTGGACACTAGACTCGAAGGACCAATGAGCGTCATGCTGATTGAGCAATCATGGACGCAGCCGTACATCATGTACCTCCTCAGCAAGAGGCTACCGGACGATCCGACAGATGCACGGCACATCGCGTGGCGCTCCAAGGCATTCGCCGTCATCAACGGCGAACTATACAAACGCAGCATCACAGGAGTGCTACAACGATGCGTCTCCATGGCCGATGGAAAATTAGTTCTTCTCGACATCCATGAAGGGACCTGCGGGCACCACGCTGGCAGTCGCGCCCTCGTTGCCAAAGCTCTACGAGCTGGATTCTACTGGCCTACGGCCATGCGTGACGCCAAGGACATCGTCCAAAAATGCAACGCTTGCCAGCGATTCGCGGACAAGCCGCACGCACCGGGCGCTGAGCTACGGCCAATCCCATTGGCCTGGCCCTTCGCACAATGGGGGGTCGACATGGTTGGTAAGCTTCCAAGGTCCTCGCGTAGAGGATACGTCTACCTATTGGTTGCAGTCAACAAATTCACCAAGTGGATCGAGGCTATGCCAATGACCAACCAATCAGGGCACAGCGTAGTCAAATTCTTCGAGTCCATCGTCTACCGCTTCGGCGTGCCGCACAGCATCATCACCGATAACGGGACGAACTTCACATCCAAAGAGTTTCAGGAATTCTGCGAGAACCTGGGGATCAACATCAGCTACGCCTCAGTAGCGCACCCACAGACCAATGGTCAGGTGGAAAAAAGCAAATGGGCTCGTCTGTAGCGGCATCAAGAAGCGACTCCTCCGATCACTCGAACAAGCCGTGGGCTGCTGGCCAGATGAACTGCAATCTGTACTATGGAGCCTACGTACAACGCCAAACAGCGCCACGGGCTACACGCCATTTTTTATGGTGCATGGAGCAGAGGCAGTGCTACCAGCTGAGGTACGATACAAAGCGCCGCGCGTGGTCGCCTACAGCGAACAAGAGTCATCCCTCGCACTCGAGGACTCCATCGACCTCCTTGACAAAGCAAGGGAAATCGCCGCGGAAAGATCAACGATCTACCAGCAGAACCTGCGCAACTACCACAGTAGAAGGCTTCGCCCCAGATCCTTCGTCAAAGGAGACTTGGTCCTGCGACTGAAGCAGCAGGAGCATCTCAAGCTCGAGTCCCCTGGGAAGGACCATACATGATTACAGAAGTAATCCCAGGTGGCGCCTATCGCCTTAAAGATCTAGAGACAGGAGCCACATACTCCAACCCTTGGAACGTCGCACAACTGCGACGCTTCTACCCCTAGTAGTTTTACTTTTCACATCGCAAATAAGGCTACTTAGCCACACATTGTACCTCGCACTGTTCTTCGAATAAATAAAAGCTAAGTGCCCCAAAACTCTGTGTTCTCCTTTACTTTCAATCCATATACTCAGGGGCTGCGCCACCCTGTACACATCTGTTCTTCGAACCAAAACGCGATATCATGAGTAGCTGGTACATCAATCGAAACCCTTAAAACACGACCTCCACTCAGTTGCAATGCACCTGACAGGTTGACAAGGGACCGAGATAAAAGATGGCCAGGCTAACGAAAAGGACTCGCATAGTGCAACGCACCTCACGTTTACAAAGCTATTTGTACACAGTCAACAATAAATTATCTACAAATATATATATATATGAACTTTACAACACAACTACACTTATGTGCAGGATACAAATTTGGCTACTATTGCAACAGAAGAACATTGGTTTGTTCCTCGAAGAAATCGATAATCTCCTCTGCTGGATGGTCCACCGCCTGATAATGCGACACCATATTCCAGGTAGATCCTGCTGGCGGTGCCGGTGGTCTAGAGGCAATGGCAGCGACATCCACGTCAGGCATGTGCAGTCGCACCATTGAGAGGGCAGCCTTGGCACCAGCCACCAACTGCTGCTTCACGCACTCGCGAACCGCGGACATATCTTGAAATTTGGCCAGGAGAGCTAGCAGGCTAGATGGAGTGTCATCCAACGGGAACATCGCCCGATAAATGTTCTTCAAGCACGACCGCGACTTCTTCAGGAAGAGTAGCACTCGCGAGACGCGATCCTGCAGGGTCGCCAATGCAGTCGCATGATCATGATCTACCCAGAAGTATCCACTCTCTTGAAGTTGCTCCTGGGTGAGATCATGAAGGCGAATGGCAATCCTATCCTTCTCCTCCTGCAGATGGCGTGCGCTAACAACTACACGAAGCAGCATCAACAACATGAGTACAACGTACCGTTGTGACTAACTACAAAGGAAAGATGAGAATGAGCAAACTAACACTTAAACTGGTCGCCCAGCTGCGTAACCTCGCCAAGCAGATATTGCTCGCGGGCGGCGGCCTTTTCCGCCTTCGACTTACACACGTCTGCGTTACCGCGGATCAGGGACAACTCATGCTCTAGCTGCTTCACGCGGTCACGAAGTCGCGACAGCAGAGACAACTCCTCTACCCTAGAACGCGATGGTGTCACTGTCTCACCAAGAGATGGCGAGTCCTGGGCTCTGCCCAAAGGATCACTTGACGTACCCTACCACAAGTCAAGACAAAGGCAAATAAGGCGACCAAATTAACACAAAGGCAAGGGGAACAGATGCATTCAAGATAAGCATAAGTGTTCACAAACACACTCGCCAGCAGGCATGTTCTTAGACCAAAAGGGCAACTCATCAACTATTACAACAAGCTAACTACAGAGCAGCTGGCTTCTTCGACTCCACCAAGCACTCGGGGGCTACTCCCATAGGGAGCGCTGGCCGCGCACCCTATGATTTTTCCTTTTTTTTGCAGGAATGTAGGCAATCACAATCAAACCCAACCACTTGAAACATGGTTCGACTATGGACATGGGTTACTCCCATAGGGAGCGCCGGAAACAACTTCGACTGAAACAAGCAAGCAAAAGACGACAGCAGTCGCAACTGTGTTTTAGTCCCTACCTGAGTCTTCGACTGAAACAAACAAGCAAAGATGACAACAGTCGCAAATGTTCTTTAAGTCCCTGCCTGAGTCTTCGACTCAACCAGGCACTCGGGGGCTACTCCCATAGGGAGCGCTGGTCGCACACCCTATGATTATTTGTGTAAAAATTGTGTGTTGATAACATCCGCACTCATAGCTCATGGCGACACCGCCTCATAATTTTCCCTACAAAGAGATTACGTCTCATGGGTCGCCCGAATCGTCTCCGCGATGATAAAATTCGGATGTCGCGCTTACTGCGTGAAGGTAAGACCTGAATAAGGCCTGCCAACGCATTTAACTGCGCACTACCAGAAATATATCCGTGTCTACAGGCACGATGAACATGTCTTGACAGACGCATCGAGTGTTCACACCCATATAACTGGAATTCGACTCATGTAAGACCTCCGCGGCCTGAGTCGAATTACGCCAGCACTTTTCCGGGGACTCAAGTTCGAGTAGATTGTGTTGTTTCACCCTAAGGTGGTTAACTGATACCGATACTTCGGTTATATCAGACACGTATATCAACAATCCCTATGACATAAATAAAAGCAGTCGAAAATGTACTCATTCAGGCACTCGAAGACTTCAAAAAGTCCCCAGTCAAATCTGCGATTCCACTGGACACTCGGGGGCTACTGACATGGGTATACCCTACAGGTACTCGAGCTTGGTATATACGGTCCAAATACATACATGCCCACGGTGTCGCCAAGGCCCAGATGAAAGGACTCGAGTAGCTTGCGGACTCTCAATTGCTTGAAGGACAAGAAGAAGCTAAAGATAGAAAGTTTGAAGGGGAAAACCCTAACTTGTAACCGACTCGACCTTCTACCAGAGACCTAGCCTATCTATATAAAGGCCAGGAGGGGGCGGCGAGGAGGACACACGTAACCCTAGTTTCCACAACCTTTGCCAGATTGCATCTGCGCACCATTGTAACTTTCGAGTCCCTTGATAATTCCACGAGCAGACAAGCAGGAGTAGGGACCTTTTCGAGGCCTGAACCTAGGTAAATCCTTTGTCTCCTGTGTGCTTGTTTGCTAGCCGATAGATGTCTCCAGCGCTCCCTCCTTCTCCAAAACCCAAGTCCATAACAATGGGCATTGATGAGTTAAACCCTCGTCACTAACCATGCAGGAAAACAATACTTTAAGGAGGAAGAGTGGGGAAAGAATCACAAGGACTGGGATTCACAGCCCAACATGATCATGAACCGCATTGAGCACAATTCGGAGTTGATTCATACTATCACCTTCAAGATTGAGGATTTGAAGAAATTGATTCAAAAGATTATCGAGAGAACACCACCATCACCGAAGGAGTAATTCGTCATCAGGTTTTGGCATCCCCTTGGTTTGTTCCAAGCTTGGGGGAGTGCCACGGTATCACATCATTATCTTTCATCTTTTTACCTTTTTAGTAGAGTCATATCATGAATAGAGAAGCTATCATATAGGATGGTTTGCATTGTGGAAGTATCTCTCCTCTAGCTAGTTATCTATGTATTCCTTGGTGTGAGTTGCCGTTATGGAATATTAATGAGAAGTTCTATCATTTACGTTTTGCACATTTTATTTTAGTTTGCAATTTCTGTTATATGATTGATCTTGTTGTTAGTATTGGTATCACTTTGGGATCATTAAGTAAATTTAGTTGGTTTTGGCAAACCTAGCTCTGGTCAGTAGCAACATTTTTTGCGAACTGACTGGAAAAGAGAAAAGTACTTTTAGAAATATAATTTCATTATTTTTTTCTTGTTTGGCTCATAAGCTTAGTATTCTCTAGTTAAGATCTTTTGTGTTTCCAAGGAAGATTGGATGATTGTTTCTATCACTTGTATGTTTGTTTGTTTCCTTCAACTCTTATGCTTGCTACCCAGCCTTGCTAGCCAAAAAACCTGTACTGAGAGGGAATGCTTCTCGTGCATCCAATCCTTGAACTAAAACCTATGCCATTTGTGTCCACCATACCTACCTATTAGCATTACTGCTATTCCAAGTATATTCATGCTTTTATTACCTTCCAAACTAAACTTGTTATGTGAAAATTAGTGATTAAAGCTCTCACAAACTTGATGGCACACTTTATTTTCTTGCACTTAATAAACTTGAACCATTGTGTCCATCTATGTTGCTTATATGCTTGCACTTTATAAGTTGTGAATTAGCAGAACCATGTTACCATGGGGAATGCTTTCAACATTGCAATTATTATTCAGTTGATATCATGTTCTTTTGTTTATGGATCCTGGCGGTGTGAAATAAAAGGGGAGCTTGTAAGCTCATGGAGTTTGTATATGTGTTAGAGAAACGCCTGGGCGGCTAGCCTAAGCCATGCCTAATCATGGTGGAAACTTGCAGCATAACCATAGTGAGCATTCTGTGAAGCATCCTCAATAAAAACCTATGCAAATAGCAAATAAAAAGATCGTTGAGATGCTCATTGTCCGTTGCCTTGTCATTTTGATATGGGATAGCTCCGGTGTCATGGGGCAAGGGGTACCCCGTTGGCGGTTCTCTATGATACACATGTACTTACAATGACAAGAACTTACTTGTGACTAAAGTTGAGTAGCATAAGGTTCGATACTCGTAAGCAAGGGGCATGAGATTTTCAACTTATAACTTGTCAAGCATATCCTCATATTTGTGTCACTTTAACCTTAATCAACTCAAGATGCTTATGATAGGGGCAATGAGAGCTGAAAGCTAATAAGTACCATAATTTTTGGAAGCTCTTTATGAAACTTGAAATCCCTGCTTCCCTTTGTGAATGGCCTATCTTTTACTTTTTAGTTGAGTCAGTAAACCTATTCCTTTCTATCTTAAACAAGTATTTGAGTTGTTGTGATTCAATCATCCATATGATGATTTATTCAATCATGTTTCTTATGTTCCTTGTTTTGCACACTACTCTTATCTTAGTGAATATTACTTTGAAAGCTATCATTGAAAACCCCATTATGTTTAACTCATGCAACTTGTTAACCGTTCTCTGACCAAGAACAAAGTTTGCCATTACCAAGTATGATTTACTTTGTGTATCTTTATTATGTTTCCCTTACTTATTGCAAGTTAAGTTATATAATAGTGAGTTGTTTTCTATTATGATTTGTGTATTGATGAATGTGATGCTTCTTGTCTGTATTCTCTTTATCGACACTACACTCCATAAACTTGTGGTCATGTTTATTGAGCTCAGTTTTCGCTTGGGGACAAGCGAGGTCTAAGCTTGGGGGAGTTGATACATCCATTTTCCATCACTATCATATATCATAATTTACTGTTATTCATTGATATATGTCATATTAAGAGATGATACTTATGTTATTTCATCTATGTTTGCATGATTGATGACTTTTGGAGGATGAACCACTAGAGTCAGGATTCTGATGGAAAAAAGCACTGTCCAGATGCAATATTGGCGAAGATCAGAAAATCCCAGGAAATATACGGAAATTCCTATTTTTCCAGAAGACGAAGGAGGCCAGAAGGAGGAGCAGAGATGGGCCACAGGGGGCCCACACCACCCCCTGGCGCGGGCCACCCCTGGCCGCGCCACCGGGTGGTGTGGCCACCCTAGCCCACCTTTGGCATCGCCCTTTGGCGTATATAATCCCCTCGAAACCCTAAGACTCGGGGAGCGACCACAGAAAGGTTCCGCCGCCTCTGTGGGGCAGAAACTACATAGAGATAAAGAGCTCTCCGGTAGGCAGAATTCTGCCGGGGAAATTCCTTCCTAGAGAGGGGAGATCATCGCCATCAACACTGTCATCAAGCTAGACTTCATCGAGATCATCATCATCATCATCTCCACCATCATCATCACCAGCACCATCACCACCACTATGTACCACTGTAACAATTGGGTTGAATCTTGCATAGTTCTTAGGGGAAACTTTCCCGGTATTGATTACTTGTTGTAGTTGATAATATTGAGTGGAACCATTGAATTATTGTTCATGTTCATACTATTACTTATCATTATTTCATCTCTGATCTTGATCCATATGATGTCTCGTGAGTAATTCGTTTAGTTCTTGAGGACCTATGAGAAGTCATGTTGTTAGTAGTGGAATTGTGTTGAGAAAGATTTAATGGTTTGATATTTAAGTTGTGGTGCTATTCTTCTAGTGGTGTCATGTGAACATCGACTACATGATAATTCACCTTTATGGGCCTAGGGGAATGCATTGTGTATTTGGCTACTAATCATGGGGTTGTCGGAGTGACAGAAACCTGAACCCCCATTAGGAAACCTTTGCATAAGGGAGTGTAGGATCTCAAAGTTTAAGGCTGTGGTTAGGTTTTTATCTTAATTAATTTCTTGTAGTTGTGGATGCTTGCAAGGGGTATAATCACAGGTATGTATTAGTCCTAGTAAGGTCAGTACATTAGCATAGGTTCACCCACACAACACTTATCCAACCAAAGAAGATTAATCAACTATATGAGCGAAAGCACTTGACGATATTCCCATGTGTCCTTGAGAATGTTTGGTCATTTAAGTAATACAACTGGCTTGTCCATTGCTTAAGAAAGGATAGGGCTACTTGCTGCAATTATTATTATTGTCTTTTATTTACTCACACTTTATTTATCTTCATAATCAAAAAACCCTAAAAATCCTTTTGCTAAGTATTTGCAGAGAATTCCTGATCCAAACCACTTGTCAACACCTTATGCTCCTCGTTGGGTTCGACACTCTTACTTATCGAAAATACTGCGATACACCCCCTATACTTGTGGGTCATCAGCTTGCTAGAGAGAAATTGAATCCTAAGAGTAAATGAGGTTCATATACACCATGCTGCAGAGCAATGAGGTGCAACTGTTTTTAATTTGACTAATTCAAATGTTTGCCGATGTGAGATCATTTAGTTACTTCAATACGAATTTTCGACCAATTTATTTGGTAGTGTGCATGAGCATTACTAATATTTGGTAGTGTGCATGAGCACTAGAAATATTTGGTAGTGTGCATGAGCATGATCAGTAATATAATTGAACACTAAAAATTTGAAGGAACTCCATATAAAGAAGTAAATTAATATATATAGAAGGTTCACCAGAGACACCACGGATATATTATTGTCTTACACAAACACAGGTACTAATTAACTGAAACTAAATAAAAGCATGATGTCGAGGTCCATGTTGATGGCTCTGCCATAGAATGGGCAAAACAGTTTCCCCCTACAGTAGAAAGGGATTTACCCACACCGTAGCCACCTCAGCACGTAGCGGCTCTTGTTGTCCCTGGAGTACTTGCTATCGTCCACTTCATCATCATCCACCTGTTGATTTTTAAGAACATAACTTAGAACCCGTACATATGATTGAATTTTATTACAACTCAAGAATTTACAACATATATGTAAGACAATATTAAATTGATACCAAAGAGAATGCATCTCAGGTATAGTTTGATCATTTCATATGTCATTTCATCTCAACAAAATGACAATTAATTGGATCAGAGTATATGTATAACAAAGATTGCGGCCTCATAAGTTTCTTCAGGGATGGCGTAAGCGAATAAAGTAACAATTTCACAACCTATTGTTCTTGTACATTGCCTCGGGTTCGCTAACTCATCCCTGAAAAAATCTGACACCAATGTGTCTGCCTCTCTTTGGGGCAAATTTGACTCATTGGCTACAATAAGAAATTGAAAGGTAATCCTATGAAACAATATTCAGGGATATACATATTTAGGTACAAAAACAATCTTTAGGTACATGTAGAAACAACTTATGATCAAAACCATGCATATACATATGCATCATATGAATCATTCAAAGATCAGAAACAATTCAAAGATCTAGTTCCATATGAGAATAATATAATCAAGGGCCTCATAACTTTTTCAGAGATGGAGTTGGCGAACCAAAGTACCAACATCACAACCTATATTGTTTGTGTACATTGCTGCCTCATTCACCAACCCATCCCTAAAAAAATGACACCATCATTTGTGTCTCCCTTACACTCTTTTGGGGCAAATTTCAATCATCGGCCTCAGTGAGAAAATGAAATGTAATTCTTATACACTATGAATGCATGCAATAACAATTCAAAGATCATAGTTATATGAATGTACAATAAATCTAGGGGCCTCATAAGTTTCTTCAGGGATGGCGTTAGTGAACCAAGTAACAATTGTACAACATATTGTTCTTGTACATTGCCCCGGGTTTGCTAACTCATCCCTGAAAAAATCTGATTCCAATGTGTCTGCCTCTCTTTTGGGGCAAATTTGAATCATTAGCCACAATAAGAAATTGAAATGTAATCCTACGAAAGAATATTCAGGTACAAAAACAATCTTCAGGTACATGTAGAAACAACTTATGATCAAAACCATGCATATACATATGCATCATATGAATCATTCAAAGATCAGAAACAATTCAAAGATCTAGTTCCATATGAGAATAATCAAAGGCCTCATAAATTTTTCCAAAGATGGAGTTGGAGAACCAAGTACCAATAGCACAATTGTTTGTGTACATTGCTGCCTCAGGTTCACCAACCCATCCCTAAAAAAAGACACCATCATATGTGTCTCCCTTGCACTCTTTTGGGGCAAATTTCAATTATCGGCCTCAGTGAGAAATAGTTCAAAGATCAGAGTTGAAAGATCATAGTTCATCTGTGAAGAATAAATCTAGGGCCTCATAATTTTTTTAGAGATGGAGTTAGCGAACCAAAGTACCAATTATACAACTTATATTGTTGTACATTGCCTCAGCTTCACTAACCATCCCTAAAAAAATCTGACACCATCATATATGTGTTTCCGCTTGCACTCTTTTGGGGCAAATTTGAATCATTGGCCCCAGTAAGGAATATAGATGTAATGTTATGCATGTTGTAAATTTGTGACTAGACAAGAATATAAATTTACAGCACAAGAAGAACCGTATGAACAACGAGTTTGTGACTAGACAGATTGGGGTTTTGTGACTAGATAGATTAGGGTTTTATGACTAGGTGGAAAATGCATCAATCGACCATTCAAACCATATATATAGTACCCTACTTCAAGAGCAAAACAATCTCTGGACGATTAAGCAAACCGGACGTATGAACAGTAAAATCTGCGACTACAATTAGAGAAGCTAGCAAAGTAGTACCTCAGACTCCTCATCGGAGACCTCCTCTTCGAACTCGTCATTCTCCACAATTGCATCGAAGATTTCTTAGTGGAGGATGGGGTCGTTGATGTAGAGTACCGGGTTGCCTCTGCCTGCCATATGACACTCAACCAGATCTGCCGCTGGCACCCCAATGTTGTCGGCCACCTGCTGCTTGACGGAGACGGTGATAGGCTATACGGATGAGCTCGAAGCCTAGATGGCACGGTGACGAGCGGCATGCGTGCCCAGAGAAGCCATCTCCGCCTACTTGGCGATGACCGAGCCATCTACACCTCCAACTGGCTTCACCTCTGGCTCGTCTCCACGCATACGCTTCATGGCACAGCTAGGGAGGGCGGTGGTGCAAGCGAAGGAGCTTCGGCACGCGCGGAAGATGCAGATTGGGGTTTTGTAACTTGACAGATTGGGGAAAATCACATGATCTCATGGAAGAAAAAGGCCGAGCGGTTTTATATACGCGAGACCATTGGTAGTCCTCGAGTGGACACGTGGGTGTGGACTCGTGTGGGTGGGGGGGCTACCACGATCTTCACTTTCTAACTGTATTAACAACACGCACATGCTTTTTCTCAAAAAAAACACGCGTATGCTACCTCGGGAAGGTGCACGACACTATTTTTCGAGACGGGTGGCATAATGGCCTGCCTCAGTAGACACCTAGAGGCGTTTAATATTTATGACCGGCTGTAGTTGAGTGATTTAGAGAGACGACCCATAATTTCCATCGTCTCAGCTTCTGTCTAGAGGCGGTTTGTTTTAACGACCAGCTGAGGGGTACTCGTACTAGAGACAGTGTATATTAAAAACCGTCTAAGATCAACGTTAGAGGCGGTCAAAAAATTACAACCGCCTGAGGTTGATGAACACAGCCGGTAGTTTGTATTTTTGGGTTAACCGGCTCTAGATACAGTCTCTAAGTAACGAGTTTGTACTAGTGAGAGAACTATATGAACCATGGAAAAAATGTGTTGGAAATATGTCCTAGAGACAAATTGTAATAAGGATGATTATTATATTTCATAAATTTTATGATTAAGTTTTATATCATACTATAACTGTATTGAATGGAAACATCAATACACGTGTGATATATAAACAACCAGGAGTTCCAACTTAAACTCTAGTCATGGGTTCATTGGTCAATAGATGATCAAGGTTTCCTGATCATGTGGCATTTATGTCAGTTGGAAATGGAGTCACCTCATTATGAGAATGAGATGATGAACTATACCCAACCTAAGCATCGTGAAACGATCATGTCATGAAGTTCAAGTTACGATGATTAGAATAGACTTAGTGTACTATTTCTTAGACCATGAGGCCATATCAATCACTATTACCCGAGGATACTTTGATAGCATCACGCGTCACACGGCTAAATGGTGATCATAAAGGTGTGTTCAGGTATTCGGAGGGACAGTTAAGCCAATGTGCATCAAGAGCGGCATTTGTCCATCCGCGTGACAGAAAGATACTCAAGGGCCCACTCGCAGAAGTTATATCCAATAGCTACGCAACGTGTGATTTGATCACAGGGATATCACTTGTCCGAACGAGTCAAGTAGCATTTGTCGGTAACGAGATTGAACACCACATGGTGATGTCATTGATTAGATATTGGACAATGCAAGTATCAAGAGAGAAAAGGAATAAGACACGATGTTCATGGTTTAAACGACGAAAGATTTCGTGGAATGCACAGGGGTCACATGGCCATCGAGGTCTCTATGTTCATCATTGGTGCGGGAGGGTCCCGACCATATCTAGCGTGTTCCCGAACCGTGGGGTATCACGCTTAAGGGATTGATGATGCTCAGAGAACGTTTTAGGATTGGTAGAATCACCAACAAAAAGAGAAAAGAGAAAACTAGAAGGGTTTCGGTAAATCCGGAGGATGTCCAAAATGAGAGGGAATGGTTTCCACATCAACGGGGATTGAATAATATGTAAGAAAATATTGAATATTGATTTAATCATTCAATTATATTGATTCAATAAAAGAAAAAGAATTAAAAAAGGGTCAAATACCTAATTGGGCCAAATCCGGAGGGAAAAGGGCCCATGAGGGAAAGACCGAAGGGAGGAAGAGAGAGGGGGTGGTCGGCTAGGCCTAGGGCTCCCCATGTGGGGACCACTAGGGGCCTTGGACGCCGGCCACACCTCCCCCTCTCCCCTCTCCCTTGTTTAGTCCCACATGGCTAGTTAGCTATGGGGGTTTTCCCCTATATAAAGAGAGGTATTTTGGCAAAATAAATACAACAATAACCAATAAAAGGTTTCCTCTCTTTTGGGGAGACCTCTAGTTGATTCTCTCTCTCTCTCTCCCGTGACCGTGGTCCCAAGTACGGATCGCGCGAGCAGGAGTCTTCTTCACCACGGAGCGCCTTCGCGTTGCGGGATTCAGATCTAGGAGCTCTGCTCCACAATTGTTGTTGGATCAGGGAAGCGGGAGTCATTGCCAGGCACCGGATGTGTGTAACTCCCTGCGAGGTGCAACACTTGGGGCACTAGGAGTCGTTGGAGCCGCAGGAGCTGCATGGACTTCAACATGACCTTGAGGTCGGCGTCGGTTCGTCTACATCAACCACGTTCTCCCAAGCGTTGACAACGCTTGTCGGTCTTCAAGGGTAAGTTCGCGAAAAGCCCCTCCTGTTACTACATTACTAATAGATAGGTCCTGACAACTAGGGTTCTGGGCATAGGGAAAAATTATTGTTTTCATGTGTGAGCCCCTACAAAATGTTCAATAGATCTTTTTCTTGCTGATGACTCATGTAAACATACTTTAGAAAAAGTAAATGATGTAATGGTTGAGTTACATATGACTTTTGTTCCTATTGATTTTCTTGTAATGGACATGGAGAGTAAAACCTCTAGTCCTATAATTCTTGGAAGACATTTTTGAGAACTACAGGTGCAATCTTTGATTCAAGGGAAAATCTAAAGAGAGGCGCCACACCATGCGCAAACCTGTGTGGCGCACAGTGATTCAGAAAAACTCTACCGTGCCCCCGCCCTTCCCCCAACCAACAACCGCTCTCATCCTTATCCCCTCACGAGCGCTGCACCACACATTCTCTCTCTCTCTCTCTCTGAAACTACCATGGAAGCAGGGCCCAACAGACCGAGGTAGTGGAGTGTGAGAGGCCGCCACCATGAAGAGGTCACCACGGGGCACGCAGCAGGGAAGGCCGCCGCCACGGAGTAGGGAGCGGCAATGGAGGCCGCCGACATGGAGCACAGATCAATAGTGGAGGCTGTCGTGGAGTAGGAAGGGAGGCCACTGCCACCGAGCACGCAACCCTAGGGGAAGCCGCCACCACGTGGGAACACATCACCCAGCGGAGGACGCCGTCTCACGGGCACGCAGCACCTGGCGGAGGCCGCCGTCATGCGAAGCATGGAGCGGGGAGGCACACGCTAGCGAAGAAGGGTTCAGCGACTAGAGTTCATCGGGACGACGGAGCACGGCTTGGCGTCGATGGGTTCGACGTGACGATGGAGGAGGAGCTCCACGGCGGCTCGCCTGAAGCTTCGGCCTCTACCTTGCTGGCCGTCGTTGCTAGATCTAATTAACCTGGTAATTGGGGATGTTTTGATTTGGCAATTAATCTTACTTAATTGGACAATTAGCTTACTTAATCTGTTCATTAGTACTATTGCAAAAATAGGACTTAATCGAGCCATGGTTAAACTTGGCAATTAGGAGTAATTAACCTGCCAGTTAGGAGCAATTAAGGTGACAATTAGGTACGATCGAACCTGGCAGCCACTACGAATATGACAAACAAGGCCTAATTATTCCCGAAATCAGTAATTTAGCAATTGTGCCTAATTAATCTTGCAATTACTTCTAATTAATATAGTGATTAGGCTGTGATTTATCGGGTAAATAGTAGTAACACTATAGAGCTCCTTGATCAATGGGACATGGATACATACACGTGATAAATTTAGTACTCGTCATGTGCAACGAAATGGATGCATGCGGTGGGCCTGCCCATGATGACTTTTGTCCGGTCTTTTTCCGGAACAGCCCGCGTACGTTATATGGGTCGTGATTACCTGGTTTAGCAACCGTCGCACGGGAAGGACTAGCGTGCGGCACCGCATGTTAGTCCAGTCTTTGATTCAAAGGAAGAGAATGTGAAGTTTCGGTTTCCACATAAGAAATATATGGAACACTTTCCAAGGAAGAAGGAGGTAGCACCAAGATACAAGCTACCACATGATCTCTACATCACTTGAATCAAGTGAGTAAAGCCTAGCTATATGACTACAAAGAAAGCGTTTTTCAGGAGGCAGCCTAGTTATTTATTTTTTATGCATGCTTGATGTAGTTAGAATAGTCATTTTTAAGTGTATTCTTTGTAGGTTAGAAATAAAGTACCAAATAGAATCCATTTTGGATGCTAGAAAATTGTTAGAATACATGGAGTAGCAAATTCCTGCACAACACTGTTTAGCAGAAGAATCCTCTGATTTGTTCTGTAATTCCGATTGCTCTCATATTTACACTGTAGTTGAAACATTTTATCCTCTATATGCACAAAAATGGGCCAAAATTCCTGACATGTTTACGTGGTCAAAATAAATATGTTTTGCTGTTGCTGAAAATCTGGACAAATTCCGCCCACTAGTGTTTGAGCCATTCCTTTGGATCTGATTTGCCATGAGTCTTTTGATATGCTAAGAATGTGTAGGACACTATATGCTTTCTTTACTACTGAGGATTTTTTTATTTGATATATATGGCAACTATTATCATATGGGGAAAAGAAGCTTGCCACAACACTCTGCACTTGGAATCTCAACGAGTTGGTACACACGGAGTTGTTGCCATCAGCATGGCTCTAGTGATGTTAATCATGCCCGAGCTACATGATCTATGTGGGAAGTCGGCTTCCCATGTATCGATGGTGCATCAGGAGGTGGACTCGCTTAGGTCCTCGGCAACGGCTTCCATGTCACCGCCGGTATGGAGCCTAGCCAGCCGCCTGACATCGTTGACTCTGAGGCTCTCTTCACAAAAGAGCTTTGCGACCTTCTAATGAGTTTGAAGATGGCCAACCCTGGGTCTGGTAAGGAGATTTCTTGCCTCCTGGTCCGGATGACTCTGGAGGCAAAATCAAGAAGGTGAAGGAGTATCTCAGCAACAAAGGGAATAAGAGTGACGCTGCAAGGAAGGTGTCCGCAACTGCTTAATGGGTGGTTCTTATCTTTCCAAGTTGTCGTATTAGAGAATTGTGTTCATGTGTCTTATGTGGGGGTTTCTTTGTGTTGCCGTGATCCATTTTTCAAGAGTTTGTAGTTGTAGTAGGTTTGGAGAGTTGGTTGATCTGCCTAGGTCATTTGCTGGGGGTCTGATCCAAAGGAGAGATCGTCGTAAAGACCATCAAGATCCCCTAGATCTGTCGTGATTTCCTTGTTTTCTTCGGCTTCCTCGATCTGCATCGTGACTTCTGTGGAAGATCCGACGGATGACACAACTATCGCCGTAGGCGCAATTTTCCAACCGATGGTCCTGATGAGATTAGAGCCAAGGGGTGCGATTCTTTGGGATCCTCTACTTGGAAGTGGAAACTTCCGATGATGAGATCAGATCCGCCGTTGAAATCAGTGGGTACCGAAACAGGGGTGGGAGGGTGTGGTTCCGCTTTCGTTGGATTGTTGCTTGATGGAAAGGGGTCCGACGAATTCATGATTCTAGCGTTCAGGTTTCCCACAGACGACATCAATTGACTAGGGGTAACCACAACAATGCCCATGGTGATGGACTTAGGGTTTTGCGGAAAAGAGAACGCTAGGGATTTCATCAGATGTCAGGAAAACAAGGGAGTCAAAGTCGCCTGATTACTTGATGAACATCACTATTATAGATCGCTTGGGGTTTTTTCGATACCTCCTCATAGGCTTCTCCCGTCCTTATATAATAGGCCGGGTCTCAAAGTCGTATACCGATAGGTTACATATGTATGATTACAACACCAACACAACATCGGTTCATATTTTCTTTTCTTATTACAACTAAGGATTTTATCGGTTGCTTCGTTGGGCCATCATCTTGAATCTTCATGGGTCGTGAGCCTTTATGCAGCCAGGGTAGCGAATTATAAGCACCCGAGTAATCGTACCTATGTCACTTTGGGAGTAGTCCTCGTGTGGTTTTCTTGTAACGATTTTCACCCGTTTAAAAAAAACAACATAGAGTGAAAAGTGGCGATGCTCGGAAAGTAAAGGTCGTGCCCGAACAGCCGCGTTGCTGGACGTCCAACACTAACATGAGGGACACAATATTTTATTGACTAGGTTCAACCTTGACTCGCATGCGAGATAAGTCTAGTCCCATTGAGCAAACCTCAGGTGTTTAAAAAGGATAACACGGCGATACGACTGGGCATATCACACTTTTGTCATGATTACTCTCGAGGACTAGAAGTCCTTAGGGATTCCATTGAAGAAATTGATCTTGAACTCAAAGTCCAAAAAGATCAACTCAAGAAGAAAGTCTCACCTTGAGAGGAAGAGCTTTTGCTTCATATGAGAGATGACTTGACCTCGTGGAGTGTCTTTTATAGGCTCAAGCCCTTGTACATATGACCATGAATATCCTTGGTGGGAGGGAAAGTAAGGGTAAATTAGTCTATTATAGAAAAGTCTAAACAACCTTAAGTAGAAGGGGAAAAAGCTAGGGTACCTTCGTATCCTTAGCCCATGCACTTGGTCCATGAAGGTAGCTTGACTTTGGTTCACGAGGATGGCACTAATGGGCTTAGTGGCCTGCCCATTTCTATCCCCTGACTTTGTTTTCTTCTATTCTTCTATATCACTTTGGCCTTTTCTTTTAGGCTGGTAATTTTTCTTGGAGTGTTCTTGTATTACTAATGCCCCAAAGGATGATGGCGTCATGGAGAGAAGACTCCTTTTAAGGTGAACCGATTTTATCTCCTACAACAATCCGGTTTCCCGTTAATTAACTAGACAATTCTCTTATGCAGTTCTGCTTAATTAATTGATTGAGGAAAAGCTTTTTCTCCTTTAAAAAAAGAGCGAGAGACATCGATCACCGATCAACAATACTACATCTATAGGCTGAAACTTACGGGAGTCAATCTACGGGATTATGTGGAGACACAATAAGAGGGTCGTGGGGCTAGAATCACGGAAGGGAAAAACTAGGATCGAACCAGGCATACCACGTGGTCTGTAAGAATATTGCCCGTAACTCTAGTATTATTGGGCAATTTAAATAAAAATAACCCAAAATTCAAACAAATTTAAATAATAAACCTTGCGCCAAACTATTTCATAGCCGGTAACCCTTTCTTGCCGGGGCCTGTGGCAGGGCGTGCGGCGCCGTACCGGCAGACGCGGAAGAGGTCCTTGCGGCGCCCTTCTGGCTGACGCTGCACGTGCGCCAGCGTGGCAGAGCTGCGGCGCCAGGGCCCACCGTACCAGCGTGGCAACACTGCGGCGTCGTGCACGGTGGAGCGGCATGCTAGGGTGCGGTCGGGCAGGAGTGGCAAGAAAGGGTTGCCGGCCGTGAAATAGTTTGGCGCAAGATTTATTATTTAAATTTATTTGAATTTTGGGTTATTTTATTTAAATTGCCGTATTGATCACCGATACCAAAAAAAAATCGAGCAAACATAGGTCTGCCTCCTCACTGAGTACAAAAAAGAATTGACCTGCCAATAATAAGGAAAACCGCCGGAAACTGAAGTACCGATGCACTTATATATGAAGAGAATCCATGGGGGACCGATGCCACCAGTGAACCTGGCTAGGCTGTCCTCCCTTTGACGGGCGCCGACGCGATCGATGCATGCACGCCCGCCGTTGCCGGCACGACCACCGACTGCGAATTACAAGCCTGTCGGTCGGCAGCCGCATGACGCCACTCCTACGCACGCTGGCGCGCACAGACCCGATCATACGCGGCATCGATCCTGCTCGCCATTGAAGGCGGCCGGCCGGAGCACACGTCGTCGTCCCTGTTCCGCTACATCGACGGCGTGTCAGCCCAGCAACGGAGGCAAAACGGGGCCCCGACGCCACACGGTCCTGTACTCCTGTTCCTGTTGGGCTGTTCCCCTCTCGAGCCTCTCGCTGGCCGGACCCCGGAAGCGCTCACTGTGCCGCGGCATGGTTCGTTGGTGGTGGATGGATGACTGGATGATGCGGATGAGAACCTCAGCCCGGCGCTGCCTCTCATGGCGCTGTAGCCTGTAGTAGTCGCTTTTTTACCTTTCCTTTTCCCGATTGCATTGTAACCTAAAGCGGGGCGATCGCTGTTACGGCGGGAGGGGGCACGGCGCACGGTTAAAGGCAGCGAGGGAACCATCATTTCTCCCGCCCCTTTTGCTCCACGATTTACTGGAAAAGCTCGAGCGCCTTTGACCACTGCTGGGGATTTACGCTAGGCTGCTGTGCTGTTCATGGGGTTTCTCGTTTCGGGAGGGGAGGGGACCCGGCCGTCCGTCCTGCGGTCGTTCCTTTGTGGGAGAAAGAGGGGAACCGTCGTTCGTCTCTGGCTGTCCAGCCCCGACATACGTCGCACAGGCACAGGACCGGTCGATCGATCACGCTCACGCACATGTCGTACCGGCATGAGAACCAGCACATCATTACCTGACGGTGTAGCGCGTACTGCACGACCGGAGAAAAAGGAAAGGCGGAGCAGTTCGCCGGCCGACGCTTTTTTCACTCCGGTAGAACTAGTACAGTACTTACATTCGAAAGTCCCGGCACGGCGAGGGCAGCATCCATCACGGTGAGAGCCCAAGAATCATGCATGGTCAGCGAGACCGCGAGAAGCAGCTTTTCTCCTCTCGGCCCGACCGGCGCCGCAGATCGGGACACCGTCGCGACCGCCCCCGACGTGGTAAAGCCGCGCGTGTCGGTCGGCGTCGGTGTCTGTCTGTCGACGTAGTACGCCCCTCTATTTAAACGGCTCCCCCGGCTTCCCGCCTCTTGGTAGGTTTAAACACCTCGAGGCCGACGATATATATGTAGTGTACACGACGAGAGATGGTGCCGACACGAAGCAGTGAACTGCCGGAGGAGTTGAGGATGGACGGCGAGCGCTCGGCGCCCACGGCGGCGGCGGCGAGGACGAGCAGGAGCCACAGCGAGGCGGAGCGCAAGCGGCGGCAGCGCATCAACACCCACCTCGCCACGCTGCGCAGTCTCCTCCCGTCAGCTTCACAGGTGAGCTCTTCTGGTGCCTCGTACACGTGCTTCTGACAGACCGATCGAGCACGTTTATTTGACGCCGCGTCCTTACGTGCGTGCAGATGGACAAGGCGGCGTTGCTCGGTGAGGTGGTGCGGCACGTGCGGGAGCTGCGCGGCGACGCCGACGGCCGGGCTGTGACGGGAGTGGCCGTCCCGGGGGAGAGCGACGAGGTGGGCGTGGAGGAGGAGCGCTGGGACGAGCGGGAGAGGGCCAAGCGCGTCAGGGCTTGGGTGTGCTGCGCCGACCGCCCGGGCCTCATGTCCGAGCTGGGCCGCGCCGTGCGCTCCGTCAGCGCCAGTGCGGTCCGCGCGGAGATCGCCACCGTCGGCGGGAGAACGCGGAGCGTCCTGGAGCTGGACGTCGGGCAGACGGCGGGGGCATCCCGGCCGGCGCTGCAGGCGGCGCTCCGTGCCGTGCTGCTCACCCGGGAGGATCAGATGCTCGCCGTGGAGACCTACAAGAGGCAGCGCTTCTCGGCGCTCATCTCCCAGGGTTTAGGTAGCTAGCTAGTGACCTGATGCGATGAACATTATGTAGCACGTCTTCTTTAATTAATTTCAAATGTATCATGCTGTAGAACTCGTCGTGTTACATATCACAGGATTAATTCTGATCCGTTATTCAGTTTGTCACTCAGGTTCTGCGATTGATATTATAAAGGTGTAAGAAGTGAGAGGAAATTAGATAATTGTCAGCAGTGCCGTGAAGATAATAGCACATCAAACAAAATTGCGGCTTGTTTGCCAGTGATACAAAACAGAGGGCATTTTGCTTCTGGTTGAAGCAGCGCAAATGAAGGAAGAAAATTGTGAAATAATATGAATCTTAGAAGTACAGAACTCATGAAAAGGAGTCAATATATAGTGCTCTCAGAACCTCCCAACACACGAATAAACAGGGGTGACAATTAGCTGAAACATTTATGATGAGCAGTACAGATTCAAAATGACATTGCAGCACGGTTCTGTTTGTCAAGCACGGTTCTGTTTGTCAGACTCAAAATGACATGTATTCAGAATAATTATACACCAATATCACAAACCATTACAAAGTTGTATCTTATTGTTACAATGATACATTCAATGATACAAATTGTACAACAACACAGGGTCTGAGCCAGATGTGGAAGCATTGTACATTGTTCCGTTTAACTGTGGTACATTTGCCGGTGATACAGAACAGAGGGCATTTTGCTTCTGCTTGAAGCAGAGCAAACGAAGAAAATTGTGAAATAAACAATCTGCCCAGAACAGTCTGAATCTTAGCAGTACAGAATTCATGAGAAGGAGGCAATATATAGTGCTCTCAGATAACAAAAACCTCCCAACACACAAATAAACAGGGGTGACAACTAGCTGAAACATTTATGATGCGCGATGGTTCGACAAAAGAGCAGTACAGATTCAAAATGACATTGCAGCACGGTTTTGTCTATCAAACTCAAAATAACATGTAATCAGAATAATTATACACCGATATCACAAACCATCACAAAGCTGTATCTTATTGTTACAATGATACATGGAATGGTACAAATGGTACAACACAGGGTCTGAGCCAAATGTGGCAGCATTGTACACTGTTTCGTTTAACTATGATGTTGCAGTTCACTGAGTCACTGCTTGCCAATTCTATGATGGAAAACAGCACATAGGTAATTGGACTGAATTTACTTTGTTCCTCGACCATTCAACAAACTTTACTATGGTACTATATTGTTCGCTGTGTTGCATTTTACTCCATTGTGGTAATATTCTTCTGCAGAGAAAAGAGTTTGCATATCAATACCAACTGGAGTAAGTTACGATGAAAATTGGAAGAGTAAAATCATGCTTTACTTACAGGGGCAGATTGAACTTTACCTGTGTCCATTGATCAAGACCAGGTAGACCTGTTCTTTATGGCATACTTGCTACCACCTTCCAGCCCTGGACGGTACACTAATGTCCACTTCTCGAATGTGCAGTCAACAAAGTTGTAGTATCCCGCATGTAGGTTCAAAGTTCCTTCCCTCACCCTCTCCTCTATCCATGGGTATGTTAACAAGTTCAGCAGTGAGCTATTAATTGATTCCTGCACCAAATAACTTATTCAATGTCAGACAATGGTGATGGTTCCACTTCAGAATAGTAGATTATAGGTAGGCTTGGCTCTATGTACAATCATATCCCAATGCGCAAATTTCATGGCACCTTATAGAGATAATAAGATAGGAAACAATTGGCATGTGAAGACAAGTTTGTGGTGTAGAGCTACAAAACCACACTGTATATAATTCCAAAACATGAATAGATATGAACTCAAACAAGAGAGGAGCACATAATAGATGACATGTTCACTGCCTAACAACTTGATATGACTTGGAATAAATAAGGTCATGGAAGAGACTAATTCAAAGCACTCTGGAGGCACTATTTTCAGATAGTTCAGTACTTGCAATCGCGCATCACAATGATATGAATAAAATCACCTTTTCACAATGTCTGCACTGTGATTCGAAATTCAAATTTCCAGCCGCTGCTTCAGTGCTTAATCTTGCACTCTTCCCAAGAGAGACCCAGTCTCTAATAAAGCTTCTGCTCAATAAAAACAAACCAGACTTGTATCACGTAAATGTACAAAAATAGAATCTGAAAAGGGGAACTAGGAAGAGCATTTTACCTAGAGCTTGAATCATCTTTCTTATTTTTCATGCTCATCAGTGCTTGGATGCCACCACAACGACTATGACCGACCACTAAAACATTCGGAACCTGAGCAAAGGAAGGTAATTGTATCAATACTGGATACCTATTTACAGCATATGTTCTGTCACATCCATGGCAGGAAAGAAAAACGAGAGCCATATCACAAGAGATTCTTGCCTTAAGTGTGTTAACAGCAAACTCTAGGGCCGCAGTAGTTTCAGAAGCTCCATGCTGATATTGCAGCATTTTTTTACAATTAGAACTTCCACAATAAAAACTGCATTGATTTAGTAGTTCAATAAAACCTATAGATATGCTAATTTGATAATACCTCATATGGTGGTACTAGATTTGCTATGTTACGAACAGTAAATGCATCCCCAGGCTGAAGCCCCAAGATACTGGTAGGGCAGACTCTGGAGTCAGCACAAGCAACCACCATGAACTGGACACAGGAACATGAAACTAATATAAGAATCAAGAATCTGAAAATTAAGAGACTTGGAATTAACATTGCAATGCTGTACCTCCGGTGTTTGCTGCTCAGCAAGATTTTTATATTTAGTATAATTTTCCCTGAACAGTTACAAATACAACAATGTCAAGAAATAAATATATTCATCTAACATCTGGAACTGAAATATTCGTTATGTACAACATGGTCGACTTACACATAGTTCCGTTGCTTGAAGTCCATGAATCTTGCTTTCAGCTGTCCAAATGGATCATAATCCCCATCTGCCTCATTTACCGTGTCATGTTGAAAATCTAGAAGTTGCCGGGTCAAGCCAGAATGATCTCTCGAGGCCTTTGTACTACATGAGATGATGATAAAATTTATTTTTGTGATGCATAATACACTATAATAGAAAAATACTCTCCCGTCACACAAAATAATTTATCAAGTGGATAATCATAAACTTCGGTGCTTTCCAGCACTATGTTTAGTTGACAAAAGGTCAATTTCAGGCCTACTGCAGTATTAGTATATTAGCATTTCAGTTCAAAGATCGCATCATAGCACTACACAGTTGTAAGCATAATCCATCAACCACACAGAATTCTTGACAGAAAAAAATCTGGCCACTGATACTACATATAATTGAGTGAAGGAGAGAAAATTATTTGTACAAAACTGTAACATAAAGGGCAAAAATGGAACTATTCGTTCGCATATGGACAGTAGGAATCCATGACTGAACTGTCCCAAGCTGTAATTTACATCCCGTTACCATAGTGTTTCCCCTTGTAAAACAGTGCATACAACATATTACAACCTGAATCATATTAATCCGGCATAAAATACGTTAATCAAATCTTTCGCGTGATTCGTGATTATAACGCTGCCTTTCTAGGACGAATCGCACATGCCAAGATTTTGCTATTCCCCAATTATGGATCTGTTATCTTCGATATTTTTTTCTACAGTATAGTCATACGCACCACCACGAAATAATAAGAAAAGAGCCATAAACGTTAACTTACTGGTTACTCCCACCGAGAAATGAGAACAGTTAAATTAGCCAGTACACACATTTGCATGCAAGCTGGCCAAGCAAAACAGCGCAACAGCTCTGGCCAAGAAGCCCAGACACTACTGCAAACCTACAACTTGCGACCAACGACCCGGGAGTACTAATGGGAACATATCAGAGACGAATTCAGCCAGACAGAAATGATTCCCTAGTCTGTTCACTCATCCAAACTAACAAAGCTACAAATTTCACAACAGAGATCGGATAACTCACCGTCCAGATCCTCCAGCCCTCAGGGCAACGCCGCGCGCTCTGGAATCAGCGATCTGCCGCACCCCACGAGAGCCAAAAATTAATAAACGGGATCAGGAGGAACCGCGGAGGCACCGGAAATGAGGAGGCGGGGAATCTCACTCACCGACACGGTGCCGCGGCTCCGGCCGGAGTCGGCGGCGTAGGGGGCCGGCGCGTGGGGGGAGGCGGGCCGGAGGAGAGCGGGAGCCATGTGGTGGGGATGGTGACGAAGGGACGGTAGCAGGGGTCGTTGGGGTCTCGGGCATTTGAGGAGGGGTGGAGGAGCAGAGGCGCGGCGACGGCCGAGGCTTTTACGGGGGAGCCGAGGTGGAGGGAGGAGGGGACGACGGCGATGTGACGGAGAAACCGAGGACCGGGCGGTGCGGCGCGGTGGTAGTAATAAAATAGGGTGGCTGGCTCGGCCGCTTAATTAGCGGCGGAAACCTCGACGATTAATGTAGAGGAGAGGTCGGGGAAGTGGACGCGCAGGCACAAGTGTGCGCGCACGGGAGTGACGTTTTCGTCCGTTTGTTCGGATGCGGTGGGAGCATCCTGGCCGTCGGATTCCGTAGATGTTGGAGCGGGTGCCGTGTGAGACTTCACGACCTTTTTGGTTCCTGGGCCCGCGGACAAACGGGCCATGCGTTATCGAGTTGATTGGCGTTGCCAGAGCATCATGAACAGTGGAGGAGTAGTTGGGTGGTCCATGGTTGGATTATTGTGTAGAGTACTACTAACTGCTAATAAATACTTCCCTAAAAAAAATGCTACTCCCGTCTTCTAATAAGGATGTCGTAGATTTGTAAATTTAACTATACTTAGACATTATTTAGTAATTCAAATTTAATCAACTGTATCTAGGACTAAAAATGATAGATACATCTGAATCTATACAAATCTGAGTATTAATTTGAATCGGGGAGTATATAGATTCATTCACATTTAAACAAATATTTGCGACATACTTGTCAGGGTAGATGGAGCAGAAGTGTGAATTTTATACTCCTTTGTCCGGTTTTATCTTAATATTTATGTATCTATAATATCGGATTGTTGTCCTATCCAATTATTTCAAAAGTCCGAACTGATTGAAAGACGATAGGCAACATATTTATATTCTCAACACTTCTCCTTACTTTCAGGCTCGTGGCCTTTTTTTCACGGGCCTAAGACATGGATTCGGGTGTCCGTATATATTTATTTTAGTACTATGTTAGCCACGATTTGAACTCAAGTCCTCCTAGTATTGAATTGTTGCTCTAATAACTAATTATTCTAAAAGTCCGAACTAATGGAAAGACAACATATTTATATTTTCAACATGGACAATCGTATCTAGATTCATGTACATAGACAAAGCTGTGGAGTATCAAGAGTACTTGCTACTCCATACAAAGTTACGGGATGCCTGACTATACTAACATGATCAATGCTCGTTAGCAACATGTGAAATTATTCGTTAGTAACACCGGTACTTAACAATTAACTTAACTGTGGTGGACGCATGGCGCGAAGCCAGACGGCAAGCATGCGAACCGCGGAACTGAGACCCTGAATAAAAACAACATGGCTCGAACTTAGCACGCTCACCGGTGTCGTGGATGCTGCGTCGGCAGCCGTGGCCCGTCCGGCGGCCAGAAAACATCCTCGCCCCGCGCGGCCCTGTGCTGCCAGGGCTCCTCCTCGCGGTCGTCAAGAAGAAGCGGGCAATCCTCACGCCGCGTCGCCGGCGCCGGCGATCGAGCCGCCGCGGAAGCCGAAGCTGCTGCTGCTGCTGCAGCACGTGTGGCCGAAGCCAGGCGGCGAGCTGCTGATCGCGAGGTCCACGGGAGCATAGAACGCGGCGCAGAAATGGCCTCCTCCTCCGCCTAGCTGGAGCCACGCCACGTACATGGAGAGGTAGAAAAACACACCGCAACGAGTGGCGCCGTAGGATTCCGTGTGTATATTCGTAACAGCGGAGCGGATCGAGCACACAGGGAAGACAGGGAGGCGAAAACAACAGGTATTGTTGGGCGATGGCGGCGTGGACGACTGACTGTACGTGTGGTGAGCGAGCGAGAAAGAGAACCATTATCACGAGCTCCTCTTAAAACTCGACAAGAGCTAGCCGATAGGAGCTGTGAGTCACGCTCCAATCAGTCCTCTCCTCACCTTACACGTCCGTTCGAGCACGCAACTCCGCCTAAAACGTGCGCTGGTTGGCCTCTCCTGGCTCCTGATATCGTGGATTCCGGAACTGTCTGCGCGTGCTACCACCCTCCACCCGTGCTCGACCGAGGAAGAAAATAGCGCGGGACGAGGCAGTGCGCGCGCCGGTGAGAGAAGGCTCGAGCTTTCCACCGAAGAAGCGCGGTGGCGACGCCGCGCCGCGCCGGTACGCTCGCGCCCGTATCACGCTATCAGCTGGATGAATGATCGGTTTTGCACTTATCCTCCAACAAAACGGGGTGGTGGTGGGGTGGCCCTAACGTGCGGCTCGGCCCCGTGCTCCGTCCCCACCAACGTGCGCCGGGGCCCCGTGCTCTGCTTGACGCGGTGTGTGTTCGGCGACCAACAGCACGGCGCCAGCGATGCGGCCGAGAGCAGGCCACGTGACGCGAGAAGCAAGTGCTCTCCGAGATGCTCGGTGGGAAACGCTGTCCCGTACTCCCGTGCGGCGTGCGCCATGGGGTCTTGGTTGGATCTAGCCGAGGCGGCCGCCAGATCGAGTGAGCTGGCCGGTTATTATTTATTGGTGCTCTCGCCAAGAAACTGGGAGATGCCGCAGCCACAAGGAAGGTACCGTACAAGAACGCTGTAAATTTTGAAGGATGATCTGGAGCCATCGTCAGTGACAAATACTACTAGTGGCACGGGCTCATTGCCTGTCTGTCAGCGGCAGACTAGGGCCGACTTCTTTTCAGCTTGAGCACAAAATCATAGAAGCCTAAAAGAATAGATCCGAGTTTAGCTAGATTATTTCCACCGAGAATCGGGTCTACCCTCGATTCTGAGGTGATTCCTGGGATTTTCCCAAGTAAAACAAAAGGTTATCCATCTGTGGACATGTGGTTGCTCATATTTACAGAGAATTGCCACCGCCAGTTTTAGGAGAAAAAAAGCGAGCTGAGCGCTCGTCCCGCACGCGCACATGGCCTTCCAGAAAACGAGCTAGGGTTCCTAGCTGGGCGTACCGCCGCCGCCAGCACCCGCCGCCGCTGCAGATCCCCCCTCTCGCCAGTCCGCCGCCGGCCTGACCCTCGCCAGACGACGCCGCCGCCTCGACCGACTCCTCCCCAGATGCCGCCGCCCTGACCGGCTCCTCGCCGGATGCCACCGCTGTTGGGGATATACTTTCCGGATATCCTCACAGTTCCTCACTGACCAGGGTGGCCCACTTCGGGTTAGAGCTTTGCTTCACGGACGACCCAGTCAGGGAGAAAGACGGAGTCCAATCCGGCTACAGGAAGGCCCAGAAGACTTACCGACTTAGGCCCACAATGTTACTTGTAGTTCAAGATTTACTCTGTAACCAACTCTTAGTCGTAGCCGGATTGATCTCTCATGTAAACCCTAGGCCGGATATCTATATAAGTCGGCCTAGGGAGAGCCTTTAGGGCACCCAATACTTTAGACCCTCAACTCGCACAGGCGAAACCCTTGTAACCCATATTCCGGCTCTGCCGTATTACTGGATTGGTAGCAGGAGTAGGATCCGTCCAAAGCCGGCAGATTCGAACCTAGGTAAACTTGTGTGCTCATCGTCCCGGAACACCGTACGTCTCACACCCCTCTCTTCTGCACGCCTCGAGGACCCCCTCATGGCGTACTTGTCCTCAATCCGACGACAGTTGGCGCCCACCGTGGGGCAAGTGAGCTTCGGATCTGTGTTCCGAGCGGAATCTGCAAGAATTGGAATCGGCGAGACTATCGTCGTCGGTTGCATCCTCTACGCCAGCGATGTCCCTCTCATCGTTCTTGACGAGACTTGGATTCCGGCAAGGGAGGTTGTGACTGCCTACACAATCATGTCTTTTGGCGAGATCGATGTTTACATCGGTTTCGCTGAACCTGCCCAACCCACCCCAACGGTGATGATAGAGGTAGAAGAATTTTCTGGGTCCCCTTTATCCGCGGAGGCGGCAGAGTTCCGGATCTCAGAAAACCCTAATCCCACCCAGCCCGCACCAATTGCGGAGATAGTGGAGAAATCCGAGCCTGAAGAAGATCTAGCGGTCCAAGTTGGATCTGGAGTGGATCTCCCTGGAGAGGCCGGATCCCAGATCGACCCACCTGTGGAAGTCAAAATTCAGGAGGAGCATATCAACGACACTGATTCCGACTCTGATGATGCCAGGACAGACAGGCCTTTCCTGAGGTACACACTAAGACGTATGATACTGCAAGGCGAAAGCGCAGATGCAATCCTCGAGACCATCAAAAGTTTCGACATGGCTGATCACGAGGGCCGCATGTACCTCAGGAAGCACGTGACGCACCGACTCTGTGCTGGAGGCTGGAGAAAACACCGACTCTGTGCTGGAGGCAATTGGAACAAACGCGGACGTTCCCGCATCCTCGGATGAGCCTATGACGTCGGCAGATTTCTGAAAGTTCTCCGCGGAATATGAAGAGGAGTACAACTCCAAAGATACAGAAGAAGGAGAAGCCATGGATGAAGGATAGGGGGAACACTCTCCCAAAGCGCAGGATGATATGGACGTCGGAGATAATCCCAAAGTCCAGATGTCTGAAAGTACCGATCAGAGCTTGACTCCGGGAAACGGACCCAAAGCCGTCTTTGCTACCGGTGCTGCCAAGAAGGCAAAGAAGAAGAACAAGAAGAACAAGACCCCGGCAAAAGACCCTCTCACAGAGGAGGTGATTGCCGAGGAATACGAGGAAGACTCGGATGGAGCACTTATCCCAGAAGAGCCGAAAAAAGAAGCATCGGTGGATGGACACGTGATCATCGAAGGTGCACGTAAACTCATCGATGCTGCATTAACCACACCTATCCCTACAGCTGCAGAACTTACTGCGGATGAGCTGGACGAAAGGGCACAAGCCCTAGAAGCGCGTCGTCAACAACTCCTCGATGAAGCCAAAAACATCGAGGTGGAGAAGAAACGCATGTCAACTAAGGACTACATGTCTCGGTTGCATCAGAAGACACAGAAGCGTCACACCAATGATGACCAATTCCCACGTGTCCGTGCCGTCCTTTTTGGGGATGAGATGGGGAAGCCACGGAAAGATAGCAACGGAGATTGGGTATACCCAACCCCAGTACAGAATACCGTGGCAGCCCGAGAAATTCTATCAGCTAATCCAGGACCGGAGGAGATCCGTTTGGGTATCAAACTGCTCAACAAGGGACTGGAGCAGCAAAAGGTCGCCCTGTCCGGAAGTCAAAAACTGGTCTCGGATTCTGACCAATGTCGCACAGATCCGGCATGGGCTGGCGTAAGATCCAATTACGTCCGGGCGTAGTATCATAACCCCGAATGACGGGAAGACAATTATTCGAGAACCGGATCGTCAGGACAACATCACAGAACTACCCGTAACTGGAGCAACGCCGCTCCAGAAGCCGAGAAAGATGCAATTGCTGCACTGAATCTGAAGAACCCTCCCCGACGAGAATCCAACGATCGAAAGGGGAGAAGATAAAGAGAAACGTCGGGAGGAGGATTGTCAAAAAATGCCACCTCCTAGACATGCAAGTCGTCCGGCTGAGCCTCGCCGCGGTGGGAACGACGGACAAAGGGACGACGGAAACCATGCTGGTACAAGCCGGCAGGGGGCTCGTCGTAGTCAAGATCCTCCCCGGAACCGGAATAATGACGCTCCGGACGAAGGTCGGCGATCAGCCAGAAATAATTCAGCTGCCCCACCCTCTCCACCAAGCAGCCATCACAACGGCTCCCAAGGGGGACAAGGAGGACGACGTGGCGGAGGAGGTGGTGGCAGAAGCCGAAGTCCGGCTCCAAGGCACTGCAGCCACAACCGACATTCGGGACGATCCCTATCCCTGAGCGACGCAAGGCATAGGATCAATTCCAACATAGAGGCGCGGCGCTATGAAAACGATGATATGTACATGGGCCCAAAGTGTTTCGGACCACGCATCAGAGCTACAAGATTCCCGGAAGGATTTGCTATCTCAAGGCATATCCAAGCCTACGACGGCATTGCTCGGCCAGACACTTGGCTACATGATTTTTTCCAAGCTTGCTGCATCGCCAAAGGCGGAAATAGCCTAGTCGCAACCCGATATCTCCCACTTATGCTGCGGAAGACGGCGCGATCATGGCTCAATAAACTTTCGGAGAACACCATCCAAAACTGGTATGACATGCAAAGTGCGTTCTTTCGGAATTTCGAAGGCACATATCGGAGGCCCTGTTCGGTCGGAGACCTATAGCGTTGCACCCAGAAAGCCGGAGAAACTTGCCGGGATTACCTCGGACGATGGATTGACACCAAGAACTCCTGTGAAGGAGTAAACGATCAAACCGCGATTGAAGCTTTCATCGCAGGACTCCCAATTGGTCTACTACGGCACCGCTTGAAGTGTGACAAGGTCACTGATTTGGGAGAGATGATAGAAACAGTGAGCAAATATGCAGATGCTGACGGCGATGCAGAAGGATTACTCAACGTCCTGGATGTACCTTAGTCATCAAAGACAAAGCAACAAGCTTAGAAGCGCAAAAATACCTCGGAAGAAAAACCCAACGCGGAGACAGCGGTGGTTACTACTATTTCCGGGTCTGGAGGACGAGGAGGACGTGGCGAAGGCCGCGCGCGTGGCCATGGGACTTCAAGGGTCCAAGGTATAGGAGAACAACAACCAGGCAAAGACTACACTTGGGCCGACATTGTCAATAACCCATGTGTGCATCACCTAGACGCCAATGGGGGCAAGTCCCACACCAATGCTGAGTGTCGTTTTAATGACGACATCAAAAGAGATGATACCGCGGGCTACAAAGTTAAGCGGAAGAAGGGAAAGAAAAATCCCGAAAAGGACAAAGAGACCAAGGAAGATTCCTACATGGAGGAAGCTGATGCTTCAAATCCCAAGCCGGAAGGGAAGAAGACTTTTCCCACCAAAAAAGACACTTACGTCACCTTCCTCGGATCTCAACCAGCAAAGGTCAAGAAAGCAGTTCTCCACGAGCTCAATGCAACAGTTCCGGCTGTCCCCTAATATCTAGACTGGTCGGAAGTGGCAATCACATTTGACCGCGGTGATCATCTGCCTAAGTTGCACAGGCGAGGAAAATACGCCTTAATCGTCAATCCACTTATTGACGGTTATGGTTTCTCCAAGACCCTCATGGACGGTGGTAGCAGCATCAATATTCTCTATGTTGAAACGCTATGTCGGATGAAGATCTCGGAGACCCAGCTGAACCATAGCTCTGTGATCTTTCACGGAGTTGTCCCAGGAAGACAAGCTAATTCCCTAGGAGAGATCACTTTGGATGTTACCTTTAGAACTCCAAAGAACTATCGGACGGAGGCACTTTCCTTCGAAGTGGTCCCGTTCAAGAGCGCATACCACGCTATATTCGGACGTCCGGCTTACTGGGCTTTTATGGCTCGTCCGTGTTACATTTACAATATGATGAAAATTCCAGGTCCCAACGGCGTGATCACCATCAGGGGAGACCCGAAGAAAGCGCGAGAGTGCGAGGATGGAAATGCCGCCTTTGCCGAAGCCGTGCTGCACTCCCAGGAGTACCAGGAGATCAAGAAGAGCATAGATCCGTCCGAGATGCCCGCAACGAAAAAGGAGGTGACAAAGCCAAATTCGGAGTTCAAGGCATCAGAAGAGACGAAGAAAGCACCGTTGAAGGATGATGACCCCTCCAAGGTGACCCAGATAGGCATAGGCCTAAGTAGCGCATAGGAAAGCGTGCTCGTCAAGTTCCTCCAAGCAAATCAAGATATCTTCGGATGGCAGCCATCTGACATGACCGGAGTACCTAGGGAACTTGCCGAGCACTCTCTAAATGTAAACCCGAACGCTAAACCCATCAAGCAGTCCTTACGACGGTTTGGCGATGAAAAGTGTAAGGCAATAGCTAAGGAACTAGCACGGCTCGTGTTAGCCGGATTCATAGAAGAGGTCATCCACACTGAGTGGTCGGCCAATCCTATAATGGTCCCTAAAAAGGACACCACTGATTTAAGGATGCATGTTGATTATACTACCTTGAACAAGGCTTGCCCAAAAGATCTGTTCGCTCTGCCTAGAATTGATAAAGTCATCGATTCTACGGCAGGCTCGGAACTCCTTTGTTTTCTCGACGCATATTCCGGTTATCACCAAATCCGGATGAAGGAATCTGACAAAGTCAAAACTTCATTCATAACCCCCTTCGGAACTTTCTGTTTTGTTACGATGCCCTTTGGGCCGAAGAACGCGGGAGCTACGTACCAGCGCACGATGCAGTGTTGCCTCCATGACCAACTCGGACGCAATGTACATGCATACGTGGATGATATCGTAGTGATGTCCAAAAATAAGGAAACGCTGATTTCCGACTTGGAGGAGACGTTCGCCAATCTATGAAAATACAACATCATGCTTAACCCGAAGAAATGCTTCTTTGGAATACCAGCCGGAAAATTGTTAGGTTTCATCGTATCTCAAAGAGGCATAGAGGTGAACCGAGACAAAATCAAGGCTATACTCAATATTTCCAGGCCAACTCGCCTGAAGGACGTACAAAGATTAACTGGTTGCATTGTTGCGGTCAGTCGATTTGTAAGCCGGCTTGGTGAAAGAGCCGCACCATTATATAAACTCCTGAAAAATACCAAGGATTTTGTCTGGATGGACGAAGCTGAAGCTGCACTACAAGATCTGAAAAGAGTACTCTCATCTGCTCCTATCCTTGCAGCACCGGAACCTCAGGAACCGATGTTGCTTTACATTGCTGCGACAAATAAGGTTGTCAGTTTCGTCATGGTGGTGGAGAGGCCAGAGAAAAATCAGGAACACCTGGTGCAGCGTCCGACTTACTTTGTCAGCGAGGTCCTGACAGAGTCCAAACAGCGGTATCCGCATTATCAAAAGTTGGCTTACAGTGTTTTTCTAGCATCTCGTAAGCTACGACATTATTTTCAGGAGCATCCAATTACCGTGGTGAGATAAGCTCCCATGAGAGACATAATCAACAATAGTGACGCCACAGGACGCGTCGCCAAATGGGGAATAGAGCTTTCAGCTTTCAATATTGAGTATAAACCTCGAACAGCAATAAAATCCCAGATCCTTGCTGACTTTGACAGAGACAAAGGAGAACATGATCCTCCCTGAGTCGGAATATTGGACCCTCTTTTTTGATGGGTCTAAGGCTCGAGGGGGCTCGGGGACTGGCGTGGTGCTCAAATCACCGCAAGGAGATAAACTTTTATACGTGTTGCAGATCCACTTCACAGCGACAAACAACATTGCCGAGTATGAAGCACTGCTGCATGGAATCCGGATTGCTAAGGATAGGCATCCAACGTTTGATGTGTTACGTAGATTCAGATCTTGTTGCTCAGCAAGTCTCGGATATTTGTAATGCAAATAAACACATGGCAGCATATAAAGCTGTCGTAGATGATCTATCTAAATCGTTCGAAGGGTTTGAAGTTCAACACATCCCTCGAGCGGAAAATGAGGAAGCAGATGCACTATCTTGGATAGGCTTTGCGCGGAAAGAGGTCCCGGATGGCGCTTTTTTAGAGCATCTCAAAGTTCCCTCAATAAAGGGAGTAGATGAGGAATATCCGACCAAATCCGACTCACCTTTGATAGCAGTTCTGGCTATAATTCCTAGATGGACTCAACCCTACCTCGATTATTTGGTAGATGGCAAATTACCCGAAGACGAGGTGCTGAGCCGGCAGATTATCCGACGAGCAAAAGCCTATACTATTGTTAAAGGTGAGCTCCATAAACGGAGTGTTTCTGGGGTTTTTCAGCGTTGTGTATCTCCGGAAGAAGGAGTGGAAATCTTAAGGGAAATCCACGAAGGCGAGTGTGGTCACCACGTTGTAGCCAAATCTTTAGTGGCAAAAGCTTTTGGACACGGATTTTTCTGGCTTACAGCTCAGGCAGATGCCGAACGATTAGTCAAGACATGCAAGGGCTGCCAAAAGTACGCCAAGCAAGCTCATGTCCCAGCTGATCAGCTGCGAACAATACCTATAACATGGCCCTTTGCGGTCTAGGGGCTTGATATGGTAGGACCATTTAAACGAGCTCCAAGTGGATTTACTCACCTCTTAGTGATGGTGGATAAATTCACCAAATGGATGGAGGCTAAACCTGTCACTAGTTGTGATGGAGCAACAACCAAAAGATTTGTCGAGGATGTTATAATACGGTATGGTTATCCGCATAGCATTATCACGGACAACGGGAGTAACTTTTCTATGGGAGAACTGGCTGAATTCTGCAACGAGCAAAATATCCGGCTTGACATTGCGTCAGTCGCACATCCACAGGCTAACAGACAAGTCGAAAGGGCAAACGGTTTAATCTTACAAGGCCTGAAACCGAGACTCGAAGCACCACTACGACGTGCTGCGGGGGCTTGGGCAGATGAATTACCCTATGTAATTTGGAGTTTACGAACAACTCCGAATAGGTCAACAGGATACACACCTTTCTTCTTGGTCTATGGCGCAGAAGCAGTTCTTCCTAGTGATTTAATTCATACTTCTCCTAGAGTGGCCGCGTATATCGAAGAGGATGCCAAGATTTCTCGACAAAATGATCTCGACTTAGTCGAAGAAGTTTGCGCCGTTGCTGAAATGAGATCTACAGCCTATCAGCAGAAGTTACGCAAGTATCATAGCCAGAGAGTCCGAAATAGATCTTTCAATAAAGGTGATTTGGTTCTCTGGCTTGTGCAATAAAGAAAGCACAAACTTTCCCCAGTATGGGAAGGGCCCTTTTTAGTTAGTCGAGTATTGCACAATGGATCGTACTACTTAACTGACATGAGGCCAGTCAAAGAAAGACCTGCTACTAAGAAGAGAAAGAGAGCTGGAGGCAGTACAAATCCAGATGAGTTAGACAGACCGTGGAATATTGCTCAGCTACGTCCCTTTTATTCTTAGTTTACCCTTCTTTGTAATGTAATCATACATATGTACATGTTCTGAGAAATAAAAGTTTTGGTTGCCTCAAGTTTTTCTGAGAAGTTTTTACCATCTTATTTCCAAATGATCATGTCATAGTCGAAAATCCCAGAATGCTTGAAAGTACTTTATGCTCATGTTCGTTCTGGTTTAGATTTCCGATTCTAAAATTACTACCTTCGGGTTTAACTCTAAAATTTCTAGTCTTTACTTTGGTTATTTGTCTGATTGCTGGATGCTGGTATTTTTCGAGTAGTAAATTGTTGGTACTAGAAGCCGACTTTGTTTCCGAGTTTAAACTGGTTTAGCAATTGAGCTCCGTTGCTCGGCAAAGTTTCCGGTGGAAGGTTTAGCCGGCTCACGAAAGGGACAAGGTGGAAAGCCAGATAAACGATAAGTGAAGATGAAAAAGTACAAGTGCTTTTGTAAACATTTTAGGCACACAAAAAAAATTCAAAGCCAAAAGTGCCGAATAGATCAAAAGCTTAGCACTAGCAAAATAAATAGCACTTAATATTTACAAACGCATCATGTTTTTTCCGGAATAATACATAATTTTCTGGTCTATGATGCTGGAGGAGATGAAGGAGCTGCCGGCTCGCTGGTTACTCCGCCTTGATATCGTTCCGAGATGTCTGCATCTGAGGTGGTGCATTCATCGTCGGAAACTTCTTCGGTTTCTTCTGGAGGAGGAGGCGGAGTAGCTATGCGGGTGAAGAAGGGGATCTCGTAGCTGGTCAGATCAGCTACGTGACACCCATATCCGGTGCAGGAATGCATGATGGCTTGAAGGTCCCGCTCCTGGCCGTCTTCGTCTACCTTGCAGTACCCTCTGGTCACTTGCCATATCTCCATGTTTCCATGGTGGCTCATGACCATGGTGAGAGCGTTCTGCACAGCAGTCCGCGCGTAGGACATATTCCAGTCCCGAACAAGGTGCGACATCTCCTTGGCCTTGTCCCGCACCTGAAAATCCGACATGCTTGGCATGTCCGGAATCTTGAGAGCTTCGCCAATGTCCTCAAGGGACTGGCGGAAGTCATGAAGAAGGTCACCGACTTGGGTAAACCGGTGGATGCGGGGCTCGGAGGAGGAAGAGTCCGTCAAGTTCAGAGGACTATACACAAAACAAGTTAAGAAAAATCCGACATTGATAGAAGTCGAAGAAAAAGATAAGTCAGACAGATGGAACATATCGAGAATGACATCGTCAATCTTGGTCTTCTACTCCCGGAGACTTTGGAGTTCAGCCCGGAGCGCCTGGGAGATGTCCTTCTCTCTGCCAAGCTCATTCTTGAGGTCCGAGATTATTTTATCTTGAGCAGCGATTTTGCGATCACACTCTTCAGTGGCCATGGAGGAGGATTCAAGGACTTGAGCTATGCTCCTTTCATGATCCGCCTTGAGCTTATCCAGCTCTTGGTGAAGTCCCTTGTTCTCCACCACCAGGGTCTTAAGGTTCTCGGCCTCTTCGATCATAGCGATGGATTATTTCACCAGCGCTGTAAGTCAAAAAGAACAACAGTTCATAAAAAATTCGACATTGAAAAAGCAAAAGACAAGGTTTGAATCTCAGAATGTTTACCTTCGACTTCATCCTTGGCTACTTTAAGTTCAACATTTTTAAGCCGGAGAGCTTTGATCTCTCTTCGCTTATCGCAGACATTGGACATTAATTCCTGGTTATAGGAACATACTTTCTGTAAGTCAGGATACCCAAAGTCAGAAAGCTACTTAAGACTCGGGCTAATATTTTTTTGCTAAATATCAGCATGAGCCTTGGGGGCTACACTAGTTCATTCTTTGGCATCCTAATGAAGCATAAACCTGGATTATATATCCTACTTCATGCTTGGGGGCTAGAGGATATGACATAACATAATGGAAAAACAAGAGTTGGAATTCCGACTTACATATTGTTCGCGGGTGAGCTTATCCAAACCCGCGTTCACTTCAGCGGCCACCTTCTCGGCAAGAGTAAGAGGGATCACTGGGGCTGTTGGAAGCTCGCCAGTCCTAATCCTCTCGTCGCGAAGGCGGACTTGAGCGAGAAGGTCAGAGAACTTGACGTCCTCTGCTTCTTGTGCTTCTTCTTCAGGAGATAAATGGCTTTTCTCCAGGACTTGCCTGGCTAGCCGCTGGATCTCTTCTGCAGATTTCCGGGACATGCCAAACTTGGCAAGTCCCGGATTGCGGATGAGGTTTTCAGCGAAGGTTTTTGCCGAGGGATCATTACCCGAAGAGGGTTCACCCTTATCTTGATCTGACGCACCCATGGTGACGTCAGTTTGCGACCCAAGGATCGCATGCTCCGTTGGAGGAGCCGGATCTTCTGCAACCACCGGAGAAGGAGTGATCGCCGGAGTTGCAGAAGGTTGAGGGGCAGGAGTCGGAGGAGCCACGACAGGGGAAGCTATGGTGAGCTTCGTCTGTCGCAGGGGCTTCGAAGGAATCCCTTTCCCCTTACCCTTGATGAGTGGCTTTGCTCTGAGAATGTAGTAAAGTAGGAAACATTACATCTCGGAAAGAAATTCGAGAAAGGTACAAAGGCGGAAATTGTGACTGAAAGTTACCTCTTCACAACAGGCACCTCCTTTGTGCCAACAGCCACTGTCGGAGCTTTGCGCTTCTTGAGCGCAAGGTCCGGCAATGGGACCACTTCTGTCTCCTGAGGAAACTCAGGAGGATATCCTGCGGAGCAAGTTCCGACTCGGGGAGGTCGGAAAGCTGAAAACAAGAAACCATATCAGTATTGCAGTATAACTCAAAGATTGAAACACATAAAAAGGCATACTGATGTAAACTTACCGGAACTACGGGGTCTTCCGCCGTGTGCATATCCAGAGAAACCTCCGGATTTCTCCTCTCGATCCGCTCCTTGATCAGCCACTTGATCTGGCTTATGTAGCCTTGAGTGGTGTAAGCTTTGGGGCTGATGCGGAGGGAGTCTTTTTTGGATGACGTGATGGAGTGCATCAGTCGATCCCCGTGGTACTGAAGGGGCTGGATCCAATGAGAGACCCAGCACTGGACCAAGTTGGATCCCTTCAGACCCTTGTGTTGGATAAAATATTCGATCCGCCTCTTCGTGAGGATCAGATCATCGGTGAGAGCCGGAGTAGCATCGGTGAGAGCCGGAGCAGTGGCTTTGCCCGGAGCCGGAATATCCCTATGGTAGAAAAATGTGGCTGGCCATTGTTTGACCAAGTCACTAGCTAAAATTTTGGGATATGCCCGGTCGCGTCTAAGTGAAAAACTGATAGTGTCGGTGATGTAAGGAACACCGACAGTGATGGAATTTCTCCGGACATGGAAATAATACCGGAAGAGAGTCAAACTTGGCCTAATGCCGAGAAAGCCCTCACAGAGCGAAGCATACGCACTCATCTCTAAGAGAGAGTTGGGAGAAAGGTTATGGAGTTGAACTCCGAAATGATCTATCACCTCGGAGAAGAACTCCGAGGGAGGAAAAGACATACCTCTATCGAGGTGGGTGCCGAAGTGGACCCGCTCGCCGTCGCGCGGGTTGGGGATGGTTTCCCCGGAGCCGCTCCGCCAGTCGCCGGCGACGAGAAGCCCCTCCTTCTCCATGTTCTTGAGGCCCTCCTCGTTGAGAGCGCAGGGGATCTAGATTCCCCGGAAGCTCTCTTTCTCCGCTGCTACTTCCGCCGCCGCCGCCGCTGCCATCAAGCCGGAGGAAGAAGATGAAGCCATTTCTCTAGTGAGAGATTGACCTAAAAGGGGCGGCACTGGGAGTTCTGTGGGGGGAGAACGAGGAAGCTCTATGCACGCAGGAGGATTGGGAGGAAAGGAAACGACAAAGGACTGGTGGAAAGGAGAAGGAGAAATCCAAACCCCTTATATCCACCTAACTGCGCCAAGATTCGTGCAAATGCTACAGTGTAACCGCCACGCGTTGTGGAAGGAATTAGAAAGGACCCACGCGATGATTGCGTCTCCTCGATCTCCGTGCACGCATTAAAATGGCACCCCGGTTCTGCGAACCGCGGACCCACCAACAGTCGTGCTGACGGCACGCTAGTCAGATGATGTGACTTGACCATGACTTGTGTCAGGTGGCGTTAGAAACCAAGTTCCGGCTTAGTTTGAAATCAAGCTGGAAAATCCGAGTAACCTATTGATAGGTCCGACTTATTTTTAAGACCCGAATCGTATTTTTTGTTGTGAAGTTTTAGGAACCCTTCAAGATTCTGCAAGCCGAAGATCAAGCTAGACGATGATAAAATCCGACTTTGGATCTTGGAGGCCTTCGGGGCCTGCTATTGGGGATATACTTTCTGGGTATCCTCACAGTTCCTCACTGACCAGGGTGGCCCACTTCGGGTTAGAGCTTTGCTTCACGGGCGGCCCAGCCAGGGAGAAAGACAGAGTCCAATCTGGCTACGGGAAGGCCCAGAAGACTTACCGACTTAGGCCCATAATGTTACCTGTAGTTCAAGATGTACTCTGTAACCAACTCTTAGTCGTAGCCGGATTGATCTCTCCTGTAGACCCTAGGCCGGATATCTATATAAGCCGGCCTAGGGAGAGCCTTTAGGGCACCCAATACTTTAGACCCTCAACTCGCACATGCGAAACCCTTGTAACCCATATTCTAGCTCTACCGTATTATTGGATTGCTAGCAGGAGTAGGATCCGTCCAAAGCCGGCGGATTCAAACCTGGGTAAACTTGTGTGCTCATCGTCCCGGAACACCGTACGTCTCACACCCCTCTCTTCCGCATGCCTCGAGGACCCCCGCATGGCGTACTTGTCCTCAATCCGACGACAACCGCTCCGAGCCTCCGACGCCCTACGCCGCCGTCCTCCCTCGCCATGGCCCGTCCCCTCCTCGGCACACGCATCAAGCACTCAAGGGCATATGTGTCCATCCCTCCCAGCCGCCAAAATCCTAGAAGCCCAAAAGAACTCACCGGCACAGCTTCTCTACACCCAGATTCCTCCAACCGAATCCAAAATCCAGCTTATGCAGAATCAGAAGCTAAAAAGAAGTCGGTCTAGAACAAGTTTCGCTGGATATTGTCGAGTTATCATGAGCTAGCACTCCTATTTCACGGCACGAACTAGCACTTTGTTCTTCGTGCGAATTTTGAACTAACACTGCTAGTAGTACTCCCTCCATCCCAAAGTTTAAATCTTATTTTGTTTCAAAAGTCAAACTATGTAAAGTTTGACCAAGTTTTTAGAATAAAATATTAATATTTATAATATGAAATTCATACCCTTTGATATACCATAACACATATGTTCACATATATATGAAACCAAATGGCTGAGTGTAGTGACGAAAGCCTCTCGTGCCGCTCCCCAGGGCGATGCCGGGGTGACCCACGCGCACCGCCTGCCTCTTCCATCGGCACGGGCCCGCCACCAAAGGGGTCTAGGGTGGTGGTTGCCAGAGGTTCCCGCTAGATCTGTTGGGGCGGGGATGGTCGGCGCGCTGACGTGTAGCGGCCAGGGCGGCGCCCCTGGTCGGGGTGGTGGCATAAATCCTCTCCCGACGGTGCCATGGCTGGCGGCGGAGGTAGGACTGGACCTGGTGGCCATGGACGAAACCCTAGATTTAAATTTGGGTGTCTCCCGTGTGATCTCCTAATTCCTCTTCGATGCATGGTTTGGACAGATCTGGTGGAGGGTCGATCCTGCTCTGCCACTGCTTTTCTCGATGCTGGCCTACCCCACGGGCTATTGCTAGGGGTCAGAGCGGTGGATCTTGCAGGTCTCCGGCGAGTGGCATGGGGGCTGCTGGCTAGGCTTGAATAAAGGTGGTGGTCCTCGGATCTCTCGCACATTAGGACGAAGATCTAGTTGATGCGTGCCTTCATGGATCTATCCAGAGTGCCTAGTTCCGGAAGGCTCCGCCGGCGAACTCCCATGGGAGCATCATGCTTGGAGTTTGCTAGATCAGAAGGAATTTCGGCATGTGCACCTATATTTTTGCTGGCTATTTAGTTTCAGATGGAGTGTGGTGAAGCTCTGCTACCTGTTACCATCATGTGTCATGTCTTTGACGATCCATGGTGAAGTCAGATGTGGAGAATTTCATGAAGACGGAAACATAAGGGCTAACTATGGTGGATTGAGCCTTTGTGGCGTTGAGGATCTAGTTTGGTGATCTATGACTCACAGCAGCGTTTGTTAGAGGGGAACAACACAAGAGATGTTCATAGTCTTACCTTGCAATGTGAACACTCAAGGTATGGCCTTCACCGATTGTGCCTGGCAATGGCATTGCAGAAGCATTATTTGTGAGTGAAGACTTCCACTAGGGTGAAAACCTAGGATCTTTGATCAGGCAACGACAGCGCCTGAGCACTGTTTCCTTCTTGGAGGCATCGTTTTTTGAGGGGTTGGACTCTGGTGTTGTTTTGGTGGTGTTAGTGTCGCTGCTCCTGATAGCTGTGAGATTCGACACATTTTTTATGGTTTTTATTGATGGTTTTCTCCCGAATTTGATCGTTTTGTAGCTTTACCTAACGCTAATACTTCGGTAGCAAAGAAAACTCGGGTTTTAATGTGTGTTCAGGTTCTAAACGTCAACAAAAGGTTTTAACTAGAGAAACACAATATTCGGGCAAAAACAAGCAAGTCTCTCTTTGGAAGCAATCGAGGAAAGCCTACGAAGCTTTAATGAGCAACTATACAGCGGGAGTAATTTTTTTGGTCATATACCTCCCGCTGTATAGCTGCCGCCGCCTCTGTCTTGTCAAAGGGGACAACTTCCATGAAGGGACCAGGGACGAAAACACAACATAGCAGCCGCCACACCATCCAGAAGGGAGAAAGAAGAGATCCAGAGAAGAAGGAGGAGACGTTCTTCATCTTGCTACACGATCTTCGACCTCCTAGCCACTACACCCCCCATAGCCATTACTTGTACTTGAGAGAGAGAGAGAGAGAGATCTTCACCTTGCAAGACTAGGGTTTGAGATTATTTTTTCCCATCTTAAATTATGTTGGATTGCTTTTCTATTCTTATTGTGGATTTCCATGGTAATATCGAGAAGAACTCCCTTTATTTATTTATATTGATGATGCTTTCTTCTCTCATGTGTGAGTAAGTTCCTTTGGCATGGGAGATGTAAGGGATTGGTGAGGTGTGATGTTCCTTCATATATTTTCCATTAGTTTGTGCTTGATTTTAATTATTATACTATGTGTGCTACTATCTATGGGATGCCTAATGCTTGTTGTCCAATGAAGGGCCCAAACAACATGATACTTTGTTCTACATGGATAGGATCTTGTTCGCAAGCAGACTGACGACCCCCCGAGTGACACGGGGATATCAATGGAAAACTAGTAGATTCGAGGATAACGAGGAACCACCGTGCTTATTGCATTAGTCCGATCCAAGGATCTTAATCACTAAGTGACCTGAAGGGTATTAATCGTCTAGTGTCTAACCATGGTTTTGGTAATAGACTAGTAGGATTATTAAAGTTGGGATGAAATCTACCAAGAGTAGTTCCGGCTAATTATGGGTTGCTCGCTGTAACACCCTCGAATCGGCCCTATGCAAGTTTTAGCCCTTTCCGCCAAACCCGTATAGAAACGATTCAAGGACGCCCACTAGGCACTTTCGTGCGGGTGGAAAACGAAGTAATACCATTACACAACAGTCCTCGATGGGACCCACAGAACATATATATACATCAGCGACTCCATGAGTCAAGAATACAGATCTAATATACAAAGATCCAAAGCACCTTAAAACGATAGAGCATCTGACTACGGACAAGATGCAAATGGGGCTAAGAGCCCTAAAGAATAACCAATGGCGTCCATAACCCTGCCTAGGCCAAGCCGGAAGGGTAACCCTGCTAACGACGTCGATCTCAAACCTGCTAAAACAAAAGGGGTGCCGACAAAGGGCAAAGGAAAACGAGGAGCGTCAGTACTGAGGCCAGTACACGGCGAGGCTAGAATTCGGCGGCTCTCGCCTACATAGGTATGGTGGGCTGAAGCGGCAGTGCAGCGGCACTAAACAACCTATAGAGACTCGATACAACTGGCGGTTATCAGAGAGGGATAAGAAAGACCTATTCGGGTCCAACCTGAGACTACACCAAACATACCCATCTTGGTATTTCCCCCTCGAGACCAAACAAGGAAGACAGACCGAGGAACTCACACGGTTGGCAATTTTACTTATTCCGTTTTGGTTGCAGCACTTACTATTCAGATATAGATAGCATGAGTCATCCTGGTAGCATAAGTAGTGGGTAGTTTTAATTAGCATTCCGTGGTAGTTGGAACATTACTAGTCAGATATAATTGTCCTGAGGAATCCCAAAACCCAGCAGTTGTTGACACTTTTATCACATTCCATTGGAGTTGTAATACTTACTAGGCAGGTATATCAGAACACGATACGACCAAGATCCACCTGTTGTTGGCAGTTTTAATATCCATACCGTTTTACTTGAGCTGATTACTAGTCACATATTAAGTCAAATTTATAGCACTACTTTAGTTATGCTTGTCTATGATCGAGATACTGTGCTCCAAGTCGTCCATAACCGCGGACACGGCTTTCAGAAAGTTTTACCCTGCAGGGGTGCACAAATAGCAACACACACTCGATCAACCTCGGAAAAACCAACTCAAAACCCAACGAGGCTTTCACGACAAAGCGATCACAGGATTCATAAAATATTTCAGGGGGCCACCCCACTAAGCTACCCGCAACGAAGTTGGCCGGCTCCGGAACAGACCCAGGGTTTGCGACGATGGCGGTAAACGACTGGGAACCCGAAAGTGTGACTGGGCTTGTCGATACCGCGAAAACGTGGCGCGATCCAAAACAGTACAGGTGCTCCACACACAATCTTAAATAAAGCAGTAACATGGCATAAGTACAGGATAGTAATAAAGCCCCAAACTACTTTGTGGCCCCAAGAAATAGAAATGAATCAAGCTCTGGCTCAGGGGGGTCCATAAGGCCTCCCGGATGTGGATAGTGCGAAAAATCAAGGAACAGGTATCAAGTACTCGGGGTCCTACGGGACACAAGTGAGCGTGGAAGAACCAAATAACATCTATTGCCCACCGATGCCTCTGCATTAGTTATACCTAGCATTTTAATAGTTGTATTTAAAGTCATGATCATCTCCACCAATAAGCATCTGCCAGCCTTTCAACAACTGTGGTACTCGATAACACGAGATCGCACCTGAGCAAGCATCTACGACTCGCAAGGCCAGCTATCTACCAAACACGGGTAATAGGAGGTGTCCAAGGCAATATAGAGGCTGCACGGGATATAGCTGGGTACGGAAACTAAAGCATCGCGACACGGATAGCAATAGATCAATAGGAGGAAATAAAGACTATAAATGCAAAATAGGTAGAAGGGGAGAGATGCTCGCCTGGGAAACACTGCCGAAGGTTCATATCCGGAGAACTTGTCGATACTCGCATCAACTCATCGGTCTAATCCACGAAGAAGCAAAGCACTAAAATAAACACCGGGTGCAAGATTCAATATTACGGCAGAAGATCCGGCATGATTATGATATGATGCATGGCATGGCACGGATGCGGTGCAATTAGGCAGTATTAAGCGGAACCAGGGTCCCGTCAATTAATTAAATGGTTCAAGTTGTTTAGAACCCCCACAATTTAAATGTTGTATTAACAGGGTGAAACATGGCATCGCTTTGCTAGACCAATTTAGATGGAGTCCGGAATAAGACAAAGATAGCCCGCAGATGGACTCCCTATTTAATTATGCGGTGAATCGGCATAATGCCCCCAACCCACATGATATGCATGCGAGATGAACAATTGATATGCAACAATTCATGTATATGTCAATTTATAAAATAGGGCTCGGATAAAGGGGTCACACATTAGGGGCGAAGGTCTTGGTTCCGGGGGTTCGGGTTCGACATGGTCTTTGGATCCGTGAAGGAGATCATGGCGTTCCGAGGAGAAGATCTGGGCGTGCCGAGGGTTCGGTCTTCGAATCTTGGTCGGGTCGCCGGTAGATCTTGGTGTCCAGGGCTGCTCCGGTTATGGGGGTCTCGACGCTCCGTGAGGTAGATCTTGGCGTCTCGGCGTGGTCCCTAGGGTTTATCCGTATGGATGTCGATTTTTGTCGCCCCGAAGGTCTTGGCAGGTCCAGCACACGGAGGCCACCGATTGCGAAGATCTTGTGAGCCTTGGAAAGTACTCGGCACCAAAAGGCAGTACCCATCTCTCCAAAAAGCCACAACGCTGCAGGATCACATCTGAGCAGCAACAGGTTGGTCACAAACATGTGGGCACGCACAGGCAAAATAGCACCTCGCACGCACGGGGAGGTCGTCGGCGGTGCGCGGCACGACGGCAGAGGCGACCTGGGCGTTGGCCTGCAGATCTTGGCAGCGGAGGGCGGCTCCGGGGGCACGCGCAGGGTGGATGGAGGGCGCGAGGCCGGCGGGGAAGGAGAGGCCCGAGGAGGCGGCGGAGCCGAGGGTGTCGGTACTGGACGGCGGGGCTCCGAGGTCACGGCGAGCGCGGGGAAACAGGGCCGAGCCGGCAACGGCGCAGCGAGAGGGAAACCTGGCGGCGGCAGGGTGGTGCGGGAGAGGCGCGGTGGAGGCGAGGGGAGCGGGGCGGGCTCGCGACGGCGCCGGAGGGTGGATTCGGCAGGCGACGGCGAGGGTGGAGCCCGACGGGGTCGTCGACGAGGGAGGAGACGGGGGAGCGGGGTGGGGAACGCGGCAGCCGAAGCTCGAGGCGGCCTGGTGGCGAGGCGGGGCCCGCGGATGCGGATCCTGGCGGCGGCAGATGAGGCTAGCGGGGCGGCGGGGACTGCGGAGGAGCCGAGGTCGGGGAAGGCCGTGAGCGGGGAGCTCGGGACGGGAGGCGGCCGAGGCGCACACGGCAGGGACCGGGCGAGGCGGGGACGGCTCACGCGCGAGGTCGACAGAGTGGGGCGGAGCAGGACTGCCGGGCTCGTCGGAGCGGAGGAGGGCGGCGGCCGGAGAAGAACCAGGCGGCGGAGACCTCGGCGGGGACGGGCGATGCGGGGTTCGGCACGTGGAGGAGGAGAGACGGGTCGGGGTGGGATCGAGGGAGATGGGTCGCGTGGAGTGGTGGGGCCAAGCGCGGGGGCCGGGGTGGTTGGAGGCTGGTGGGGTGGGCGCCTGGGAGCGTGCGGGCGCGCGCGTGTGGTGACGTGTTTTGGGCAGGTGGTGGGAGTGAGTGCCCAGGCGGAGTGGGGGTTGGGTCGGCTAGGGCGATCAGGTGATAGGGGAGTGGGGCCAGGGGATTAGGTGGCGAACCGGGAGTGGCTAGGGTGAGGTGGAGGGGTTGGGCGGGAGAAACGGAATTGAGGCGGGAGGGTGGCGACTGTGGGGAGTAGGTAGGTAGGGTTTGTCTAGTTAGAGTTAGGGTCTTGTTAGTCTAGGATTTGGAGGTGGCTGGCCGGGCTTTCGGGCCTGGCGGGCTGCCTCCTAAAAATAAAAGAAATATTTTATTATTTAAAACGGGGCTTTTGAAAACCGTTGGTAGACGAAAAATAAAATATTCCGGAGACCCGAGGTTTTATTTGAATAAAGACGGGAGAGATTTAGAAAACAAAACTAGACTTTTAGAAAATAGTTTTATGCAAATAAAAATGCAAGATGACATGGCGATGCTCAAATGCAAGGTGGCATGATTACATGAGCATGCGGTCATGGCGATGCAATACATAAAAACAACGCGATTTTCTAGTAGTGGTTTTTGCGGGGCGCCACACTCGCCTACACATATATTTATAAGATTACAATTGTTACACTTATCACTTGTCGAGTGAATTGACACGGGGAACAATTTGGTTGTTTGTTGTTTTCTGCAGATGACGAGAAAGGCGCGGGGAGATACAGTTCATGGTGATAGTGACTGTGCCAGATGATTTGTCTACTTGGCTACTTTTATTTCTGAAGTTTACTTTTAAGTTTTATTTAAATACATCTAGTTTAATCCAAATCTCATTCTCATATTTACACTTGCAGTCAATTCACTCGAAGACCTATGACAACTTTGGGTGTGATAGAGACTTCACCATAAACACTTACCTTTGGGCTCCCTGTGGGATCGATATTTATACTTCGAAACTAGCTACATACGATATGTGCACTTGCAGACATCAAGCTATTTTCTGGCGCCATTACCGGGGAGCTAAGCGCTAAGTGTTTGTCTCTTGACATTTCAGGTGGTACTACTACAAAAATGTTCTCCCTAGGAGATAATGGTTCTACACACTCTGGTAGGACCTATTTACCATATTATATTGATCGCGTGCCTGCTCAGAGACGCGAGGAAATTATTGAAAAACTTTTAAGATTCGAATAAAGTTTAAGTTGAAAACTTGAGTGATATAATGGAAATCATGTCTATTTATAGGACAACTCCCAAGAAACCTGAGAAAACTCTCAGAGAATATAGTGCTCCAAGTTCTAAATTTCTTAAGCAACCAATAGAATTCCCTAACCTTATAGTTAGAGAATATCGATTTGATGGTGGAATTATTAAAAATTTGCAGGAAAAAGCTTTCAGTGGAAGGGAAGATGAAGATCCAGGAATACATATTAGAGAGTTCAACGATGTGATAACATCGCTTGGACCAAGAGGTTTGCTAAGAGACTTCTCTCGTCTAAAATTATTTCGTTGGTCTCTAAAAGGTAAAGCTCTAGACTGGTTATATTCTCTCCCTCGCCATTACATTAAATGCTGGAAAACTGCATAGTTAAATTCATTAATAGGTTTAATCCTTTTAAAAAGGTAAGTGAACTAAGAAAGAATATAGGCAACTTTAGTCAGAATGTGGGAGAAAACTACCCACAAGCCTAGGGTAGATTCTTTGGAATGATCAATAGTGTTCCTAATCATGGCTATTCTGAATCAACTATTTGCCATTTATTTTACCACGGTCTTAATACTCAATGTAGAGAGTTGCTTGACTTCTCAGTGGGAGGATCGATAAACACTTTAATTATTAAAGAATGTTTAGAATTGATGTCTACTAGGGCTAAGAATGATTCTTTATATAATCCTGATTTCAGCACTAAGCTGGAAAAAGGGATACTTCGGATAACTCCTGATCTTATGCCTGAAGTACGCAAAACAATGAAATAAAAAGGTATACCTTTTGAACTTGTTAAGGAAAACAAAGTAGACTTGTTACAAGTTTTAACCGAAGAAGATGAAACTAGGAAAGTTTTTCAAGAATTAAAACATCAAGAAGCAAAATCTCATAATAACCTGCATAAGCACTTTCAAAAACATAAAAAGATTTTGGCGGGACTCACGGAAAATTATGAAGAGATCAGCCAAGAAATAAAATTATTTCACAAGTATCTTAGCATGATTGAAACCTAGTGTGAACAAATAGCATCTGGTTATCAAATTTTTCTTCGAGATGATAAAGATATTCATGTTTCTACTAATGTTGTTACAAGAAGAGGTGTAGTTGTTACATGACCGTTAGGACCACCAGAATATGATGCTGAAAAAGAGCGAAATGAAAAAAAGCCTTGCTCGAAGCAAGCCAAGAAGATGATACACTGGTGAATCCTCAAGATGAAACTGCTCAGGAAACACAAGATCAAACCAAGGAGGGCCAAGATGATGCACAGGATGACCATTATGACTCTAATGCAGAGACGATTGCTCCAAGAGAAGAAAAAGAAATGAGCAACGAAGATGAAGTTATTGAATTAGAAAAGAAGAAAAGCGATGGGCAACAACAAAAGAAAGCAACGAAATAGCCTGACGCCCCACAAAAGGTAAAAGACAAGAATAAGAAAGGTGATAAAAGGCTTCCTTATCCAGATCAAAAAAGAAAGTACCAGATCAGGTAATCTATGACTGTTTTACAGAAGCACTTGGTGACCTTCGTCTAGAAATTCCTTTTGAGGATGCAATTAAAGTTCCTACCTATTCTAAATTCCTCCATGATATTCTTAGTAGAAAGAAAGAAATAATTGAAACCATTGCCATGGTGACTAGTTATCCTGCTAATGGGAAATTATTATCTAAATTAGGAGATCCCGGAATGCCAGCTATTTCATGCTCAATAGGCAAGACTAATATTCACAATGCCTTGTGTGATTTAGGTGCAGGAGTTAGTGTAATGCCATACTCCCTCTATAAAAGGTTAGGATTAGGGGAGTATTCCCCTACTACTATCACTTTACAGATGGCTGACAAGTCCACTAAACAACCCATTGGTATGATTGAGGATCTTCTACTTAGAATAGATGAGCATATTATTCCCACTGATTTTATTATTCTTGAGATGCCAGAAGATGAAAAATTATCCATAGTACTTGGAAGACCTCTCCTTAGTACTGCAGGGGCATCAGTTGATTGTGCTGAGGGAAAGATAATCTTCAATGTTTATGATGCTAAAATCATCCGGTATTTTCCAAAGAAGCTAGAAGAGGAGAAAGATATATTCCATCGGCAAAACGAGTTCTAGTAAGTGCCTTTGATAAGGGGCAACCCAAGGTAAGAATTCGAGAATGGAGAAGGGGTTAAGTTACTCAACCATTCTTAATAAAATGCTTAATGGGAGTCAGCCCATCTCGTCAATAAAATAAACTAAAGAATAAAAAGTTCATCACATTCCTACAATTTTTTCACAGACATTCTTGCGGAAGCACGCCCGTGAAGATGCAGCTGTCAAAAAGTAGTAGAAATATTGATTGAACGAATGTAGAATAAGTATGAAAATAAAAGTTTGACTTATTATCTATAAAGGTTGAAATTATGCCCACTACATGCTGATGTTGGTCAATAGTTCCTACTTACATTTTTTGTCAAAAATTAGGTATTTTGTTGAGTTTCGGGATAAGAAAGTATTCTCGAAGAAACGGAAAAAAAATTATGACTACTGATGGTTTAACGACCAACTATACAGCGGGAATAAAAATTCTAGCCGTATAGTTCCGGTCGTATAGATATCTTTGCCATTGTAACACCCTCGAATCGGTCCTATGCAGATTTCAGCGCTTCCCGCCAAACCCGCATAGAAACGATTCAAGGACGCCCACCAGGCACTTGCGTGCGGGTGGAAAACAAAGTAATACCATTACACATTAGTCCACGATGGAACCCACAGAAAATATATATACAACAACGACTCCATGAGTCAAGAATACAGATATACTATACAAAGATCCAAATCACCTTGAAAACGATAGAGCATCCGGATATGAACAAGATGCAAATGGGGCTAAGAGCCCTGAAGAATAACCAATGGCGTCCATAACCCTGCCTAGGCCAAGCCGGAAGGGTAACCCTGCTAACGACGTCGAACTTAAACCTGCTAAAACAAAAGGGGTGCCGACAAAGGGCATAGAAAAAAGAGGAGCGTCAGTACTGAGGCCAGTACACGGCGAGGCTAGAATTCGGCGGCTCTCGCCTACATAGGTATGGTGGACTGAAGCGGCAGCGCAGCAATACTAAACAACCCTAAGAGACTCAGTAAAACTGGCGGCTATCAGAGAGGAATAAGAAAGACCTATTCGGATCCAACCTGATACTAACACCAAACATACCCATCCTAGCATTTCCCCCTCGAGACCAAACGAGGAAGTCAAACCGAGGAACTCACACAGTTGGCAGTTTTATTCATTCCATTATAGTTGAAGCACTTACTAGTCAGATATAGATAGCATGAGTCCTCCTGATAGCATAAGTAGTGGGCAGTTTTAGTTAACCATTCAGTTGTAGTTGCAGTACTTACTAGTCAGATACAATTAGCATGTGACATCCCAAACCCAGCAATTGTTGGCACTTTTATTTCATTCCATTGGAGTTGCGATACTTACTAGGCAGATATAACGTGACACGATTCACCCCAGTTCCACCAGTTGTTGGCACTTTTATTATCCATTCCATTGTAGTGAAGCTGATTACTAGTCACATATTAAGTCAATTTTATAGCACTACTTTAGTTATGCTTGTCTATGATCGAGATATTGTGCTCCAAGTCGTCCATAACCGCGGACACGGCTTTCAGAAAGATTTACCCTACAGGGGTGCACAAATAGCAACACACACATGATCAACCTCGGAAAAACCAAATCAAAACCCAATGAGGCTTTCACGACAAAGCAATCATAGGATTCATAAAATATTTCAGGGGGCCACCCCACTAAGCTACCCACAACGAAGTTGGCCGGCTCCGAGACGGACCCAGGGTTTGTGTAGACGGCGATAAACGACTGGGAACCCGAAAGTGTGACTGGGCTTGTCGATACAGCGAAAACGTGTCACGATCCAAAACAGTACATGTGCTCCACGCACAATCTTAAATAAAGCAGTAAAACATGGCATAAGTACAGGATAGTAATAAAGCCCCAAACTAGTTAGTGGCCCCAAGAAATAAGAAATGAATCAAGCTCTGGCTAAGGGGGATCCATAGGGTCTCTCGGATGTGGATAGTGCGAATAGACAAGGAACATGTATCAAGTACTCGGGGCCTACGGGACACAAGTGGACATGAAAACCAAATAGCATATATTGCCCACCGATGCCTCTTTCATTAGTTATCCCAGCAATTTAATAGTTGTATTTAAATTCATGATCATCTCCACCATTAAGCATGTGCCAACCTTCCAATAACATTGGAACAACAATGACGCGAAGCAGCACCTGAACAAGCAACTACGACTCGCAAGGCCGACTATCTATCAAACAACAGGCAATAGGATGTGTCCAAGGCAATACATGGGCTGCAAGGAATATAAATGGTGCATGGAAACTAAAGCATCGCAATACAGATAGAAATAGATCAACACGAGGAAGTAAAGACTATAAATGCAAAATAGGTAGAAAGGGGGCGATTGCTCGCCTGGGAAACACTACCGAAGATACATCTGGAGATCGGGTCGACACTCGCATCCACTCAACGGCCTAATCCGTGAAGAAGAACACTAGAAGAAACACCGGGTGCACTATTTAATACTACAGCAGAAGATCCGACATGATTATGGTATGATGCATGTCATGGAAAGGATGTGGTGTAATTAGGCAATATTAAGCGGAACCGGGGTCCCGACAATTAATTAGATGGTTTATGTTGTTTAGATACCCGCAATTTAAATGTTGGCTGAACAAGGCAAAACATGGCATTGGTTTGCTACACCAATTTAAATGAAGGCGGTATAAGACAAGAATAACCCGGATATGCGCTCCATATTTAATTATTAAGTGAGTCGACAAAATACCCCCAAACCACACAAAGATGTATGCGACATGATCAAATTAATATGCAACAGTTATATATAGCATTTATAAAATAGGGATAGTTAGGGGTCACACATCGGGGTCAAAGATCTTGGGGTTCGAGGGTCGGGGTCTTCGAGCTGGGAAGGAGAACTTGGTGTCCATGTAGGAGTACTTGATGTTCCATCTCGGTCAACGATGTAGAACTTGGCGGGGTTAGCAACACAACAACAGGTATCTTATCAGAGGCAACACCCGGTACACGATGAAACCTCGCCTTGCAATCACGTCGTACCACGGTCACATCACCTTCAAAAAAACCACCTCAACTCACCACGAACAAGATCAAGGCAGGCTTGGGTGCGTACATCTGCATAAGCCATCTACACGTTGACCAACAGGTACACCAAGACAAACACTAATACATGAACGCTGCAACGAGGACTGGTCCCTTTTGGGCATTACCTCGAACACATAAGCAGCGGGAGGGCGACGAGCTTGTTCGGGTGGCCCCTAGACACCAGGGATAGGAAGGCGCAGGGCTTGCCTGCTCAACAACAGGGAAGGCCGGTGAGGTATGGTCGGATCAGAGCCTCACGGCGAGCTCGAGAGAGGCAGCCGACATAGGGGCCGACGGAGATGGGAGCCATACAGGGAGGAGAGGCGGGGCACGTCAGCAGCAGCAGCAAGCATCCCTGGAGACGGCCGGAGGCAAGGAGGTGAGGAGATAGTTGGAGGCGGCGGGATGCTTGCTGACGGTGACTCAGAGAAGGCCAGGGGCCGGCGACGACCGGAGCGGGGAGGATGGCAACAGGTCTGACGACGGGGTGGCATAGATGCGAGGAAGGGCGGCCGTGGTAGGAGAAGGCCAACGGGAGGTGACAAGCTTGAGGGAGTCCAAGGAAGCTTCCTGTAGGCGACCGGGCTCCGGACCTGGGCCTACCGCGGCGGCGCGAGAGAAGGCCGGGCGGAAGAGGGTCGAGGACGCGCGGGGCAGAGCGGGGACTCGCGGTGGCGAGGACAAGGCCGGTGGCGGCGCTTGCGGCTGAGGCGGAGCGGGTCGAGCAGAGGCGGCGGCGCGGCCTGGGGATCCAGCAGCAGCGACGGGAAGTGAGGAGCGGGGCGAGCAAGGGCTTGCGGGTGGGTTGACCACGGGGATTGGGGATTCCGTCATGGAGAGGAAGATGGTGGTGGGGCCAGGCACGGTTCGCGAGAGGTGAGGCGCTGGACGGCTCGCGTCGGTCGTGCGTGACCAGGGGAGCGAGATGGTGGGGCCAAGGGTTGCGACGTGCGGGTGGAGGGGAGTTGTGTGAGCCGCGGGTTGTGTGGTGTGGCGGCGGCAGGGTGGGATGTGGTCGGGTCAGGTAGAATTAGGGTTTGGATCTAGATGGGTTGGACTGGGTGGTAGGTGGTCCGGCTGGTTGGGCCTCTGGCCCAATCGGCTGGACTGCCTTCCCGAAAACATTGTTTTATTTTAAAAGATCTTTATAAATAGTTTTTAGACAAAACCAAATATCCAGAAGACTGTGTTTTGATTTGAAATAAAACCAGGGGATATTTGGAAAACAAAGATAGGCTTTTAGAAAATAGTTTTTGGCAAACAAATGCATGATGATGACGATGCTCAAATGCAATATGGCATGATGACATGAGCATGCGGTCATGATGATGCACAAAACAGAAATAGCAAGCGATTTTCTAGTAGTGGTTTTACTAGGGCGCTACAGCCATCAACAATTTTCTTGCGTAGGCACAGAGAATTTAACGACCAACTATACAGTGGGAATAAAAATTCTGGCCGTATAGCTCCGGTCGTATAGATATTGATGCCTCCGTACAATTTATTCTCAAAAGGTACTGACTGTTTAATGACCAACTATACGGCAGGAATAAAATTCCGGTCGTATAGTTCTGGTCGTATAGATATCGATGCCTGTTTTTGAGAATTTATCTCGAGGATACAGACGGTTTAATGACCAACAATACAGCGGAATCATTATGATTCGACCATATAGTTGCGTCCATATAGCTGTATTCCGCATAAAGAAACCCTAGTTGGCGGCGCTGCCGTAACTATATGGACGGAACAATATATCCCGCCCGTATAGTTCCGACCGTATAGTTCGGTGCGACCACAAAATCGCACCGGGGCGGCTAGGTCTCTTCTTCCTCCTCATTATTTCTCTCATATTCTCTCTCCAAACCTCTCAAAACCCACCTAGAACTTTCGATTCTTCGCATATTTCGGTATGTTTCTCTCCCTATCCATGCTTTATTTTCAGATTTCCATGGTTGAAACTCTCACATTGATCTAGTGGATGAACACAAGCTTATTTTATTTTTCCTATTGATTCCTCACATTAGGATTGAATTTTTCCATGTAGGATCATCCATATATCATGTAGAAACTCTATGCCTAAGGTTTTATGGTGAAATTTTTTAGTGCATCACGATGAACAAAATCGGTAACATCTTTCGCATGAGCAAGCGCCAACGTGGTGAGGGCTCGAGCTCGGGGTCCAAATCCGAGCGCAACCCCAAGTTGGTCATGGTCTCATCAAGGAGGGTGCTGCCCACACGTTGGGCCGACCACAAATTTCTCACCGTGGCAGGGTTGAAGGCGGACTTCGACCTCATGTGGAACAAGGCGGGGCTGATAGTGCTTGGCTTTGCAAGCCACAACACCTACACCGAGCTTACCCATGAGTTCCTCGCCTCCTTCTATGACGACCATAGGGAGAAAGGTAATGCGTGCACGGTAAGCTTCACCATGAACCGGCAGCCCTGTGAAATAACTTTTGAGCAATTTTGCGATGCTTTTGGCTTCCTGCACGTTGGGGATCCAACTATTACTAACCTCTATAGCGTCATAAGTGAAGAAACTTGGGAGGCTATTTCTGTTAATGGTGGCACCAACTTCTACCAGAAGAAGATGTCCACCACTCAGAACCCAACAATCCGCTACTACACCTTGTTCCTCGCCAACACACTTCTGGGAAGAGGCGACACCGGTTCCATGGACAATGCAGACATGGCAATGATCACCAAGGCTATCTTTCCCATTGCGTCCCAAAGCCCCAATCCTCCAGCTCTACTCATCCAGCACTTTGACCACCAAAGCAACAAGACTAAAGGTGATATTCGCATTGGTGGATTGATAACCCACCTTGCCCATGCATTAAATATTATATTACCTATTATGCAATCTGTTGATGGCTCCAAACTTATGGACGTCAAGTATTTGACTGCTTGTGGCTTCCTTGGTGTTTACCAAGCTAACCGGAGGCTCCGAGCATATCAGTTTGGTTATCTTGGTGATGCATGATGGCTCAATGCACGGCGCCCAGAAAAGTGCTGGTGCGTGGTTGATGTAGAGCTCGTTGGGAACCCCAAGAGGAAGGTATGATGAGCACATCAGCAAGTTTCCCTCAGTTATAAAACCAAGGTTTAATCGAACCAGTAGGAGCAAGGAAACACCCCAAAGGTGTTACTAGCTGAGCTTTGGCAGGGCGCACTACCGGTGCTAGTAGCAACGTGGAGACCTGCACAACACAACCACATAACTTTGTCCCCAACTTGCAATGAGGTTGTCAATCTCACCGTGTTTTGCGGAAAACAAAGGATTAAACGTATCGAATGGAAAGATGTAAAAGTTTGTAGAAAGTAAACATAAAGCGGTAAACAGTTTATAGATTGTATGTAAAAGACAAGGACCGGGATCCATAGTTCACTAGAGGTGGCTTTCCTTAAGATAGATAACATGCTGGGTGAACAAATTATAGCGAGGCAATTAACAAACATCGAGAAAGCAATACATGCATATACTAATCATCTTGACTCCTTTGAGACTTGATCGGGCATTACAACATTATACATAGACCACCATCCAACTGCATCTATGACTAATAATCTACCTTCAGGTTATCATCCGAACCCCCTCTAGTATTAAGTTGCAAGCAACAGATTATTGCTTTACGAACTGCGTGTAAAGTAAACAATACGATTGTTCTATGAACAAAGGATTATTGTTTTCTCCCTAGTAGCAATAGCACATCTAGTACCTTAGAAATTTCTGTCAATTCCCCAGATTACCAGAGGCATGAACCCACTATTGAGCATAAATACTAACTCTTGGAGTTGCTAGCATCTACTTGGCCAAGATAGCTACTAACAACGGAAAGCATGCAAGATCACAAATAACAAAGACATGATAGAATCAATAATCAATCTGAAATAGCATCTCAATATCCATCGGATCCCCGCAAACACAGCATGCAGAATTACAAATAGATGATCTTGATCATGAATGGAGCACACAAGATCTAGACATGAAAGCACAAAGGAGGAGAACCAGCCATCTAGCTACTACATGGATCTGTAGTCCAAGGATGAACTACTCACGCATCACACCGGAGGCTTGCATGGTGATGAAGAAGGCCTCCAGGGTGAATTCCCCTCTCCGGCAGGGTGCCGGGAAGAGCTTCAAATCCCTCCCGATCTAGGGATGGAGATGATGGCGGCTACATACACTTTCGTGGATTTTTGATCGGGTACTTAGGGTTTTCGTCCCGAGGGCATCTTATAGGCGGAAGGAGAGGCCGAGGGGGTGCCAGGGGCCACCACACCACCCCTTGGCGCGGGACCAGCCTGGCCGCGCGGCCAGGTGGTGTGGCCGGCCTCTGTCCCTTCTCCGTCTCGTATTCTGGCACTTGATGACTTCCGGAAAAATAGGCACTTTGGCTTTTGTCCCGTCCAATTCCGAGAATATTCATTTTCTGACTTTCCTAGAACCAAAAACAGCAGAAAACAGGCAGCTGGCACTGTTGCTCTTGTTAATAGGTTAGTCCAAGAAATCATATGAAAAGTACTCCAAAGTTGGAACAAAACACAAGAAAGTGGATAAAACTAAGCATGGAACATCAAAAATTATAGATACACTTGCAATGTATCAACATCCCCAAGCTTAACTCCTGCTCGTCCTCGAGTAGGTAAGTGATAAAAAGAAAGAATAATTTTTGAGGTGACATGCACCATCAAAGACTTGATCAAAGTATTTGTAAAACATTCAAAGCTAGGATCATAGTACTTTAATCATAACATGAAAGACAAAGTTCTAGCAATAAGACAAAAAAAACTATGATGCAACATGAAAAGGCACAAACAAAAGATTCATAATAACAATGCTTTGCAAGACGTTTGTTTGTTTCACATAAAGAAAACATAGCATAATAGTATTCAACTTGTCCCTCATAGTGTAGCAAATATAAATGCATAGGACACCTTCAAAGTTCATAATTGTGACTAGATATAGTTTAAAACAAGAAATATCAAGTTATGCATCAATCAACTAGTCTTGGGACAATGCACATAGAACTAAGAATGGCCACTATGCTCTCAAAGTAGGTGCATAAAGATAGAAGGTGCAGACTCAATGTAATGGTGGAAGAAAGGCCTTTGTAAAAGGAAGTAGGGACTCAAGTCTCATAAAGAGCTTCAAAAAATTATGGTACTTATAGCTTTCATCTCTCATTGCCCCTATCATAAGCATCTTTAAGGTGATTAAGGTTAAAGTGACACAACTAAGAGGATATGCTTGACAAGTTATAAACCAAAATCTCATGCCCCTTACTTACGAAGACCGATCCTCATGCTACTCAACTTCAGTCACGAGTAAGCTCTTGTCATTGTAAGTACATGTGTATCATTAAGAACCGCCAACGGGGTACCCCTTGCACATGATACGGGAGCTTTCCCATAATCAAAATGACAAGGCAGGCAGACAATGAGCATCTCAGTGATCTTTTTATTTGCTATTTGCATAGGTTTTTATTGAGGATGCTTCATAGAGTGCTCATTATGGTTATGATGCAAGTTTCCACCATGATTAGGCTTGGCTTAGGCTAGCGGCCTAGGCGTTTCTCTAACACACATAGAAACTCCATGATCTTACAAGTTCCACTGTTATTTCACACCGCCGGGATCGATAAGCAAAAGAACATGATATCAACGGGGTACAAAGTACAAGTGCAATGTTGAAAGCGTTCCCCATGAAACATGGTTCTGCTAATTTCAACTTATAAAGCGCAAGCATATACGCAACAAAGAAGGACCCAATGGTTCAAGTTTATTAAATGCAAAAAAAGTAAAGTGTGCCATCAAGTTCGTGAGAGCTTTAATCACTAGTTTTCTCATAACAAGTTTAATTTGGAAGGTAAACAAAAGCATGAATATACTTGGAATAGCATAAGCTAATATGTAGGTATGGTGGACTCTTTGGAATAACTTGGTTTAAGGAGTTGGATGCATGAGTGGAACTCATACTTGGTTGTGGAGGTTAGCAAAAGACTGGGAGCGACAAACTAAGAGAGCAATAATGGCCATAATCATGCAGAGCGACAAAACATCATTGATCAAAGCATAAAGTGATACTACAAGTTGAAAACTAAAGGATCATAAAGGCTATGGTGACTTGAGATAGTCATAACATGGTGTGAGCATGCGCCAAGTCAACCCAAATAAAGCATCAAAGGAGAATACCACTATACTATGCTTTAAAATGCTAAAACAACGCATGATTCATCCAAGGCACATTAAGCAATCTCAATTGTTTATAAAAATTCATGCTACAGCAAAGAATACTAAGCATAAAGCCAAAACAATATCAAGCATGGCATGATAGAGCATAGGCCATAGTAAAAAACAAGCTCTTTTTACCACATAAGCATGAACTTTCCTACTCTTTTCCAAACCAAACCAAACTATTTGCAAACCAATGTATGAAAGAGGGGGTCCAACCAATTTATTCATAAAACTAAGCAAACCAAGCAAACTAAAAACCAAAACGAAACAAAAAAGAAGACGCTCCATGAACAACACAACTGTGCATGAAACAATAAAAATGAAGCGTTTGGAAGAAACCTGGGATTTTTATTGATGAAGGGGATGCCTTGGGCATCCCCAAGCTTTGACGCTTATACTTCTTGGATATTTATTAGGGTGACACGCGTGGCATCCCCAAGCTTGAGCTTTAGTCCATCCTTTATCTCACTCATTCTTTCCATACGCCTGAAATTTTTTCCTTCATACAAAACTTCACACAATCTTTATTAGCAACATTAGTGCACTCAAGATAAATAAGTCTTAAGGTTCAGTTCTAACACCAAATAAACTTTCATTAGAACACTAGCTACTGTAGCACTTCCCTCAAAAATCTCAATTCCCCAAAAGAACTCAAGAAGGAACCAACAAGAAGCAAATACAGAAAATGGCAGAAATCTGTCAAAACAAACCAGCAGGTAAAGACGAATTTTTTCGAAGACCTTCTATTGCTCAAATCAAAAAGTGTTTAACTAACTAAAGTTATATAAAAACCTGGGGAAGAAGCAAAAAAATTCACGCCTCAAAAAGATGTTCAAAGATTTTACACGAATATTTACGGTGAAGCACAGAAATCTGTTTCGGGACAGCAACTTTCCCAATCATTACTTCTCTCTCATTAGAGGTTACTCTTGGCACAAAAAGAAAATAAAAGGATAAGGAGCGGTTATTACAGAGGTAATAACTTCCAAGACCCATCTAAAACTTTTGGGTTATCTCTCAATAAGTACTTTTCTTTAACGCCTTTAAGTTAGGCATAAGAAGCAAGAAAGAATCAAGTGTTCTCAAATGAAGAAGCATTAAGACCAAATTTCTTGCCCTTACCTCTCTTAATTTAGTTCGTAACCTTGGGGAAAATATGATTATTTGGTGGAGAAGAAAGGTGCGTGGTCCCCTTTCCCACATCTATTATTGCTCCAAGGAGTTCTAATAAGGACCTTCCAAGTGTATTTTGTCCTTTTCCTGCACATCCAATAACAAGATAATCAGTAGAAATCATTTTCCCAAGGATCTTTGTAAACACTCCTTCAGCTATTCCAAGAGGTAATATGGTAGTATTATTAGCAAGAGATATTTCTTTTCCTCCTTCAGTAAGCCCCCAAGTATTCAGAGATTTATAAATATCTTTGGGCATAAGGCAAAATTCAGACATGATATCACAACGAGCTTGAAAAGTTTTAGTGTTTATCTCAATCTTTACTATAGGGAGCCACTTTGATGGTTTGGAATTTATTGGAACATAATTGTGATACTCCCTAAGCGTATTATAGCAATCTTTTAAGCTAGCAGTGCCAGTCTCAAGAGTGTTCAATCTAGCAAATATTTTTGCAAAAGAAATATCAGTTTGGCTAGCCAAGTTGTAAGTGAGGATCAATTTATTTATATCATTAATAGCATCATCCTCATTACATTGGAGGAAATCTCCTCCCACAACAGCATCTAAAGCATATCTAAAGCAAAGAGCGATTCCAAGGTAAAAACTGCCAAGGAACAAGCTTTGAGTCATTTTAGGCTCAGTTTTTTTATGTAGATCAGAGATTCTAGAACAAACTACCTTAAAACTTTCCTCAATTGCTTGTTTAAAAGTGAAAATCATTTCCTCGGGTGACATAGTGATTGGAGCAAGGCTAGACATAATGGCAACTTAGGACAGGAACTAATTTTTATGTGTTTTTGAAATAAGAAAGCAAACTTGTAAAACTAATTTTTTTGTGTTTTTGATAAATAAAACAAGCAAACAAAGCAAAAAGAAACTAAGCAAAACAAAAATATCAAAGTAAAGAGATTGGTTATGAGGGACTCCCCATGTGAAGATGTCCTTGACTCCCCGGCAACAGCGCCAGAAAAATGCTTGATGGCTCAATGCACGGCGCCTAGAAAAGTGTTGGTGCATGGTTGATGTAGAGCTCGTTGGGAACCCCAAGAGGAAGGTATGATGAGCACAGCAAAAAGTTTCCCTCAGTTATGAAACCAAGGTTTAATCGAACCAGTAGGAGCAAGGAAACACCCCAAAGGTGTTACTAGCTGAGCTTTGGCAGGGCGCACTACCGGTGCTAGTAGCAACGTGGAGACCTGCACAACACAACCACAGAACTTTGTCCCCAACTTGCGATGAGGTTGTCAATCTCGCCGTGTTTTGCGGAAAACAAAGGATTAAACGTATCGAATGGAAAGAAGTAAAAGTTTGTAGAAAGTAAACACAAAGCGGTAAACAGTTTATAGATTGTATGTAAAAGACAAGGACCGGGATCCATAGTTCACTAGAGGTGGCTCTCCTTAAGATAGATAACATGCTGGGTGAACAAATTACAGCGGGGCAATTGACAAACATCGAGAAAGCAATACATGCATATACTAATCATCTTGACTCCTTTGAGACTTGATTGGACATTACAACATTATACATAGACCGCCATCCAACTGCATCTATGACTAATAATCCACCTTCAGGTTATCATCCGAACCCCCTCCAGTATTAAGTTGCAAGCAACATATTATTGCTTTACGAACTGCGTGTAAAGTAAACAATACGATTGTTCTATGAACAAAGGATTGTTGTTTTCTCCCTAGTAGCAACAGCAGATCTAGTACCTTAGAGATTTCTGTCACTTCCCCAGATTACCAGAGGCATGAACCCACTATTGAGCATAAATACTAACTCTTGGAGTTGCTAGCATCTACTTGGCCAAGATAGCTACTAACAACGGAAAGCATGCAATATCACAAATAACAAAGACATGATAGAATCAATAATCAATCTGAAATAGCATCTCAATATCCATCGGATCCCCGCAAACACAACATGCAAAATTACAAATAGATGATCTTGATCATGAACGGAGCTCACAAGATCTAGACATGAAATCACAAAGGAGGAGAACCAACCATCTAGCTACTACATGGATCCGTAGTCCAATGATGAACTACTCACGCATCACACCGGAGGCTTGCATGGTGATGAAGAAGGCCTCCGGGGTGAATTCCCCTCTCCGGCAGGGTGCCGGGAAGAGCTTCAGATTCCTCCCGATCTAGGGATGGAGATGACGGCGGCTACAGACTCTTTCATGGATTTTTGATCGGGTAATTAGGGTTTTTTTCCCGAGGGCATCTTATAGGCGGAAGGAGAGGCCGAGGGGGTGCCAGGGTCCACCACACCACCCCCTGGCGCGAGCCCAGCCTGGCCGCACGGCCAGGTGGTGTGGCCGGCCTCTAGCCCTTCGTCGTCTCGTATTCTAGCACTTGATGACTTCCGGAAAAATAGGCACTTTGGCTTTTGTCCCGTCCAATTCCGAGAATATTCATTTTCTGACTTTCTTGGAACCAAAAACAGCAAAAAGCAGGCAGCTGACACTATGGCTCTTGTTAATAGGTTATTCCAAGAAATCATATGAAAAGTACTCCAAAGTTGGAACAAAACACAAGAAAGTGGATAAAACTAAGCATGGAACATCAAAAATTATAGATACATTTGCAATGTATCAATGCACAGGGTGAGAAGGTTCTGTTGCCTTGTCCCCAAGCCTTCTCGATTGTGGAGATGGACACTTGGATCCTCACCAAGGACCAAGTGATGCAGATCATGGATGAACTCTAGCCTGATCAAGAGGAAGATGAAGAAGGAGATCAGGAGGATGAGGACGAGTAGGAGCATGAGGATGAGCAAGGATACAACTCTGCTTGGGAGGGACAACAACAGCAGCAAGGGGGAGCCTGGGACCCATGGATGAACCAGCTACAGCAGGGGTACAACTACATCCCCTATCAGGAATTCCAGCAGCTCAACCATCATGTTGGAGAGTGAGTTCCTTGACTCACAACTTCAGTCACTTCATGACCCACTTCCCCGACTACTACCAGCAATATCCGCACCAGCCGCCGAATGACGGCAACAACTGAGCCTGGCAATAGCCTAAGCTTGGGGGAGGTTTGAAAACCTCCAAACCTTGCATTCATATTTTTATTTCTTCTTTTGATTTATTTTATTTCTTCAAAATTGCATGTTTACTTTCATTTTGCATTCCTAAGACAAAAATACAAAAAAATAGTTGTAACTTTTATTGCAAGTTCATTTCTTTGTTTCTCTCGGAGATTGCTCAATTTCAGGTGACTTGGCAATATGGAAATACAGAGGGGGTTCGACTAAATACGAGAATGAAGCAAGCAAGAGGAGGTATCACATTCCTTTCATCACCTTTTCTACAACCTTGAATTGATCCTACAATTATTTACCTACTTGTACTAGAGTCACTCCCCACTTAGCTTGTTATCCTATAAATTATATTCATTTGCTAGTGTCTCCTTTTTAGCTTTGAAACAATGAGCAATGAACTTGGTTCAAATATTTTGTATGTTTTTACAACAAGAAAAATCATCCAAAAGATGACTTGAGTCCATGTTTAGCCTAGAGAATTCGATTTTAGAACTACTCCATCCCATTTGAGCTTAATATAAATAGACCTGATAGTACCCTTGAATGAAATTGTTTGATAAAATGGATGCTTCGGAGTAGTAGAGATTATGCCACTGCTTTTTCTAATAATTATCGTAAGATATTGCTTTATGTGTTTCATTACAACACTATCATGCTCCACAGGGAACTATTAACTCCGTTGGCCAACGAACGATCTAAATGTGGGAAACCACTTGATTTCGGCTATTGAGTTATGTAAACGTCTGTAGCAGCAATGCTATGACGGGTAAAATTTTAGTTTCATCGTGGTTTCACGTTCCAAGTGAAGTTGTAGTACTCCTCTGACCCATTATTTCTCAACATATTCATTGGCATGGTCACGAGTGCACAACACAGCCCCATTTAACATGTTAAGAGCAGTGACATCATTTCTCTATGAAAGAGCTGAAGTTTTTAAAAGGCAAAGGAAGGAAAAAGGTGCTTTGAGAGTCTTGAAATTTTGACATGGGAATAGAAGAGTCGTTCTTAAATTGAATATTTTGGTGCCAACTTGAGAACTCTTAATTTTTTAAAGAAACAAGAGCAAAAAGTTTTCATCTCTCAACAAAGAGAGCTACCAAAAGAATTTGTCTCATTTTCCTAGCTAAACTTTTGACACTTGCTCGGGCATATGATTTATTTGCTAGCAAGATATACGTGGTTAGGAGGTGGACTCAGTGCAATCTTGTGTATACTTGTATGATCATTTTTAAGATTGCAAGGATCATGAAGAAAAGAATTTGACACCAATCCAAGCTTGTAAGTTCTTTTATTTCAGTCTCGAATCTCCGCTATACTTCTTTATTTCCTTGTCACTCGAGGGCAAACAACATCTAAGCTTGGGGGAGTCGATAGATGTAAGATTCAACATATTTTTGATGGTTTTCTCCCGGATTTGATCGTTTTCTAGCTTTACCTAACGCAAATACTTCGGTAGCGAAGAAAACTTGGTTTTTAATGTGTGTTTTACGTTTTGAACATCAACAGAAGGTTTTAACTAGAGAAACACAATATTCAGGCGGAAACAAGCAAGTATCTCTTTGGAAGCAATCGAGAAAATCCTATAGAAGCTTTAACGAGCAACTATATGGCGGGAGCAATTTTTCCGGGCGTATAGCTCCTGCCGTATAGTTGCCGCCGCCTCTGTCTTGTCAAAAGGATAACTTACGTGAAGGGACCAGGGACGAAAACACAATACAGCAGCCGCCACACAATCCAAAAGGGAGAAAATAGAGATCCCGAGAAGGAAGAGACGTTCTTCATCTCGCTCCATGATCTTCGACCTCCTAGCCACTACACCCCCATAGCCATTACTTGTACTTGAGAGAGAGAGAGATCTTCACCTTGCAAGACCAGGGTTTGAGATTGTTTCTTCCCATCTTGAATTGTGTTGGATTGTTTTTCTATTCTTATTGTGGATCTCTAGGGTAATATCGAGAAGAACTCCCTTTATTTAATTATATTGATGATGCTTTCTTCTCTAATGTGTGAGTAAGTTCCTTTGGCGTGGGAGATGTAAGGGACTAGTGAGATGTGATGTGACTTCATATATTTTCCATTAGTTTGTGATTGATTTTAATTATTATACTATGTGTGCTTGACTATTTGTGGGATGCCTAATTATTTTTGTCCAATTAAGGGCCCAGACAACATGATACTTTGTTCTACATGGATAGGATCTTGTTCGCTAGCAGACCGATGACCCCTGAGTGACACAGGGATATCAATGGAAAACTAGTAGACTCGAGGATAACGAGGAACCACCGTGCTTATTGCATTAGTCCAATCCAAGGAGATTAATCACTAAGCGACCTGAAGGGTCTTAATCGTCTAGTGTCTGACCATGGTTTTGGTAACAGACTAGTAGGATTATTGAAGTTGAGATGAAATCTACCAAGAGGAGTTTCGGCTAATATTGGTTGCTCGCCTACACATATATTTATAAGATTACAATTGTTACACTTATCACTCGTCCATCTGGCACAATCGTTATTACCATGAACTGTATCTCCCCGCACCTTTCTCGTCATCTGCAGAAAACAACAAACAACCAAATCGTTCTTTAATTTTATGCTTCTTATTTCCGAAGTTTACATTTTAGTTTTATTTAAATATATCCAGTTTAATCCAAATCTCATTCTCATTTTTACACTTGCAGTCAATTCACTCGAAGACTTGTGACAACTTTGGGTGTGATAGAGACTTCACCATAAACACTTACCTTTGGGCTCCCTGTGGGATCGATATCTATACTTCAAAACTAGCTACATACGATTTGTGCACTTGCAGACATCAAGCTATTTTCTAGCGCCGTTGCCAGGGAACTAAGCGCTAAGTGTTTGTCTCTTGACATTTCATGTGTTACTACTACAAAAATGTTCTCCCTAGGAGACAAGGGTCTACACGCTCTGGTAGGACCTATTTACCAGATTATATTGATCGTATGCATGCTCTGAGACACGAGGAAATTATTGAAAAACTTTTAAGATCGAATAAAGTTGAAGTTGAAAACTTGAGTGATATAATGGAAATCACGTCTATTTACAGGACAACTCTCAAAAAACCTAAGAAAATTCTGAATGAATACAGTGATCCATGTTTTGAATTTCTTAAGCAACCAATAGAATTCCCTAACCCTAGAGTTAGAGAATATCGATTTGATGGTGGAATTACTAAAATTTAACTATCGTCATGAAGTATCTTTTTCCAGCTTTAGTCAACACACCATTCATCTCACACAGATCAGAATGTATGAGTTCTAACGGTGCCAAGTGTCTCTCCTCCGCAGCTTTATGGGGCTTGCGAGGTTGTTTGCTTGCACACACGAATGGCACTTAGAACCTTTGGCTAAAGTGAAACTCGGGATTAAATTCAGTTTTGCTAACCGCGTCATAGAACCGAAACCAATGTGACAAAGACGTGAATGCCAAACTTCTGTTTCATTAACATTCGAATGAATATTGTTCACGACTTTATTACAAAAATCCGCAAGGGAAAAGCGGAACAGACCTCCGCATTCATAACCTTTTCCAACAAACAGTCCATATTTCGTAACAACTACTTTATTAGACTCAAAGACCAACTTAAAACCTTCTCTGCAGAGAAGGGAGCCACTAACGAGGTTCTTCTTGATGGCGGGGACATGCTGCACATTCTTGAGCTGCACGATCCTTCCCGAAGTAAACTTCAGATCGACCGTGCCAACACCATGAACAGAAGCAGTCGCGCCGTTCCCCATCAGTACGGAGCCTTTCCCTGTGACCTGATAAGAAGAAAACAATGAGATGTCAGCACACACATGAATATTTGCACCTGTGTCAATCCACCAATCGGTAGACTGGCTAACTGAAAATACAGTAAATAGATTACCGTACCCAGATGCTCCACTTTCATTGTTGCTCACGATCATGTTGGCAGTCTTAGAGTCCTGCCCTGGCTTCTTGAACTTGTGCGGGCACTTGTTAGCCCAGTGTTCCTCCGAACCACAAGTGAAACAGCCACTCTTCTTCTTATCCTTCTTGAAGGTCTTGTTACCCTTCTTCTTGAAGTCGGTATTCTGTTGGACACCCATCTTCCCTTTGGACTTGTTGGAGTTGAAGTTCTTCTGTACCACATTGGCAACTGAGATCCCTTCTCCTTTTCCATGCGAGTCCTTTGCCCTGGAATTCTGCTCAACACTCAGATGGCCGATGACATCCTCTACTGAGAATTCACGCCTCTGATGTTTCAGAGTGGTGGCAAAGTTCCTCCAGGAATTAGGAAGCTTAGCGATTATGCATCCCGCGACAAATTTGCCCGGTAACTCGCACTTCAGGAGCTCAAGCTCCTTTGCGATGCATTGTATTTCATGAGCCTGTTCCAATACAGAACGGTTTTCAACCATTTTGTAATCGTGGAACTGCTCAATAATATACATCTCGCTCCCAGCATCAGTTGCACCGAATTTGGATTCGAGTGCCTCCCACAAGTCCTTGGCGACCCGCACATGTAAATATGCATCAACCAACTTATCTCCAATCACGCTCAGAACGGCTCCAACAAAGACGACGGTGGCCTCCGTAAACGCCTTCTCCTGATCAGGAGCAATCGTTCCAGTGGGAGTGACACCGGCGACCCAGAACACGTTCATCGCCGTGAGCCATAAGGTGGTTTTGGTCTGCCAACGCTTAAAGTACGTCCCCGTAAACGGGGCAGGTTTCAGTGCAGCAGCAAAACCTTGAATCGAAAAATGCCTACACAGATTAGGTTTTTGGATTGTTAGGAATCTAGGCATTTTTCCGATTATATTAATTCAGGAATAAATCATGAACATGATGTGGACACGCTGATACTTGATTATGTAACTATGCAGTACTAGGCAAATCGTAGAGACATCTACAGAAATCACTAGTACTATGCACATCGAAATTAGCAGAAGAGGGATAAGCATGTAGTACCCTCCAATAGGCCAATTGGCCGAAGCGGCAGCGGTCGCGGCAGCGGAAGCGGTAGCTTCGTCGGCTGTCCTGTTCTCAGTGGCAGCCGGATCACCAATGGTAGCCATGGCGATGAAGAAAACGTTGACGTAGTGGAAGCAGTCGAAGATTAGCGAGCAGTCGCTCCCCAAAAACCTAATCGCCCCTCTCCCGTACAGGATCTCGAGAGGGCGTGGTTTCGAAGGCCTGCTCACCCGTCAGCCGTGTACGCAGCGGACGGGGTGGGATCACCGGAGGCAGCAGCAGTGAGAGGAACGACAAGAGGCGGAGGCAGATGGTTCTGTTCTGTATCTCCCGGAGAGGATGGCCTTCTCCATATATAGGCACATGCCAGGACGGTTCAACGAAAAGAAACGCCCGCAATGAAAGACTGAAACTCCCTTCCACTTGCCTTGCCAAGCATGAATGGACCCTTAGGGATTTTTCAGAAATTGTTAGATGGGCCAAGAGCCCACCGTATATTTCAACAGACTTGGCGGGCGCGACGGCCAGCGGCGGCGCGGGAGAGCTCGAGCTCGTAGGCGGGAGCGGCGGGCTCTGACCGAGGCGGCATGGAAAAAAGAGAGGAGGTGGGGGAGAGACACAGGAGGAACACGTGGAGGAGAAAGGTTGGCTACCTGTTTTATCCGGCGGCCCCCAGGAACCCCCGGCAGGCTAAGTTTCGTCTAGGGTTGCCGGATGTATTTTGGTTCCTGGGGTCTGGGGGGGGGGGGGGGGGTGCGGCAAGGTTTAGTGGAGTAAAATAGTTTTGCCGCGAGTTCGGTTTCTGAATTCCTTTTAAACTCGTGTCAATTTTGTGCATACTGCCTGACCCGCGGGATCTGCTGTTACAGGCGGGGGGACGAGCAGAGGAGCGGACCGGGGTGCCCTAGCTGAAGCGGCGGCGATGGCGTCGTCTGTGCTGGAGGCCACGCGGGCGGCGCACGAGGACCTGGAGCGGCTAGAGCGCCTCGCGGTGCGCGAGCTGCTGCGGGACCCCGCCAATGCGCGAGACCGCCTCTTCCAGTCCCACCGCGTCCGCAACATCATCGACCTCGTCGCCACCACTTCCGACAGGCTGGTAAGCCCCTCCTCTCTCTCTCTCTCTTGGTTTTTGCGCTCGATTTGGCGACTCTAGCTTTATAGCCATTCATGACCTGCTGCCGCGAGAGATTGGCGGTGTCGCATCTCTCAGGGCCATGGGGCCTTTTCTATAGGAAATAGTCAGGTTAGGTGTTTGCTCAGTACTTGAGTTAATGCAGTGCCTTAGGATGGCCTGCAGTGGCTCTGGACTTGGAGATCCACCTGTTATGGTTTCGCGTTGGCAGACCCATGGTAATTCTGTGGACGTCCAAATTCGAGCTTGGCAATTGTTTTTTCAGTTTTTTTTTTGGCTAACATAAGCCGGAGGGTAGATAAAATATTTGGTTGTTTTACATATTGTATTCTCGTGCTGCTATTTCCCCACTTTCAGTTGTGAGTGAAGTGCATTTTGGGAATCGACTGCTTTTCTTTGTTCTAAGGTGATTTTGCTACTGCGACTATTATCTAGGTGGAAATCTATGAAGACAAGGACGATGCTAGGAAAGAAGAGATCTCCAACCATTTGACTGCTCCGGTGCAAGATGACATCTTCCACAAGTTCTTTGATAGGCTCAAAGATGTAAGTGATCAATCGTAGCTAGCATGACTTCTGATAAGTGTATCTTAGACATATCATTGAATCAGAACAGCTGTAAGTGGCGAAACGGTAGCCAAGCACTAGATGCTGCTGTCCATCTATCTACTGACAAAAACAATCCATGATATTTTCAGTGCTTATTACTGAATTTGACCTCTGGACTTTGCATGACCAAGTTCGGATAATAGGGAACCAAATTATTTGGTAACGAACTACTCCCTCCGTCCCAAAATAAGTGACTTCGATTTGTCTAGATTCGCATGCACCTAGACGCGTTTTAGTATATAGATACATCCGAATCTAAACAAACCCAAGTCACTTATTTTGGGACGGAGGGAGTACATTTTCTTACACATAGATGTTTAGCCTTAAAAAGCAAAATAATTATCAGCAGGGAAAGTTTTTTAGTGATCCTTGGAAATTTAACTACATACTAGTGGTGAGTCTTCCAGTTACTTTACACAATTTTGATGCTGCACTTCATCCCAACCATGACCCTCTAGTCAACCTTGTACTCTTTCTTCATTTGTGATGATTTTTTATTTACTCAAACTTTGGTGCATGCTTGCAGATCCGTGAATCCCATAGGCGGAATCACTCCGCTCGTTTTGTCAGCGAAACTGACGATCATGAAGAGCTACTAAAGGAGGAACCGGCTATTGAATTCTCTGGCGAGGTAAAGTACATTTTCACCTTGTAATCCTGCCTTAGGTTTAATGTGCACTGTTTTATCCCAAGCCATCGGTCATTAATCTGATTTGAGTTACTTGCATACAGTTATCTTCACTATCTCCATGTACATATGCAAATTTCCTGTTGTACATGTACCTATGTTCATACAGTCCTTTATTGAGAAGTTAAATGCATGGAAACCTTATCTTTTTGTCTTCATCTAAAATTATCTAGCCCTGCTTTGTGCTTCAAAAGTGTCCTAGTTAGGTAAATCATCACTGAAGTCTGTGTGCTAAGAACTTTGCAGAGTCCACCGGTGCCCCTTTTTTCCTTCTTATTACTACAGTAGTCTTGAACTCGAGGGTATCTCCATTGTGATACGTGTGCTTTAATTTCTGCAGGGTTATTTGATTCCTCTTGTAGGATCACGGTGCTATGCGTGGTAAGATCTTAGGTTAATGACAAGATACTGGGATGGAACATGACAATTTGAGAACCATTTCCTGTACTACTATTGTTATGATCTGCATTATTGTGTAGTTCTATCCTGCCATAGCCACATTGCATGTTCACCCCATTGATATTGTTGATATTTTATATGCCGTCTTATCGTGGTTACTTTTAAGTGTGCTATAATTATCTTCTGCATTTTGATAGGAAGCATTTGGTCGGTACCTGGATTTGCATGAGCTCTACAACGAGTTCATAAATTCCAAGTTTGGATCGCTCATGGAATACTCGACATATGTTGGCACTTTTTCTCAGACAGAGAAGATAACACATAGTCTAAAAGCTACCAGGTATGCTCTCGGCATTTTCTCTAAGACCAAGGACCTGTCTCCTGGCACGAGCTTCTCTTAAAATGTCACATGCATCTTAGATATATTTTCTTTATTTTTTATTGGTGGTGATTAGGACTATGGACTATGATAGTCCTTCTTGACCAAATGAATCGGTCGATCCGTTTGATCAGTATTTGGTATGGTGGGAAAGAAACACTAATATGTAGATGCTGTATTATTTTGGTAAAAGGTGAGTGTAAATCGGGACATCGTATTTCCATAAAATCTATCTCTAATGACCCTGTTGAAAACCAGTGGCAGCAATGAAAATGTGATGACACAAAGTAACCCTAGCCTTGATCACTCAGTTTGCTGGTTCATTAGTCCTTGCGATGCTGACTTGAGTCCCTCCCTGGGGCAACTCCCAAATCTAAATATGAACTGGAGTTGATAAGTGCAGAGATGAGGAGTGGAAAAGAAAGAAATACGACAGTTCACTTAGACAACTTGAGATCCACGTACAACATGTAGCTCCTTAATGCGGCGGTGGGTGGGATGGTGAGGGTGACAAGATCGTAGTCTTCCTGTGTGCACATGAGGCCATGTACAGTAGAACTATATGTTGCATTCACACTTCTTGGTTTGACGTAATCTAATGGCCTGCTGATATAGTGTCGTGGTGGTATCACGACAGATGCTATGGATAGGCTAAAGGTGGGACCAATATGCATTAGAGGAATCTAGGGAGGAATAGTGTGGTGATTCCACACACAGATGCTTTGTATTCACTGGGTTCACAAGGTTTACAATGCCCCTCGAGCTATATTGGAGAGAGGAGGAGGAAGGAGCTCTCTTACTCTCACCACTAGCTAGCTCCCAGGAACCAACTACCAAATGACAACTAAAAAAGATCAACCCCTTCTACAGATGCCCTAGCCCTCCTTATAAAGGGGTGGCTAGGTCTCCAATTAGGGCATACGTGGAGGCATATTCCATGGAATATGCCTCTTCCCAAAATAGCAAACAGACCGGATCACTTTTCGTCATCGTAAGCCATGCAGAGGCTACGTGAGCCTCTGCGGCGCCGGCGTCATCCGACACAGGCCGCGTCACCCTTGTCGGCCACGCCTCGGTGGTCCTTCCCTTTGTCCGCTTCGCTCATGCTCCAGCGTACAGTGACCACCCTTTTGACCCGCGAGATACCTTCCTTCTCTTGCAAGCCTGATATAACCCGGATCGTGCCTGGTTAGTCCGGCCCCGTGAGTACCTACATACAACTTACATAAATCCTGCCGGCATACGACATACGTCGGCCGAGACTCAATTAGGCGGACATCCTCCGGTCCGGGTTACTCCGTGATTCGGCCTGCCTTGAGGTGACCCGACCAGCATTCGCTTTGACCTTGCCGTACCTCGGCTAACTCGGCCTTTATACCCCGGCGTTACCCTACCCGGAGGTATCCCCCCAATATTAGTCCCCGAAGCTGGTGCGGTCTTAGCAGCTCCAGCTGCTAAGGCCACAGCAGGTTCAGTTTACCGAGCCTTTTGCTCCCTTTTCCGAGTTACCTCATAGCCCGGATTTCATTGGCTAGCTTTTCCTTTGGCACATTCTGAGTTTTCACTCGCTGGCCGGGTCACCCTTCAGTTTTCCGGGTCATCTTTCCTTCTCTCGTACGCTTCCCCACGTGGAGGGTAATCATTACCTTGCCTCATTTTAAGGGCATGTGCCAGTTACTGCCGCAGTTAATGTCAAGTGTTACTGTTGCACACGTCACGTCGCGTCTGTCTCCTTGTTAACTGTATCACCACGTCGCGTCGTGGGATCGCCTGCGCCGTGTGGCCCTTCTTGTGGCCCGCCTGTGATTGGCTGACCCGACAGATACACGGCTACACCGTGTGGCCTTGCCGCACCGCGCGATCCCACTACCCCCGCTGGGGCGTGGTTAAATAGGGGAGGGGCGCGCCCCTTGGTCTTTTTCCCCCTCACGCGCCCCTCTGCCTCTTCTTCTTCTTTTTCCTCCTAGCGACAGCGCCGCCACCGCCGCATCTGCTTAGTAGCGCCGCCGCCGCACCGTGCCTTTTCGCATCTGCATCGCTGCCGCTCCCGCGCAGCTCCACCGCCACGGGTCCACGCCAGTCCAAGGCACTGCCCCCACCTCCGCTAGGGCCGGTGAGGACAGCGACCTAGACATGACTGAAGAGGAGCTCACCGTCGCGGAGGAGGAGATGGAGGAGGGGCGGAGAACGCCGAACGCGGCGCCTGGGCTGGTTCCTGGGTGTGCCAGGACGACCTCGACTGGCTCTACCGCACGCGCCGCATCCCCGAGGGTGTGGTTGCCCGCCTCGCCTCCGAGGAGCTCGCTCCCTCACCCAATCCGGGTGAGTTCGTCGTGTTCCTCTCCCATTTCCAGCACGGCTTCGGCCTCCCCGTCAACGATTTCTTCCATGACTTCCTTGATATCTATGAGCTTCAACCACACCATCTTCTAGCGAATGCCATCACATCCCTTTCTTCCTCCGCCTCCACCATAGAAGGGTATGTCGGATTGTGGCCCACTAAAGAGCTCTGGATCCGGTTCTTCGGTCTACGAAGGAACGTGATTTCGAATGAACAGCTTGACCCGGAGGACAAATAACTGACACAGTTCGGTGCTGCCTCCATTTCACCTCGAAAACTATCCGTCTTCCTCCGGGTCAACGGGCTCGATTCCTGTAAGGGCTGGGCCCGAACCTTCTTCTATGTCAGAAACATCACGGATGAGGATCTGATCCGGCTGTGCCCTTATGCTCCGGGTCCTCCTAATCCGGATTTGTGGGACCGGGTCTCCAAGAAACCCACCGTTTTGGTGAACCAAGTCAACAAGAGGTTCTAGGAGCTGAAGGATTTGGGGCTGCGCAACAAGGACGCGATGATCACTTTTGTCCGCAGCCGGATCTCCCGTCTCCAGAAACGCACACACAAGCTTTGCCATATGAGTTGGCGTCTTGACCCCAACCGGACTTCCTCCTCCGAACTAAATAACACCGAGATATTCCGCCGGGTCAAGGCCCTTTTTACGACCGACAAAGACTTCTCCGCTGACTGGGAGTGGGGGATCGAGCATTATTGCCGGGACAAGCCTCCTCCTGCGCTAAGTCTCGTGACTCGATGTTTTTCCGAGTTATATTCTATGTCGGAGTATGCTGTTTATCTGATCCTTTTGTATTTCTTTCTTAGTTGTTCCTTCAGCAAACCCTCGAAGACGGCCCCGAGCCTTCGCTCAAGTGGGCGAAGGATCGTCTTGTCTCGGGCGAGGAGGAGCCGGATCAGGAGATGTTCCTACTGTTCCTAGATGCTACCAAGCGACCCACCGGTAACTTCTCTTCCTTAAGAGATTGGCCTGATGATGAAAATGATTCTGATGTTGAGGTGATGGAAGCGTTTGACGTTGTACCCCTGTCTTACGCCTTTCCGGCTTCATCTAACCCGGCTAGGCAGATCCACGAAGATCCTCCTCTCGCCACGGGTGAGCCTGTCCCAGCTGCGTCAAAGAAAAGGGCAGCTGCTTCTGCTGCTTCCTCCGGACCTGCTAAGACTACCAAGAGGCGAAAGAAATCCGCAGACAAGGCCGCCACCAAGCCTCCGACTAAGGTCACAACCCGGAGAGCTCGGAAGCCCAAAGAGCCCCTGACTTCTGATGAGTAAGTCACCTTTCTCTCTGTCCAGTTCTCTGCTTCGTGCTTTGCTATTCACATGCTTTTCCTTTGTTATAACTTATTATTCATCGCTTGATTCGGCAGGGCTGCGGTGGAGGTTCCTCAGAGCGGCTCGAGCATCTCCTCCTCCTTCCGGCATAGCCCGTCTCCCCCTCGTGGCGACGATATACGCCCGTTGAGCCCCGTTTAGGAGGGTCAGTGGCTGCTCCGGGTTCTAGCCCACCTCGTCCAGAGGAGGGCAACCTTGGAGCAAGGGGAAGTGGCTCTGCCGAGGCAGCAGATGCTCCCAGCTCCTCATCGGCTTAGCCGCAACCTGCCACCACCGAAGTACCAACAGCACCCCCGCCAAGACCCGCACCAGCACAAGCACCAGCGCCAGCACCAACAGCAGCAACACCAGTACCAGCAGCAACACTAACTCCCTCCGCCTCGTTCGAGTCTTCCAAAACTCGACGAGAAGGCCCAGTTAGCACCAAGGCTGTGCCCAAGACTAAATCCGCAGCTCAAACCTCAACCTTTCAGCAGCAGCCTAATGCCAATAAAACTTCTGACGCCGCCAGGGCAGCATCCATCGAGGTTGGACAGCGCACACTCGCGTCCATGCTTCCAAAGAAAACTCCACCGAAGAAGGATGTTGCCCCCGAGTCAGCTAGCACGCAACTTACATTGCACACTAGCCCTGCTGCTGCCCAGGTTGAAAGGAGGGAGGCCCACACCAAGGGCTTGATTGCACCCCATATGCTTAGCGGAGAGCGCTATCCCCCGACCCTGATTGAGTATGTCAATAACTGGAACAACGCGGAGTTCGTCAATCCCACCGATGATCTTCCGGAGAAATTTGGGCCTACGGAGTTTAGCACACAAATGAACACAGCGGCTAAGGCTATCAACCTCGCCGGGCGGATGATGGAGGTACGTTACTTTGTCTTTTCTTTAGCATGCACAAACGCTTAGAGATATAACCATTAGTCCCCGAGCCTCCGGGGGAGTAACTTGTTACTTGGCCGGATGCTCTTTAGAGAACTAGCGTAGCTCCTTAGCAACTTTGGACATGCACACACCTAGAGCCGGGTTAAGTTCCACTTGGCCCGGATTTTGTACACTTCGAATATGCACACACCTAGAGCCGGGTTAAGTTCCACTTGGCCCGGATTTTATACACTTCGAATATGCACACACCTAGAGCTGGGTTAAGTTCCACTTGGCCCGGATTTTGTACACTTCGAATATGCACACACCTAGAGCCGGGTTAAGTTCCACTTGGCCCGGATTTTGTATACTTCGAATATGCATACACCTAGAGCCGGGTTAAGTTCCACTTGGCCCGGATTTTGTATACTTCGAATATGCACACACCTAGAACCGGGTTAAGTTCCACTTGGCCCGGATTTTGTATACTTCGAATATGCACACACCTAGAGCCGGGTTAAGTTCCACTTGGCCCGGATTTTGTATACTTCGAATATGCACACACCTAGAGCCGGGTTAAGTTCCACTTGACCTGGATTTTGTATACTTCGAATATGCACACACCTAGAGCCGGGTTAAGTTCCACTTGGCCCGAATTTTGTATACTTCGAATATGCACACACCTAGAGCCGGGTTAAGTTCCACTTGGCCCGGATTTTGTACACTTCGAATATGCACATAACTAAATCAACTTTGCTTTTCTCAGGTTACCACCAATCGTCGGAGCGCTGAGTTTCAGTGCCTCTTGGACACACACAAGGGGCTGCGCTCGAAACATTCTGCATTTCTCGCTGAGTTCGACAAAAGGGGTAAGTTTCCTCTTTGCCTTTTCTTCCATCTTTCTTTGTCTTTCCCTGCCGGATTAATTTGTCATTCGGACTGCGCAGCCGGGGTAGAGGCCGAAAACAAAATCATGAGGAAGAACTTGGATGAGATAAAAGGTAACTAGGTTTGGCTAATCTCCTTCTGTGCTCTTTCTCCTTTTCTTCTTGGCTCGGCAGATATTCATACCTCGGCTTTGCCGGGTCAACAAACTGTTTCAGCATCTCTTGAAGATAGTGTGCCCGTGCCTGATATGATGCTGCATTTTCTCGAATAAGCAGGGCAACATCAGGCCGAACTCAAGAAGAAGGATGATGAGCTCGCCCAACTCCGAGCCAAAGACGATGAAATTTCCAAACTCAAGGCTGAAATGAAAAAGCTCAAGGCGCTCCATAAGGCTGAGATGGACAAGGCTGACCAAGATTTCACTGAGGAGCAAGAGCGCCTCAACCTCCAACTTGCAAAGGATCAAGAACTGCTGAAGGAGGCCGACGTCAAGCTTGAGTCGGCAATTGCTGAACTTGAGCAGCTCCGGACGAGACGTGATAATTGCACCAAGGAGCTGACTCGGATCCATAGCCACGTCTCCCGTAAACTCCTTTCCTTAAGCTGACGTGAATTTCTTCGAGTTAAGTTCTTTTACTTATCCTACTTGTTTTGTCTGCAGATAAATTCCTAGAGGGCGATGCCATTGCATCCAATGCCGTTACCAAGTTCTGCCAGCAGAGAGGTACTCCATCTGGTCCCGGCTCCATTCCTCTTGACTTGGAGGATCTGATAGTCAGCCTATCCTCCCGAGTTGAAATCATGAAGAACTATGGTTTGGGTCTCCTAGATTCATCTGTCCGGATCTTTCGTGCCCTCTGGCTTGATGAGGATGTTCCGAAGGGATCCACAACTCTGATTGCCAAGTTAATGGAGTGCGAGACCTAGCTTGACCTCTAGAGGGAATCCACCGCACGTGCCGGAGCTGAGACTGTCCTCCACTTTGTTCTCTCATGGTACGAAAAGTTAGACCTGAAGCTTTTCGAGTGCCTGCGCACCGGATCAAAGTGGTCAACTTACCCGGATTGGGTAGCTCGGCGCAAGGCTTGTGCTCATAACCTCATCCAGTTTGCCCTCGTCCATCAATGGAATGAAGGACCAAGCTTCCTTGACGCTGTTGACGACGAATATGTCGAAAATGGCTCGGGCGGTGATGAAGGGGACGAAGCTTTGGATATTGAAGAAAATGAATACGATGAAGCTGATGCCGGAGTTCCACCTGCTGCTGCTCCTTGAACGTAAAAAAACACTTTGAATTTTATCAGATCCCTGGTATGCCGGGTGTAGATGTATTGAGTACACAGATCATATTTTGCTACTAAGTTGCTTATGCCGGATTAACTTGGGCATAGTCCCCGAGTTTCATTTTCTTGTTTCTCCAATTTCCTAGCTCGGCTCGTGTCTACCTTGATTCGGTTTTGTGACTTACGAGACCGAGTTTTAAAAATTGACTTAACAATACTTGGAAACTTTAGGATTAGCTCAAAATAACCCAACACGGTAAAGGTAAAATAAACACGGGGTTAGTCCGAACAATAAACGTCGGCTTGATTACGTTCCTTTCCTTAGTCGTTTTTCGTGTGCTGCGTATTTCCAAACTTGTTCTCTTGCTTGCCATGAAGCCAATTCTTGTTGGACAGCAGCAAGTCGAAGAGTTGAGTTTTTGGTGCTCACACACTACTAATATGGCTTAGGTAGAAGCAACTTAAGCCAGCCGACATGAAAATAAATAACTAACACAAAGGACGAATAATATTACTAAGGCGGTCCCCGAGTTACTGCTCGAGGTGCCAAGATTTCATTGATAAATTCATTTCTGGCATATATACCAACATATGAGAGACTTGGATACACACACTTGTTTGTTAAGAGTAGAATGGACGAAGTAGAGCTACATTCCATGGACGCTTAGATTCCTCGCCAGACTTGTCCGCCTTGTTCTTCTCCTGTGGTTTTGCATCGATAAGATAATAAGAGTCATTGTGCAATGCTTTGCTCACAATGAATGGCCCTTCCCATGGGGGGGATAACTTATGCATGCCAGCAGTACGTTGTACCAGCCGGAGTACCAGATCACCTTCTCGGAAAACTCGGGGCTTACTTTCCGGTTATGATAGCGTCAGAGATTTTGCTGATATATGGCAGATCTGGACAATGCCAATTCTCTCGCTTCTTCCAGCAGATCAACATCATTTTGCCGGACTTCTCGCACTTCGGCTTCTGTGTATAGGGTGACCCTAGGCAAATCATGCTCTATGTCGGCTAGTAATACAGCTTCTGCCCCATATACCAGAAAAAATGGCGTATAGTCTGTTGATCAATTAGGAGTTGTTCTTAAACTCCATAGTACCGCTGGTAGTTCTTCTATCCAGCACCCCGCTGATCTTTGCAGCGGCTCAATGAGCCGGGGTTTTATCCTGGATAATACTAATCCGTTAGATCTTTCCATTTGTCCGTTCGATGCGGGGTGGGCTATCGAGGCAACGTCCAGCCGGATCTTCTTATCTCGGCAGAATCGCGCAAATGCTCCTTCAGCAAAATTGGTGCCATTATCTGTTATGATACTGTGAGGATAGCCATATCTCAAAATGATATCTTTGAGGAATGTCACGGCTGTAGCTCCATCACATTTTCTTATCGGCTTCACCTCAATCCACTTCGTAAACTTGTCAACCATGACCAAGATATGGGTCATATTTCCTCTTGCCGGTTTAAACGGGCCAACCATATCCAAACACCATACGGCAAATGGCCATGTGATTGGTATGGTCTTGAGCTCCGACATTGGCATGTGTGTCTTGGTAGCATACCTCTGACAACCATTGCATTTTCTTACCAGATCCTCTGCTTGTTCCAAGGCACTTGGCCAATAAAACCCATGTCGGAAAGCTTTTGCTACCAAGGCTCTGGACTAGGCGTGATGCCCACATTCCCCTTGATGTATATCTCGGAGGATGTCAAGCCCTTCTTCCGGGTCAACACATCGTTGGAGAATGTTTGTGACACTTCTCTTGTATAGCTCAGAATTGATGATCGTGTATGCCTTTGCCCTCCTCTGGGTTTGCCTTGAAAGCACTTCTTCGCTGGGCTAAGTTCCATCTTTCAGGAATTGGAATATGGGCAGTGCCCAAGCTGGTATGGCTCGCACCGGGAACACTTCCTCGTCAATTTCCATTTGATCCACCGACATAACCTCACCCGGATCTTGCTGCGTAGTCCCCGGGTCTTGCGAAGCAGTCCCCGGGTTTGTCGAAGCAGTCCTCGGGTTTCGTGAACTACTTCCCGCATCAATGTCCATGGGTACAGCTTCCGATTCCGGATTTGCCGGGATATAAATTGACTCAGACTCTGGGGATGGCCTGATAGATGGTTTTCTGAGGTGCTCTAGTGCTACCCCTAGCGGGATTGCTTGTCGGGTTGATCCGAGTTTCGACAGTACGTCGGCAGCCTCATTTTCCAGCAGGGGTAAGTTGTGAAATTCGCATCCCTCAAAGTATCCTGATATCTTCTGCACATGAAATCTGTACAATGCCATATTTGCATCCAAAGCATCCCAATACCGTGAGACTTGCTGGACTACCAGATCGGAATCGGAATCACCAAAGCATTGGATCCGGCGTATTCCAACTTCTTTTGCCACTTGGAGCCCATGCACAAGCGCTTCATATTCTGCCACATTGTTCGATGCTGCAAAATGGATTTGTAGCACATATTCCAGCTGGTCCTTAGGCGAGGTAAGCACAACTCCGACGCCTAACCCGGTTTTTGTTTTTGATCCGTCAAAGTGCATTCTCCAATAGTTCGGATCTGGCAACGGTGGCTCATATTGCACCTCGGCCCAATCCACAAAAAAGTCGGCCACAGCCTGAGACTTGATCGCATCTCTCCTGTCGTACTGTGGCGCATAAGGGGCTAGCTCAATTGCCCATTTTGCAATCCGGCCACTTGCATCCTTATTGCTCATTATCTCAGATATGGGGGCTTCACATATTACTTTGATGGGGTGTTCTTCAAAATAGTGCTTTAGCTTCTTAGCCGCCATATGCACACAATATGCCATCTTCTGATAGTGAGGATAGTTTTGCTTTGAAGCTGATAATACCTCGCTCAGATAATATACTGGCCTTTGCACTGACTTACCCTCCTTGTCGCGCTCTACCACAATTACTGCACTTACAACTCGGTTGGTTGCGGCTATATAGAGAAACATTGGCTCCTTTGGTAGTGGAGAGGCTAACACTGGTGCAATGGCTAACATTTTCTTTAATTGGATAAAGGCTTCATTGTCCTGCGGCGTCCAAATGAACTTGTCCGACTTTTTCATAAGTTGATAGAGAGGCAGTGCCTTTTGTCTCAACCGACATACAAACCAACTTAAGGATGCCAGGCAACCAGTGAACTTCTGGACATCGTTAAGACACTTCGACAATTCCATTCGCTCTATGGCCTGGATTTTAGTTGGGTTAACTTTGATACCTCGGCTGGAGACAAGAAATCCGAGTAATTTTCCAGCCGGGACACCGAAGGTACATTTCTCCGGGTTAAGCTTCATTTGGAACCTCCTTAAGTTCGCGAACCTTTGCCGGATATCATCAAGGAGCGTTTTGCTTTCCTTGGTTTTTATTACCACATCATCTACATACACTTGCACATTCCGACCAATCTGATCATGCAAACATTTTTGCATACATCTTTGGTACGTCGCCCCTGCATTACGTAAACCAAAAGGCATGGTGCGATAGCAATAAGCCCTGTACGGGGTAATAAACACAGTCTTTATTTAATCATTTGGGTTCAAAGGTATCTGGTGGAAACCAGAATATGCGTCTATGAATGACAACAGTTCACACCCAGCAGTAGAATCTATGACTTGATCTATCCTTGGCAGTGGGAATGGATCTTTTGGACACGCCTTATTCAGGTTCGTGTAATCGATGCACATACGCCAAACCACTGCCACATTCGGATCATCTTTCTTCTTTTCCACCAGCACTGGATTAGATAGCCAATCCGGGTAAAACACTTCCATGATGAACCCAACTGCTAGGAGCCGAGCTATCTCATCTCCAATGACTTTTCTCCTATCTTCGGCGAAGCGGCGGAGAGGTTGCTTCACCGGCTTTGCCCCGGGTCTCACATTCAAAGAGTGTTCGGCCAACTCTCTCGGAACACCTTGCAAGTCATGTGTGGACCAAGCAAAGATATCCCGATTCTCATGGAGGAAGTTGACGAGCTCGCTTTCCTATTTGTTATTTAACCCGGCACCAATTGTTACGGTGCGCTTTGGGAACAAATCATCAACATGCACTTTCTTGGTATCCTTTGTTGCTTGAAACGAGACACTTCCATGCAGGTTACTCAGCACCGGCATATACTACTATGTGGATTGAGCCAATGCCGCCACTTCCTGGATCTTTCTTTTCTCTTGCGCGATTACGAGTGACTCGGCCAGGTTAGACCCGGCTGACGCACACTCAATGGAACGTCGGAAATCTCCTGCTATAGTAATTACTCCATTTGGCCCAGGCAGCTTCATCCAAGTAACTGATGTGAGTACTTGCCATGAATTTGTTCAGGGCTGGCCCGCCGAGTAACGCGTGATATGCGCTCTCCAAATTGACGACCTCGAACTCCAAATTCTCAATTCGGCAGTTGTCTCTCGTACCGAACAATACGTCAACCCAGACTTTGCCAATGGGTTCACAGGAAATGCCTGGTACAATGCCATGGAAAGTTGTCCTTGTAACCTGGAGCATGTTCTCCGAGATACCCAACTTGCGCATTGTGTCCACATACATGATATTGATGTTGCTGCCATTATCAATCGGCACCATAGAGAATCTTACATTGATATTTGGTCCGATGAACGTTGGGTCCAGCACTAGCGCATACGAACCAGGGCTTGGCATAAGCTTGGGATGATCTTTGATACTCCAGGTAATTTCCTGATCCGACCAAGGCATATACCTCGTCACTGCTGGCATAATTGCATTCACCTCCATATGTCGGCGTTGCAAGCCCTTTCTATCCATTTCCTCCGTGGTAAACACGCAGTAACTTTGGTGATGCTCTCTGTATTCGTTTCTCCCCTCATTGTCAGGATATCTTTGATCTGGATGATGCTGGCTTTCCACATGATGCACCGCATCCCTTCTCTCATGGTTTTCATACCTTGGCGGAGGTGGTGGCAACATTAACTGTTGCATGTTCGCTCCGGAGAGCAATTGCTGTCGGGGTAACTCCTGTCGAGGCTGATCATTCCGAGGTGCCGGAGCATTTCCTGAGCCATTTTGTTCTATCTTCCTCATCCACTCACATTGCCGCGTCGTATGACCCGCTGGGTTATTCGGATTTGGCGTGTGAAATTTACACGGCTGATCCAGCATTGCCTCATACGTATACCTCGGCCTGTCTTTCTTCTCTTGCCACTGCTTCTTTTGTCTGGGCGTCCAAGTTTTCTTGCCATCATTTCTCGGGGTCCACTGTTGCCCTCCAGTTTTCTGACGCTGATTACTCCCTGCTCTGGGTTGGTCTTGATTTACCGCAGCAACTTGTTGCGAACTGTAAAGGTAATCCGGTCTATCATCTCTTCTCTTACCCCGGTAATCATTTCGCCGGGATGATCCGGCTCCATCTCGCTGGCAGTACTCCTCACTTGACTCGTTTGCCATAAGGCGGGGTTGAGTCGGATCACCCAAAGCATATGAATCAGCAATCCGGATTGTCTCCGCCAGTGTAGTTGGCATATCCCTTTGTAACCTTTGCCATAGCATGCTTGCATACCTACACCCCTGTGCAAACCAAGCTATGGCCTGCGACTCAATCACGCCCTCACATGAGTTTCGCACAGTGCACCAGCGGGTTAAGAACTCCCGGTCTGTCTTATTCGGTCTCTGCTTGCACATTGCTAAGGTCTGTGGCCAATTCGGCCTCTGATACGTGCTCGAGAAGTTACTGTTGGAGACTGTCCTAGGAGAGCCTAGAATATTCCAGGGAGTGTTAGTACATTAGTGCTGTCCTAGGAGTGCCTGGAACATTCCAGTATGTTGTAGTCTAAGTTAGTGTCCTACCTGATTCTAGAGTATTCTATAGTGTACTAGTTAAGATGTACCTAAGTTCAGCTATATATATATATAAGAGGGTGTGGAGGTCCAAGGGACTGGCCCATCCTAGATTTTTTCCCCTAAAGACTACAGTTACTGACAAACATTTCCTCAAAATCAATCCAGCAGTTGATACTTCCGGGTGGTAAATTGTTTAACCATACGCTGGCCCCTCCAGCATCTGGGTACATATCTCACTGCCCATCTCAGATTGCCTGTGGCAATTTCCACTGCTGTTGCGTAATTAATCAACCAATCCTCTGGCTTGGTACTGACGTCATATGTCTTTGTGCCTGTGGGTAACTGGAAGTTAGGTACTGGGGGTTCTTTCATGATCCGGGGCCCAAAGCACGCTGGACCCGGAGGACCTTGACACTCAATTTGCTCCGACCTATAAAGCCGATCCAGTTTTAACCTGGCGTCATCAGGCATCAAGTTCCTGCTTCCCAGCCTAGACCCTATCACATGATAATCCGGCCTAGGGTATCCTGCGTTCACCATTACCGAATCACCATCATTGTACCTATCTTTCTCTTATGGAGCGCCCCTCTGTTGCATACCTTGGCCGGCACTTCACTCTTACCGTGGTATATTCCGCTGCTGCGGTTGCCCTGCACCCGCCGAGTTACGCTGTTTGGCATTGCCGTTTACAACGTTTCTCTGACCGGCATTGCCTTGGTAGCGGTTACCTCGGCCAGCTTCACCTCGGCTGACACTTCGTCGATCCTCATTTCCCTGCACTTCTTTTCCTTTCCCTGCCCTTGTCGGGTCATATGGGACTATCTGTGTGTTCCTCCTGGCCGAGGTTACCACCCCCTCTCTCCTAGGACCACCATGAGGAGATGATGTAGCTCCATCGGATTTCTCCGGGTTACCCACTGCCGAATAAACAATCTTGGAAGCCCCAGCTCTTTCCGGGTTAGCCCTGAGCAACTCCTCATTCTGTCTGTTAGCGATCCGAACTAACTCATTGACCCTTTCCTGCTGTCTTTGCCGGGCTTCACCCGTCAAGCCCTCTAACTCGGATGCAGCTGCAGCTGCTGCTCTGAGGTTCTTTGCCGAGGTGCTATACTTCGGCAGCCCCATGGACAGAATGTTCTTTGATTCCTCAATTCTAGTATCACCTTCTTTGTTCATTTCACTAATGAGGTTTCTCCCCTTCACTTTTACAGCATCTACCTTATTTGCCTTTGTGTACTCGCGCAGTGTCATGTTCAACGACTGCTGAGCCGCAGCTATCTTTTTCGCACCCTCCAGTATTTTCTGCCTAGTTTCCTCTAACTCGGCCTGTGCCTGAGCCGGATCTACCACTGCTGCTACTGGGCTTGCTAAGCTATCTATTGTCTGCTGCAACACATTCTCTGGCCTCTCTAGCGGAGGACCTCTACTTTTCCTCGGTGCTTTGGGTGTTACCTCCGGATCTGGTGCTGGATCTTTGCTCGCGTCAGCGCCAGGCGCCGTCATCATCACCTCAGCGCGGTCATGGGAGCGAGTGGTACGCGCTCCATAAACCGCGCTAAGGGGTGGCTCTCCTCCTTCGACGACGTGCCGCGGATGAACGCACGACACATCGATGCCGACGTAGATCTTGTGAGCGCCAAGCTTGACGAAGATGCCGTTGCGTGGAAGAGGACGCGTGCCGAAGCAACCAGCATTGTCACTGACGTAGTCTAGCGCTCCGAAGCGCTGAACGAGCCCGAAGACGATGCGTTCGCCGTTGTCGATGAGGTTTCCCGTCCGAATCTTCACTCCTGCTAGCGCCGCTAGCCCCACGGTGGGCGCCAACTGTCGTGGTGGTGTCACGGCAGATGCCATGGATAGGCTAAAGGTGGGGCCAACATGCACTAGAGGAATCCAGGAAGGGATAGTGTGGTGATTCCACACACAGATGCTTTGTATTCACTGTGTTCACAAGGTTTACAATGCCCCTCGAGCTGTATTGGGGAGAGGAGGAAGAAGGAGCTCTCTTACTTTCACCACTAGCTAGCTCCCAGGAACCAACTACCAAATGCCAACTAAAAAAGATCAACCCCTTCTACAGATGCCCTAGCCCTCCTTATAAAGGGGTGGCTAGGTCTCCAATTAGGATACGTGGATATGCCTCTTTCCAAAATAGCAAACGACCGGATCACTTTTCGCCATCGTAAGCTATGCAAAGGCTACGTGAGCCTCTGCGACGCCAGCGTCATCCGACACAGGCCGCGTCACCCTTGTCGGCCACGCCTCGGTGGTCCTTCCCTCTGTCCGCTTCGCTCATGCTCCAGCGTACAGTGACCACCCTTTTGACCAGCGAGATACCTTCCTTCTCTTGCAAGCCTGATATAACCCGGATCGTGCCTGGTTAGTCCGGCCCCGTGAGTACCTGCATACAAGTTACATAAATCCTGCCGGCATACAACATACGTCGGCCGGGACTCAGTTAGGCGGACATCCTCTGCTCCGGGTTACTCCGTGATTCGGCCTGCCTTGAGATGACTTGGCCAGCATTCGCTTTGATCTTGCCGTACCTCGGCTAACTCGGCCTTTATACCCCGGCGTGACCCTACCCGGGGGTATCCCCCAAACATATAGTTCTATTTCGTGGGCCAAACAGTGTTAGTTTATGTCCTGTTTGTACGCATGGTAGAGCAGTGGTTTTGGATTACGTTTTCATTACTTCACTACTTCGTAGAGTGTAGACTGTAGTTGTTGTATTACTTGTATGAGTGTTCATTGCTTAGTCTCATTTTCTTTAGAGTTATAAAGATGACTTTTCCCCCAGAATTCACATGACCTTCATTAAATTGCTATACTGAAGAACAGTTTGTTACTTATACCGAACTGTATTTTTTCTATTACCTATTGACTGGACTAACAATACCATATTTACCTAACAACCCGTATGGATACCCTTGTTGGAAGTGAGAGGAAACTTAACAGGAAATTGGTAGAATGGTGGGCCTGTAGTAAGAATGTAAGATCTGTATCAACTACACATGTTTAACCAAAATTTAATCATTTAACATATCCAGCATTTATTTGATCTCTAGTATATTTTTTTATGAATATCATAGATTTCTGTAAAGATTATTTATCTTCCAGTTTGTTTTCTTATACAGGCAATACAAAGAATATTTGGAGCATATTTTGGAATATCTGACATATTTTCTGCGTCGCACAGAGCCATTGCAAGATCTTCAGAAGATTTTTACAAAGGTCGGCCTTCTTGTACATTGTAGTACCTTGTCTTCCTTCTTTGCTCCCACCTGCTTATGTGATGACATGGTCACTTAAGACCATGTTTAAGACCATGTTATCTACTTGCAAAACTGTAGAGAAATCAGGCTGCACCTAGCTTAGCCTATCCAATATCCAATTCAAAAATAGCTTGTATTGCTGCCTTTCCTATCTCTTTATAAAGTCAGTCAGTCCCAGTGTTAGGCAGAGACCATTGTCAAAAGATTGTTTTGCTAGGACGCTTGCTTGAATCTAGCTACTTGAAAAATAGCCTTTTTGCACTCTGTACGGTATGGCTACAAACCAAATGAAGAAGTCAGAAGCAGTTTATGACTGTGGAAGCTTGCTGATAGTAAGGAAGCCATGATCTTTCTATCAGATTGCCTATTTGTCTATCTGTCTGGTGAAGAAAGAATGTAAAATACTCTCAATAGGGCAAGCACCCAATACCTCAAAGAGTTCAGGAAGACCCACCATCCACATGCTAGCGGTTCTTATCGTGATGTCTCACAGTTATGTCTACTTATGGAGTTGCTTGTGATGGGGCTGGCATAAATGTTTGACATAGAACAACCACATCCTCATATAGGTTAAGAACTAACACACAAATTGTATGTACACCTGCGCAGTTGGAAAGTGAGTGTGAAGAACAGTGGGCCAATGGCGAAGTACCTGGCTGGGAGAATAAGGGCACATAAAAAGAATCTGTGGTGCAAGAGTCTGAAGTAGACCTTGATTACTATGATTCTGTTGAAGAACTTGTAGAGCTTGGTCCAGAAAAGTTGAAAGAGGTTCGATCTTGTAACAAAGTATTATTAGCGAACATTCTATTTAGTTTCATCTTTCACTTGGCCTTCCTATTTATCTAATTACACTTTTATCAGGCTCTAGCTGCTCGTGGACTGAAAGGTGGTGGCACTGTTCAACAGCGTGCGGAGCGACTTTTCTTGCTTAAGGTGACTATTAAACGCTATTGTATCCTTGCTGTCATTTTTATGGCTATTTTTCAGTTCTAAATTTGCTGTCAATGATCATATTTTGCAGCATACACCATTCGAACAATTGGACCACAAGCATTTTGCAAAAGGTTCACGTGGTTCTGTCTCAAATGTGCCTTCTAATGGCAACAATTCCAAGGATGATTTGAAGAAGGAAATTGCTTTGATCGAATTAAAGATGAGGCGCCTGTGTGAGATTCTCGATGAGGTCAGCTGTTCTTTCTTATTTGGGTGCAGTAACATGTGCAAGTCAAATTTTCTTAACCCATCTCAGCATTTTTAAGTTAGACATGATCATGCCTTTTTAGTGAGGATTGGCCTTGTCCCATGACAGATTTCTTTAGATTTTTATGATTTGTTGTGAAGTTGTCTGCCTTTTATCATTTGCCCAAGTTGGTGCAACGGTTTCAAATGCCCCAATATTGAGCTGACATCTGATGATTTTCCCTAGGAGGGGTTTTACACATACGAACTCACAATTTAAGCCATCCTTCAGAAAGACCTCTCTCTGAAGAAAATCCCCTTCGGCAAATCATTGAAGCAGCTCAAATTTGCTGCATTTTAAATGCAGTCAGACCAACATGGGCAAATGATCAAAGTCATACCTACTTTGGGTCAAATCGTTAAAAGCCTTAGCAGTATAAATACAGATCTAAATTTATGAGAGAACTTGAACCCAAATGGTGTTGTAACACTCTTTAACTTATCTGAGAAGCTCGACTATTTACAATGTATCTGAAAGAGGCCCTTGGTATGATTTGGAAAAAATGTCATCAAGTGAGCAAAATGATGATACATCAATACCAATCATGAATCATGAATAGCAGAAGTTGTTGTTACCCAGGTGCTGCTGTGACTTACCTAAAGCTACAGCTAGATTCGGAGCCAGTATTCCAATGTGTATGGGATTTAGTTTATTAGTTTTCTTGAGGTTTACAAAGGTTTCTCATTGTTACTAGGACTTCTAATCAGCATTCAACAAATGTTCTTATAACTTTGTGTGTATCTTGAATTTAACCTGGGGCTCATATGTTTATGTTCCGTGCAGGTCATTGTAAGAACAAAGGAAAATGCGGAGAAGAAATTGACTTTGACTTATGAAGAAATGGAAGCAGAACGAGAAGAGGTACTGAGCTTCCCGTGACTAGCGACTAATCTTTATGTTCTGTTTTCTAAAATAATCTGAACTTTCGTCTTCTGTATTTTTTTATAGGAAGTACAAGCTGATAGTGAAAGTGATGATGAAGACCAACAAATATACAACCCTCTCAAGTTACCAATGGTTGGGATGGAAAACCTATCCCCTATTGGCTCTATAAGCTTCATGGTCTTGGTCAGGTAACCACTAGCCAGTCTTGTCATTAACCCAGTTAATTATCATTTATCCTTCTTTCATTATACTGTCAGTATTTGGAGCTACTAAATGTTTTGCTACAAAAATAAATGTTCAATTTAAATGCCTGCTACCATGTTTTGCATGTGTCGACTTTTAGACTGAATTTGAACATCAATGGCATAGTCATTATTATCTGCCCAGATATTAGGAGCATGTTTGATAGTAGAGCACTCATGTTTTAACTGCAAAAAATTGTCATCAGGAATTCAAGTGCGAGATATGTGGCGACCACAGTTACTGGGGGAGAAGGGCTTATGAACGCCATTTCAAGGAGTGGCGCCACCAGCATGGGATGCGATGCCTTGGTATTCCTAATACTAAGAACTTCAATGAAATCACATCCATTGAGGTATACCGCCATAGTCGATATATTTGGTTGTTCAGTTGTACTATGTGTAAACAATGCCCTACATAAATTCTTGTGGATAAACATTGAACATGGACAACATGCACTATTTCTGCTTGGTCATTTGTTTTGCCACAAAGTGCTTTGACATGCCTGATTCATGTTTGGCAGGAGGTGAAGGCACTCTGGGAGAGAATACAATCAAAGCAAGGGCTGAACAAGTGGCGGCCAGACTTGGAAGAAGAGTACGAGGATACGGATGGCAACATCTACAACAGAAAGACTTATACCGACCTGCAGCGCCAAGGCCTGATATAGAATTGTATGTCTGATCCTAGTGCACTGTTGCGGCGTGCTAAAATGGTTAGTCTACTGTTGTATGCAGATCTGTTGACTTTCCTGGTTGTTGTAATCTCGTATTGACATACATACATTTGTAGCGATGGTAATCTGGAGATCACTGTTTTCTTCGGGCATGTTCCGTGTTTTGTTCGGGCAAGTTCTCTTTTTTGTGTTAGGATCAAGCAGGAGAAGAGACACACTCTCTGCATGACGGATTACTCGCTGTGTGCTAAGGGATGGTATGGCATCTGAGGCAGGTGACTTGCTACACCTCCTAAAGCTAACGTTTTTTTAAGATGATGGTTGCTTTTGGATGAACTGTGAATCTGCAAACTGTGATGAAAACATAGGAAGGTTGGTAAGTGATTTTGCATTTTGTGCATCTTCAAAAAATCATCTACTTTGAGAACCTGTGAAATCCAACTAAAATTTGGAACATACTTACAATTTATCAGCATCTTTGTAATATTCGCTAATTTCAAGGTGCAAAAACACCATGAAGAACCGGGCCAAAGTTTTGTCTTCCAATGTACCCAAAGTATTCGAAGCAATTTGTAATGTAAGTTAAATTTTCACAACAATATAAGCATTTTTTTTTCACACAACACAGTAATATTTTGTTTGCATGCCATATGATCTCGTAGGATTTACAATTCTCTGATAAATTTTATGTCCAGAACTGCAAATCTCTACTAAAACGACAACATGGTTTATGTTAAACTGTCAAATGTTCTCCGGGAAAAATATAGTTTAGATTTCAAATCGGACCAAAGTAACATCAATTAGAGTTTATTTTATGCAACACACACGTTTTGTAGTGTAAATTTGGTGTAGAGAAGGGGTTACTGGGGCCATTGTATTTTTCAACATACTTGTGCAGAACAATACATCAGCCATCGTGCAGTGCAGTAGTCAGTTTCTCACACTGTTTTTACAAAGGAGACAAAGACGACCAATTTTTTTTCCCACTTGCTGTAGGTCCGCTAGATTGATCTCAGAAAACAAACAACTCTTTCAAAGAGCAAAAGCAAATCAAACAACAGAGAAATTGAGATAGTATCTCTTACACTCTTCTCTAGAGTTTAAACCTACAAACAATACCTGAGATCAAACAATCTACTCCCCCTTAACCTTTTGATGATGCCACCTGGCGGCAAGGGTGCACCAATACGTGGACGCACAAAAGCCAGCAGGGAAGATGGACAAGAAATATATAAAGATATGTGGCGCTACTCCATGGACACCCAGAAATCTCCAATGTCTGCTGCCCAGGCCACCTTGGAAAGCCCTTCCATAATCAACAATGTGGCTGGAGGGAAACCAAAGATGGCAAGAAATATATTTGAACCCAACAAAGACTGTCCGTGGGAGGAACTTCATACCAAGCTGTGCTTTCAGCGGCCGACAAAACAGACACATTGGGAGGGATCACAATCAGGGAACAAAGCTGAGCAGTAGAAAAATTAATTAATTATTGACATCAGCCCCAGCCCTATTGAGATGGAAGTGATCACCATCGTGGCCTTTAGAAGTTTCCATTCAACACCAGCAGAGTATGGTGAACCAAACATGTATGGCGTACAGGACGATCAACAAAATAGTGGAGAGCACCACTCAAAATCACTGCACTTTTCATTGGTGTACCATCAATAATTTGACTAATGTAGTGTGGTAGTAGTGAAACAATCACTGCCCAAATTTGGATATAACAAGCAATACTCTTTGCAGCTTGAAGCCATTTCCATGATCCACCCTCAGTTTGCAGAATATCAGCACTACCCTTCATATTACAGTCATTCATTGATTTTCCCTCAGTTTTTGGCTCCATCAGCAAGAGCAGCAGCGACTATTGGGAGGGGTACCAGGAGCAGTGCAAAAGGAATCATATACACACCAACCGAAAAGAACTTGCTTTTTTTTTTGAACGGAAAAAAAGCAAGTTATCTCAAGAAGGTTATTCACAGATCGGACCACCCCTTAATTAAAGCAGCATGTAAAAAAATCTCAGATGAAATCAGCAGAACTATGTTTTAAGCATGTGCTTTATTTATAAAGAATAGAGAAGGCATATTTTGCTGAAAAATGGAAGTGAAGCTTTTCAACACAATAATAAGCCTACTAATAACAACATAAGATTCTCAGCAAGCCTAGTCTTAACATCCATAGCGAATTGTTATGAACAACTACCAGGGGCAAGTTATTTTGTCTCTGATAACCAAGAATATTGACCTCAAACGTTTCCTCTAACTAAAATATTCACAATGTCAATAACTACAACATGGAAATACTAACCCAATAAGAACTGACCTTCCACCCCTTACAAGAAAGGGAGATTTAGCATTCTCATTTCTGAGATAAAATGTTGGTGAAAATTCTAAAGAAACTGCATAAACTTGGTAGTCACGGAACGCGCCATGAGATCCAGTGGGCACTCCAAGAGTCTACTTCACCAAAATGGCAACAAAAAGTGAATGAAGGTACACCATTCAGTTACCTGGTTTTAAATAGAGTTAGCAAGGTTTGCAGTGCCCTCCACATAATCAGGGGCTGCAATATCAAGCTTCCAGTATGTCCGGGTTTATTTTTCTCAACAAACTTCCAACGGTTTGAATTACTTCAGCAATAACCCCCCTAGCCATGCAGAAGTCAATAAAGAGCTAATGCTAATCCTCTCGATGTTCACACAGAAACCTTGTCTATGAACAGCTAAGTAGTGCACCACATTCAGGAGGTCCAAGTTTGGCATTTGGCCATTAGATGCCTCTGCGTACATTGTTACACTGTCTCTATCACCATAGCTCCTGGTTTCCCCAACTTTAAATATGAGAGCAACGGCCATCGTTCCAGCACGTTTTAAATCCGTAATCTCGGCCTTCTCTGCAATACATTTTCCTGAACTCTCTGAGAATTATAAGGAGTAACCAACACTGTTGCTTCTGTCCATCACCCCTAGGAGCTCGTATAATGCCAAATGTATTTGTTCCATAGTTCATGTAGGTGCCATTAGGATGCATCGTCAAATCGTTTGTCATGGAACTGAAGAACTTCAGTGGATGAAAATGCTTGCTATGAGGGAGGAATTCATGGTAACACACTTCTGCACCCAAATCTTTCATTTGTTGCACTATGAATTTTGGCATTCCCCTGTGACATTTGCAATATGGAACACATATAAAAATACTATTTACTCTTGGAAATTCCAATATTAAAGTATTCTTCCTTCACTTATCAATTATTATTTATTGACATTTATTCCATGTGCGCATTATCACCATCAGAAAATGACACGTCCTTAACTTCAGTTTTAACTAACATATGGCAAAATTGGTTCTCTATGTCTGTTTATAAGCATTACTCTTCAAAAATTAACTTCAAAATTTAGAGTTGCATGGATACCCACCTATATGCCTCTTACTACAATTGCCACTAATATAAGTGTTAGAGTGAGCATTACAGATTTCATCACAGAAGCACTTTAATAGCAGGGTCGAAATATATTACAGATCAATAAGAATATGTGTAAAAGAAACAATGCAAGTCCACTATCAGCAGAAGAAGATGCACGTAAAACAAGGAATTTATATAGAATAACTTACATTCGACCTTTTGATTCCCTTGCGGCAGCTTCAATTCCTTTGATAAATTTGTTAGCTTCAACGACATCTTCAGTTGAAAATAATGGATTTGCAGAGCCTAATTCGCATAAGTTCCAAACTAAAATTATGCTTCACCTTTGAATGGCCACACACTAATTGCGTACATGAACTGATAGACTGCCACTAGCGGTTGAACTATTGGCATTCAAATACAACAGTAGGGAAAATTAGAAGTTTGTCGTCACTATTGAATCATAACCATCCCAAGCCACCATGTCATATCATACTCAACTCTCTAAGTTGGGACAAACGAGTTAGAAGTTTTGCTATGTTTTGTCTAACTTCAGATGACTAAGTTGGGTACTATTTCCGGAGAGGAATTGCAGTTGGTGGGAGCCCGTAACATCCCCATCTTGTGCTGCAAGATAACAAATTTAGTATCTCCGAAAGGATAGCATTTGAGCAGCGGTCATTGGTCAGGTTTAGTGCAAAGTAAGGAATACGGAATAGAGTAAGGCTCGACATGACTTGGAGAAAACTTTGCAACAGGTCACACACGTAAGGAAGTGTGTTATGGCAATAAGACCAGGAACGTTTGTGGAAAAAGTAGCGCACCTCTCGAGAGTGTATAAAACATGTCATGCTACTCCTTATCCAAGAAACGGATTGTGAACGCATCATGAAAAGGAACTTAAGAAAGTTCTAACAACGTGTGAAAACTGACAGACGTAGTTTTTATATATTAAAAACACCTTTGATGAGAAACCAGTTTGAAAATCAAAACAGGAACCTGGATGTTCAATCCATGGTTACGATCATCTATTAGAACTCGCTGAGTATGCTAGTACTCAAATTATCTTCTTAATGCTTACTAGACTGTGAGAATATCAAGACAAAGGAAACTAGCTTAAACAGAGACGATAGAGAGGTATATTATAAGGAACCGGATCTTTTAGGAGGCATTGAAGGAGTAGACTACGGTACAGAATATGGAGCAGAACCTAAAGATATGAAAACATAAGAATAGTCGTTAGGATAGTATAGATGAGTCGAGCAGCATAGATTTACCTATAATAAGTTGTTGAGCTCTAGTGATGTCATTGCTACTCAAATTAGTTAGTTTGAACTTCAACATTCGAAAAATTTCTCAATGGACTGATGAGGATTTCGAAACCTTTATACAATTTTGTTTAAATATTATGAACATGTAAAAGTCACGGACCCGCAATGTTTCTTATACCACTCTAAGGGATGTGATATTTGCGAAATGGAACTCCGTGAATATTATATCAACGACTTGTGCAATACAACCTGTAGTGGGGTGTTGGGTCACCGCAGCGACAAAAGCGAATCGACAAGGTGGAGGTGGTGAAGCAGAGTGCGGCAGATCTTGACCGGTGGTAGTGGCCGCAGCGGTCTGTGTTGCCGGGATCGAGTGGTCGGAGGCGAGCGACAATGCGGCGACGACATGAGGTCGCAAGAGGGGTGAAAGTCGTGGGTGCATGACCGTGCCTATGTATGTGCGCGTGAGTGAGAGAGAGTTGGGCCAGGGTCGGGTGGACCCCGACCTAGTTGGGCTAGGCCAGTTGGGTCCGGTTGGGCCAGCCGGACTGTCCCATATTTTGTTTTTCTTTAAGTAATATAAGGTAAAAAGAAATTTAAATAAGGATATTACTACAATTAACTGAGACTTTACAGAAATTTACAAGAAAATACATAAAAATAAATAAATATCATATTAATGTACACAAAACATTCTAGTATTCTCTAAATTTAAGGCGTGAGTAATTTTGAAGTTTATATACTTTATTTCAATTGATTAAACATTCTAGTATTCTTTATGTGCACAAATACTTAGAGCGGAATATTACCCTCATAGAGATATCTTAAAGACAGGTTCAAAATCAAACTTATCTTTTACGTGGCAAAGTATTTTTTCTAGGATTAACACTTTTAAGAGGGGTTGCATTTGGAGAGTGGGCAATGGGGAGATCATTAATACTACCTCCATTCTACTCCATCCGTTTCAAAATATAAAATGTTTTAGTTTTGTGAAGGGAGTGTATCTAGATCCATTTTAGTGTACAGATTCATCTAGGTTTGGAGTGAACCTAGATACACTCTCGTCAGAAAGCTAAAACATCTTATATTTTGAATGGAGGGAGTATAATGTAAGCCTTTTTAGCAAGCTGATTTAGCTTTCTAAAAAATCTTATATTGTGAAACAAAGGGAGTATATGGAATGATCCATAGATTCCATCTAACGCTTGAAGGAATATTTTAACACCGAAAGGAGGGGCAATCAACACTAAAGTTTTCGAGTTCATCTGAGCCGTGACTGTTGGAATTTAGTGAGTTTTAGGTTGTTGGCCCAATAGACAAATTCTGAAATTCTCTTTGGTCTATTTGTGCATGACAGCATATGGCTATGCTAGTGGTGCCAAAGTTTGGTCCCACATTGCTAGTTGAGTGAGAGTTACACCTCATTATATACTAGGCTGTTCCACCACTCACTAAGGTGTGAGAACAAGAGCAGCTCTGGCGCACTCCTCCGACGCCACCCGCCTCGCCACGCCTCGCCTCGTCTCGTCACGACGTGCGCGCCGCGGGTTACGGGAATCTCGCCGAGCCGAGCTTTATTTTTGCTAGTCAGAAAAATTAATCATGGATTAATTACGAGTCATTAACGGACGCGTTAATTAGTCAGGACATGGGCTAAGTCCCACGATCTCCATGACCTGCTCTATATAAGCCTCAGCGTTTACCCTAATCGACACGACCTACACACCGCGTCTCCTTCTAGTATATTGCGCCGCCGTTTTCGTCTTCCCCATCCCGGCTTGCGGCGTGCACCGCAGATCGGGACAGTAGGCCTCTGAACCCCGCCTTCTTGTGAACCTGTACATGTGAGGGGCGATCAGGTTTTTAGGGAGCGCTTCCGCGCGACTACTGACGTCATCACGGACGACTTCTTTCCTCACGAGGACTTCTTCCCGGACATCGGCAGCCTCTACATCGACAACATGGCCGACAACGCTGCCACCACCGCTGCAGCTACTGTTGCTGCCACCACCGCGGCTGCTGCTGCCACTGCTCTACCGTACGTAATACTGAACTTCTTATTTCAGATTCTTCTAGAGTTCCTTATTCTAGCGTTCGGTGTAGATGTGATAGGTTTATCTTATTTAGATGTAATCTGTTCATTTACTTTGTTGATCTGCATGATTAGTTTTGGTACTGTCTGTATGATTATGTCTTATCAGTTTATTATTCGGATTAAATCATATGGATTATTGCTTATATCTTCAACAATCCAAAAACCTGATTATAGACAACTGAATTCCACAGGTGTAGCGGCGGCTACTAGGCCTCCTTCCTTTGATGGTATGCATTATAAGAGATGGCGCGCGAGAGCAATTCTATGGTTTAAAAACCTAAACTGCTATAGCGCCACTCTTGGCAAACCTGAAGGAGATCTTTCTGCTGAGCAGGAAACGGCCTTTAAGAAAGCCGATATCATGTTTATGGTGGCTCCGTTCAGTATTCTTGGGGACAACGTTGTTGACCCATATATGTCATTTGATAATGGCAAAGACGCGTGGGATGCGCTCGAGGCCAAGTTTGGGGTCTCGGACGCTGGCACTGAGTTGTATGTCATGGAGCAATTCTATGACTACAAGATGGTTGATGAGCGCTCCGTCATTGAGCAAGCTCATGAGATACAATCAGTTGCCAAAGAACTCGAGCAGTTCAAGTGTACCTTACCAGACAAGTTCGTGGCCGGAGGCATTATTGCCAAGCTTCCTCCCATGTGGAGGAACTTTGCTACTTCTCTGAAACATAAGAGACAAGAGTTTTCCGTTACGGATCTCATTGGGTCTCTTCATGTGGAAGAGAAGACGAGAGCAAAGGACACACGTTCTCGAGTACTTGAGGGAGCTTCTAGTGCCAATTTGGTACAGAAGAAAAACTTCCATTCCCACAAGTTTAAGAATAAGAACAAGTCTGATACAAAGGGAAGTTTGATGGCAAGAACAAGGCCACTCACTCAACCAACTTTAAGAGGAAAAATGATAAGAAGAATAGCTCTTGCCACGTCTGTGGTGATCCTGATCATTGGGTTCCTAGCTGCCCTAATCGCTTTGACAAGCGGCAACATGGGAACAGCGGCAAGACCGCTAATGTTGTTATTAGCGATACTGAGATGAAGGATGCTGGATACGGTATTTTACCTACTATCCTTTCAGTATGTCATTCTCCTGATTGGTGGATTGACACGGGTGCTAATACACATGTATGTTCTGATATATCCATGTTCTCTTCTTATCAGATCATAAGGACTTCCTCCGTGCTGATGGGAAACGGCTCACGTGCTTCTGTTCATGGTGTTGGTATGGTAAATCTGAAGTTTACTTCGGAGAAGACCGTACAGCTGAAGAATGTGCAACACATTCCCTCCATCAATAAGAATCTCATCAGCGGATCGCTTCTATGTCGAGATGGTTTTAAGTTGGTGTTTGAGTCCAATAAAGTTGTAATTTCTAAGTATGTACAATTTGTTGGAAAGGGTTATGAGTGCGTAGGTCTGTTCCGCTTATCTTTGTCAGACTCATGTACTAAAGTTATTAATCATGTTTGCAATGATAATGAGTCCAATATTTGGCATTTACGACTTTGTCATATTAACTTTGGTTGTATGACACGGCTAGCCAATATGACTTTAATTCCAAAATTTACCACTGTCACAGGTTCTAAGTGCCAAGTTTGTCTGTAAGCAAAGCAACCCCGCAAGTCTCATATGGCTGCGGAACCGAGAAACTTAGCACCACTAGAACTTATACATTCAGATCTTTGTGAGATGAATGGTGTGTTAACACGAGGTGGAAAAAGATACTTTATGACGTTGATTGATGACTCCACTAGATACTGCTATGTTTATCTTTTGAAATGTAAAGATGAAGCTTTGAGTTACTTCAAAAACTATAAAGCTGAAGTAGAAAACCAGCTTGATCTTAAAATCAAGCGGTTAAGGTCGGATCATGGTGGAGAGTACTTTTCAAATGAATTTGATATATTCTATATGGAACATGGTATTATCCATGAGAGGACGCCTCCCTACTCACCTCAGTCAAATGGGGTGGCCGAAAGAAAGAACTGCACTCTAACTGATCTGGTTAACGTCATATTAGACACATCGGGTCTTTCCAAGGAATGGTGGGGGAAGTTGATACGTCCATAATGTATCTATAATTTTTGATGGTTTTATGCTAATAATATGCTTTTGACACTCCTTTTTGTATAAAGTTTATGATTTATTTGTTCTAACCTACTAATAGTTGCAAAAGTGCATAATGTTGTTGTTTTACACTTTGATGTGTAGGAATTACCAAGAATACAAGTGAAAACCTTGTTGGTGTTAAATTGGGATTCTTCCAGAAATCTGTCTCAGAACTCTTGTTTGAAGATGGTCACGTTTCGGGTCGAAGACGGCATCAAACGGAAAACTCTTCAACTACAAAGTTGTTGGAAATTTCGCGACAAACATTCGGGACATAAAATTTAGCTAATTCTGAATCTGGACGGGCCCGCTAGGCCCGATTTACCCCATGATACCGGCGGCGGGGAATGAGTCCCCCGCGCCGCCGGTGCCGCCGCCGCCCTCTTCACCATCTTCACCGTCATCTTCATCACCTAATCCTTCTAGTATGCAGTGGTTCATCCTCCCACACCTCTGTACCGTCTTATATAAACATGGTGTTTGATGCTATAAGTTATAATCCTATGATCTATATCATATTTGTGTAGTTTCTTTGTTCTTAGATTGAATGGTTGAACATCTTTGATTCATTAGAGTTGTATGTTGATATGGTACAGTCCTTTGGTGTCCATTATATTTGTGCGCGCATGGATTAAACATCATAGGGTTTGTAGTATGTGTAAAAGGAAGGGGGCAGTTCTGCCGGAGTGACAGAAACCTGAGGACGCGAACCAAAATGTTGCACATATGAGAGTAAGAGGATCATTAAACTTAAGGCTATGGTTGGAGAAACCTTAATGTATTGTTAGTACTTACAGATTTTTGCTAACAATCCAATCATATAGTACATGTAATTCCAAGTAGTGAAGCACACGTATATTTAGCCTTCCCCACATAGAAAACAGCATTGAAGACAATGAACCTGATTTATTCACTAATTAAATTTGGACAAAGCCACCACAATTACCACCACTATTCCACACTCATGGTTTAGTTAGTTTAGTGTATTTTATTGCTGCAACAACTAACTTTACTTTCTTGTTAATTATTATCATGCAAAGCTATTTCTAGTACTCGTGTTGTTGCTCTAGTTTTATTTCCTAGATAATGCAAACGTTTAGTGTGCGTAGAGTTGTATCAGTGGTTGATAGAACTTGAGAGAACATTTATCCTACCTTTAGCTCCTCGTTGGGTTCGACACTCTTACTTATCGAAAAGGTTACGCACGATCTCCTATACTGGTGGGTTATCAGGAGGCGCTAATGACCGTGTGTCATGTCCTAAACCGTGTTCCCGAAAAGGATAAAACTATGACTCTATTTGAGAAATGGGAGAAGAAAAGGCTTAAACTCTCTTACTTACGAACTTGGGGATGTTTGGCGAAAGTTAATATTCCAATACCCAAGAAGCGAAAGCTTGGACCAAAAACCGTGGATTGTGTTTTCTGGGATATGCTTTTCATAGCATTGGCTATAGATTTTTGATAGTAAAATCTGAGGTATCCGACATGCATGTTGGTACGATTATGGAGTCGAATGATGTGACCTTCTTTGAGGACATCTTTCCCATGAAAGGTATGTCTAACTCATCAAATCGGGAGATGACTAGTTCATCTAGTCAGGAATTTTTTATAATTCCTGAACCCACTATACCGATAGAACACTATGATGATCCTGTGGAGGACGACAATGAAGCTCCTAAAAGGAGCAAGAGACAAAGGACTACAAAGTCATTTGGTGATGATTTCATTGTGTACCTTGTAGATGATACTCCCACCTCTATTTCAGAAGCCTATGCATCTCAAGATGCTGACTACTGGAAAGAGCTGTCCGTAGTGAGATGGATTCCATCTTAGCTAATGGAACTTGGGCGGTCACTGATCGTCCTTATGGGTGCAAACCTGTAGGATGTAAGTGGGTGTTCAAAAAAAGCTTAGACCTGATGGTACTATTGAAAAGTACAAGGCACGTCTTGTGGCCAAGGGTTATATCCAGAAACAAGGTGAAGACTTCTTCGATACCTACTCACCTATAGCCAGATTGACCACTATTCGAGTACTACTATCCTTGTCTGCCTCACATGGCCTTCTCGTTCATCAAATGGACGTTAAGACAGCTTTTCTAAATGGAGAGCTAGATGATAAAATTTATATGGAGCAGCCTGATGGATTTGTAATATATGGTCAAGAAGGAAAGGTGTGTAAGTTAGTGAAGTCTTTATATCATCTTAAGCAAGCTCATAAGCAGTGGCACGAGAAGTTTGGAAGAACTTTAACCGTTGAAGGCTTTGTTGTAAACGAAGCCGATAAGTGTGTGTACTATCGCCATGGTGGGGCGAGGGAGTTATTATGTGTCTCTATGTCAATAACATATTGATATTCGGGACCAACCTCACTGTTATTGAGGAGGTCAAAGAGTTCCTATCTCGCTGCTTGAGATGAAGGACTTGGGAGTGGCTGATGTAATCTTAAATATCAAGCTACTAAAGGATGATAATGGTGGGATTACACTGCTTCAGTCCCACTATGTGGAAAAGATATTGAGCCGCTTTGGGTATAGCGACTGCAAGTCTTCTCCAACGCCTTATGATCCGAGTGTGCTACTTCGAAAGAATCAAAGGAATGCTAAAGATCAATTGAGATATTCTCAAACTATTAGCTCGCTCATGTATTTAGACAGCGCTACGAGACCTGACATCTCCTTTGTTGTAAGCAAACTGAGTCGATTTCTGTCAAATCATGGAGATGATCATTAGCATGCTCTTGAGAGAGTTTTGCGCTATTTGAAAGGCACTGCGAGTTATGGTATTCACTATACTAGGTATCCACGAGTACTTGAGGGTTATAGTGATTCAAATTGGATATCTGATGTTGATGAGATTAAGGCCACAAGTGGTTATTTGTTTACACTTGGTGGTGGTGCTGTTTCCTGGAAGTCTTACAAGCAGACCATCTTAACGAGGTCAACTATGGAAGCAGAACTCACAGCATTAGACACATCCACTGTTGAAGTAGAGTGGCTTCGTGAGCTTTTGATGGACTTACATGTGGTTGAAAAACCTATACCCACCATCCCGATGAATTGTGATAATCAAACTGTGATCGTCAAAGTAAACAGTTCTAAGGATAATATGAAGTCATCAAGACATGTGAATAGGAGATTGAAATCTGTCAGGAAACTAAGAAACTCTGGAGTTATTGCGTTGGATTATATCCAAACATCTAAGAACTTGGCAGATCCCTTCACAAAGGGTTTATCACGTAATGTGATAGATAATGCCTCGAGGGTGATGGGTTTGAGACCCACACAATGAGTTGTTCGCAGTGGTAACCCACTCTATGTGATCGGAGATCCCGTGAATTAGAGCTAGGAGACAAGCCGTTGATCAGCTGACAGAAGAGTATGTCCATATTATATTTACATCTCCATAAAGATGCAATACTCTCTTATTTTGCATGGCAGATTGATATTTATCTTAATGTGTTCCAAGTGGCTTTTCTAAGCACAGATGTTGTCCTGCAGAACATCTATTAAGGAACACACCTATATGAGTCTGACTGTTAAATGTTGTAGTCCGTGAGAGTTGGGTGCTCTCTAATAAACTCATGAAAGGCCCTGAAGTATGACGCATAAGCTTCAAACCGCGAGGAAGCCCTGCGGCAGTCCTATACCGGTCTAGATTTTGTGTGAAACTAATGTGCAGAAAACTTGTAGTTCAAGGCATAGTCCACTATTCAAGTTGCTCGCTAGTGTAGCATGAAGTTTAACGTGGAAGTTCAACTTAACAATCTCCACTACACACCGGTGTATAAAACAATATTCTGGAATGCAAATGAGGTGATATGCCAATGAGACTTTGTGGGGGATTGTTGGAATTTGGTGAGTTTTGGGCTATTGGCCCAATAGACAAATTCTGAAATTCTCTTTGGCCCATTTGTGCATGACAGCATATGGCTGTGCTAGTGGTGCCAAAGTTTAGTCCCACATTCCTAGTTGAGTGAGAGTTACACCTCCTTATATACTAGGATGTTCCACCACTCACTAATGTATGAGAAGAAGAGCAGCTCTCGCGCACTCCTCCTCCGATGCCGCCTGCCTCGCCATGCCACGACACACCTCACCTCGTCACGACGCGTGCGCGCGCCGCGGGTTGCGGGAATCTCGCCGAGCCGAGCTTTATTTTTGCTAGTCAAGAAAATTAATCGTGGATTAATTACGAGTCATTAACGGACGCGTTAATTAGTCAGCCGTTTCCAGTCTTTATGGGACGTGGGCTGTTACCGACTCGGACGTGAGCTGAGTCTCACGATCTCCCTGACCTGCTCTATATAAGCCTCCGCGCTTACCCTAATCGGCATGACTTACACACGCGTCTCCTTCTAGTCTATTGCGCTGCCGTCTTTGTCTTCCCCATCCCGGCTTGCGCCGGGCACCACAGATCAGGATAGTAGGCCTCCGGAACCCCGCCTTCTTGTGAACCTGTATGGGTGAGGGGCGATCAGGTTTTTGGGGAGCGCTTCCGCGCGACTACTGACGCCATCACGGACGACTTCTTCCCCGACGACTTATTCCCGGACATCGACAGCCTCTATATCGACGACATGGCTGACGACGCTGCCACCACCGCTGCAGCTACTGCTGCTGCCGCTGCTCTACCGTACGTAATACTAAACTTCTTATTTCAGATTCTGCTAGAGTTCCTTATTCTAGCATTTGGTGTAGATGTGATAGGTTTATCTTATTTAGATGTAATCTGTTTGTCTACTTTGTTGATCTACATGATTAGTTTTGGTACTGTCTGTATGATCATGTCCTATCAGTTTATTATTCGAATTAAATCATATGGATTATTGCTTATATCTTCAACAGTGACTGGCCAATAGGATTCGCGCCTCCTGGGTGAACTCTTGTCTCCAATAGATGTCAGACGTGTTCTGCAGATCCCCATCAATAACAATGGCTTCGAGGATTTTATTGCTTGCCATTACACAAAGCATGGCTGATATACTGTACGGTCTGCCTATTACCTGCACTGGAACTAGAAGTACCAGTTTGGCCCTAATTCTTCTCAGATCGCATTGCCGGACGTGTCGGCTACTAATCCTGTCTAGAAAATCTTGTGGCAACTGAAAATACCAAGCAAAGTAAAAAAATAATATATGGAGGGCGGTACAACGGAACTATACCTCTAAGAGCCCGATTTGCACCCAAGTCCCAGAAGATATTCTCCATCTTTTATTCACTTGTTATGGCATGAGTTGGGAATTAACCATGGACCCAGGAGGCTCTTACTACTGATCGATCAGGTTCTGCAGTTCTGGAACGTATTCTCAGATCTCAAAATAAGTCTATCCCGGGCATTGATGGTTCACTAGTAGAAGAGACAATAATGGTTACTAGTTGGTACTTATGGTGGATAAGGAGGCGTCGCACCCGCAATGAATTAGTCTCTCCAATCCACAAGTGTAAGATGACATTCTTGGGATTACAAGAAATACAATCAAAGCAGCTTCTCGACAAATCAATGTGCCATCCGCAAAATGGTGTAAACCGTTTCCACGTCAGGTAAAACTGAATGTTGACGCCTCCTTTCACATGGACGTTTGTGCTGGTTCAACTGCAACTGCCCTTAGGGACTATAAAGGAAACCTTTTGGCAGCTTCATGTGTTTACTTGCCTAATGTAGCGACTGCTGCTATGGCTGAGGCAATGGCCAGACTTCTGCTAGATAATTCTTTAGGGTGCAACAATATTATAGCTGAATCTGATGTCATTGAAACTATCGAAACTTGTACGGGAGAAGAAGCATGGTGAAACGAATCGTCGGCGATCTTTGCTGATTGTGTGGATTTAGCATTGCAGATTGGTACAATTATCTTCAAACATAGTTCGAGGGAAGCAACCAGGCCGCTCAAGAGTTAGCTAAAGTTAGTTTTTATAATAAAGAGTCTTGTAATTGGCGGGATATAGCCCCTAGTTTTCTTGTTAGCAAACTTATAGACGATATAACCTTTGTTGGCAATTAATAAAATCCGCAGCAAAGTCATGTTGCTTGCCTAAAAAAGTCATCAAGTGTCAGGTATGTCACATTTCAGTTGATGAATGAAACCAGTTGTGTAAGTATGGCTTCTAAGTATGTAATTATGGACTGCTAAGAATGCTAGACCTCTAAGTTCCTATGTTGTGTAAGTGCTAATTGATGTTTAGTTGATTCGGCCATTTCTTGTTTTTGAGGCACACCTGATGGTGCCTCAAAAGGAATACCATTTGAGGCACAACTGAAAGTGCCTCAAATTGATCACCAGTTGAGGCATTTTTGGAAGTGCCTCAAATGATCGGGTAACCATTAGAGCCACTATCATATGTGCCTAAAAAAATGTCTATTTGAGGCACAACCATTTGAGTGCCTTTAAAGACATACCTTTTAGAGGCAATTTTATTTGTGCCTTAAATGCTATACTTTTAGTGTCATTTTGACAATAGTACATCTAAAGAACTGTTATTTTGAGGCACCCAAAAAATTTCCTCCAATGATTCAACATAATAGGCACTCAAATGTTCAAACCATTAGAAACACTCTTAATAGTGCCTCCAAAGGCTTAACTTTTAGTGGCATTTTAAATACCGCCTCTAAAAGATAACCATTTGAGGCATTTTTTCCAGAGTGCCACAAAATGCTACAGTTAGAGACGAGAAAATGACACAAAACTACCATATTTGCGCCAGTCTCGACAAAAAACTACCATCTTTGGGTTTGTTGACACATAAAGTCCACTTTTGTGGTAGGGGTGCGACAGATAGCACTGACTTGGGCCGTTTAGTCGTCTAACAACATTTCTAGCAGGTGGACCCCGTTGTCAGTGTCGACGTGACACGGTGTTGACGGAGAGAAGCAACGGCGTGAGCGGCGCGTGACGACCGCGGTCGTTAGGGTAGCCCCGGTTGGTTTCGCTGGCTATGGATAGCTCATTTCAGTTACTTCCCCACTCTTCCCTAGCCGCTCGCCCCCCCCCCCTCCGCCACCGCAGCAAGTTGTTGCCGTCACCGTCCAGTGCCACCATGGTTTTGTGGAGCGATGGAGAAGAGTCGTCGCACTTTCCGAGCTTTGACGATGATGTGAATACTCTGCTCATGTGTTGTTCGATTTCTAGGGCTAGTTCATCTAGATTTGAGGATTTTTCGAAATCAGTTGGTTCCTTCTCTAATTTCTGCCATATTTGAACATGTTAGAGCACCAACAACACCTACGATTCAGATTTTTGTGGTTTAGCTGACGATGGGGAGGAGCATGTGCTCTGTAAGTGTGGCTATGTGGCCGCCAAATTCGTAGCATGGGGTGGTTGTAACACTAGAAGGAGGTATCTAGCTTGTGAAGGGCAGGTGTGTGAGTATTTTCTAATTATTGTAAGTAGTAAAGAATGCAGCTAATTTTAGTGTAGTGTTAATTTGTATTATGCTCTAATTGATGTATAGGAAGGATAGAAGTGTGACTACATGCATTGGGTTGATCAAGTGTGGCTAGATTCTCTGATGAAAGCAATGGGCAAGCTCTAGGAGATGTTTACAGAAGCTAAGCAAGGAAGGGTGAATGATGCACTGGACTACGTAGAGAAGAAGTTTGAGTTTCAAGACCAAATTAAGAAGCTCAATCAAGATTTGAAGAAAGCACAGGATGAAATTGCAAAAGAAGTGAAAGAAAAGCAGGTGACTTTAGCCCACAAGGCCAAAGCTGAACAAGCTTTGATGGCTGCAAGGGCTGAACTTTAGGAGAAAAGAACCACTGATGCAACAACTGTCAACATGCACAAATATTTGTTGATCAAGGCAGAGAAAGATAGGGATAAGTGCATGGAGGAGAAGAGGAAGCTGGAGTGCATTGTATCAGATTTGCTGAAGTAGAAAGAGGGCTGCAGGGTCAAGTTCAAGAAGATAAAGGAGCTTGCTGAGATGTAGTTTAATTATGATGTGCTGTTGAATAATGGTGTGTTGAATTCTGAAATATCTGTGAGCTTGCTTTGAACAATGGTTGAATTATTTGTGAGTTGTAATATGTTGAATTGTAATGCATTTGGTAGCTGAACAAGGTTTTAATTAGTTAAGAATGATTAGTTTATGTGCTATCTATGATTGTTGTTGAATTGAGCAACACTAATTTCTGTGCATGTCTTGCTCACAGACAGGACAATGTTTTAATTATTGCTGAATTATCAGTGCTAAGTTTGTGCATGTTTGCACTGTCACATAATGAAAGTGTCAAAAGGAACATCGTGCTCACAGAATGGCAGTGCAAAAGGGTATATGAACAACCTAATTATTGGAAGAAAAGCATCACAACTTGCTCATAGTCAAAAGATCACCAGATAGTCTCATTCAAAAGGGCACATGTTCAACAGAGTGCAATATTCTAAGGTTCAACAGGTTCCCAGAAGTTTGCATAGCAAACACTTAAAATTATAGTGCAACAAGCATTTAGGCCCCATCTAGAGGTCCAATATGTGCACTTCTACCAGCAGATGCATTTTCCCCAGCATTTAAATAGGACATGAAGCCTCTTTCTATTCTAGGTGCAACAAAAGATGATCTTGCTGTAGCACTTGATGATCTTGGTGGCCTTGGAGTTTTTTGAGCTTGAGGAGCTGCACCACTTGATGTAGGTGGCCTTGGTGTAGCAACTGAAGAAGATGCTCCATCGGGCTTAGTCCTGTTTGCCTGTTATGAAGCAAAGTTTAATTAGCTACAAAGTTTAAATGCATATCATCATTACATGTGTAGTTTACTTACCTTGTGATTGTTTTTCCTCAATGCAAGATCTGGTCTAAGAGGCTTTGAGCAGCTAGTATATTTGTGTCCTTGCAGTTTGCAGTTACTACATGACATAGGTATAACCTACACGTACTCGAGTTTGGTATATACGGCCTGGATACAGCAGAAGCCCACAGCGTTGCCAAGGCCCAGTACGGAATTCGAGTGGCCCATGGACTCTCGATTGCTTGCGAGACAAGAAGAAGCTTAAGATAGAAAGTTCAAAGGGAAAACCCTAATCTATAACCGACTTGACCTGCTACCCGAGACCTAGCCTATCTATATAAAGGCTAGGGGGGGCGGCGAGGATGATACACGCAACCCTAGTTTTCCACAACTCTCGCTAGATTGCATCTGCGCACCCCTGTAAGCTTCGATTCCTTCGTTAATTCCAAGAGCAGACAAGCAGGAGTAGAGACCTCTACGAGGCCTGAACCTGGGCAAACCTTGCGTCCCTGTGTGCTTGTTTGCTAGCCGACTGATGCCTCCAGCGCTCCCTCCTTCTCCAAAACCCAAGTCCATAACAATGGGCATTGATGAGTTAAACCCTTATCAATTGGCGCCGTCCGTGGGGATTGGGAGTGCTGATGTCGCGGCTTCTTCGGCCCCATCAACCACGATCTACAACTCCGCAACAGCAAAGATTCACCAGCTCTTCAGCGTGTTCGACTTCACCGTCCACACGCCGGCCACTCGCCCGGCATTCGAGTCCATAGGCGATGGAATCAGTCTAGCGATTGGGAGCTTCTGCTTCCAGGTTGGTCAGATGGGCACGCTTCGCATGCCTGACCAGCCAACGGCACCCGCGATTGCTCCAGCATCGTGGTTCCCGCCACCAATCGGCACTCTCAGCGGGCTCAACACGTCGGCAACAACCGGGAGCATGAACAACGACAGCAGTCGCGGATGCGATCTGGGTGATCTAGCCACCGAAGAAGGAACCTACGGCTCCGGATCAAAAAGTTGCGGGAGCAACAGCTTCCCTAACCACTTCATGTGCGCGGTCATCAACGTGGGCGACACCGCCGCCAATCACGAAAACGCTGGCCCCGGATCTGGCACCGGACCACCAACGACGCTGAACCACCCAACGGCAGCACGCCCAACGGCGGCCCCACCAACGGTGGCAATGGCGCGCCTGTCAACAACGGGGCGGCAGTCGAACCGCTAACCATGGTGAACGAACACACATGAGAGCATGTTGTGATCAAACTCAACGACAACGAGTGGGCCCATTGCCGAGAAGCTCTACGAGGCAATCCTCTGCCCCCTGACACACCACAGGACAGGCTGATGGGCTACCATTTGCTGCTAAAGGAGGAGTACAGACGCCAGCTACACGCAATCACGCAACTCGAGGCGCGTAAAAAGGCGGCAGATGAGTCGAGTCTTCGACGAGCTAGGCTCTCCTCGCACGGAGGATCCTCCTCCAAGGGAAACGAGTACGTGGCCAACAAGAGGCGATCTCGGATGGCCCATCTCACCGAGAAGGAACTCATAGAAGCTGCGAAAGTCCTCGACTTCAACTCTATGATAGTCGACACGTGGGGCAACATGGTCCCAAAGACACGGCAAGCCGTGGTGATAGCGGCCACCATGTACCTCCTCAACAACCAGCCGCCAGCTGTAGATCCAAGAGCTGCCATGCACCAATCTACGATCGCGGGCTTGGGGCTAATCGAGGCTGCCCTCGATAAAGAACCAACGCCGGAGCCAAAGAAAGGCAAGGCTCTGGCAAAACGCTATTCCTCACCCTCGTCCAGCGATGACAGTCAAGATCTGTCTCGACATGTCCGCTCACGGCGACACGATCTCGACTACGATGCACACGATGACCTCACGCAACGCAAAATCAACAAATCAAGGGCAAGACGTGCTCGTTCGACTGATTCAGAAGAGTTCAAGACTGAACTCTGCGGCGCCAGATGCTTCAGCAGGGCCATCAGGCAGAAGCGCATGCCTAAAGGGTTCAAACTCCCGTTGGAGAACCCAAAGTTCGACGGCCTACAAGACCCAAAGATCTGGTTGAAGGACCACATCTCCTCCGTCAGGCTACATAACGGGAGTCAAAGCATGGCCATGCAATGCCTGCAGCTACAGCTGTAGGGCACCGCCCGCACATGGCTCAACAATCTCCCGCGCGGATCCATTCGCAGTTGGGAAGAGCTGGTCTACAACTTTGTACGCAACTTCAAAGGCACTTATAAAAGGCCCGCATCAATCGAAGAGCTGAGGAGCTGCTGGCAAAGGTCGGGCGAATCACTACGCTCGTACATCTAGAGGTGGTCCATCATCAAAAATTCCGCGGAAAACATCTCGGAAGACCACGAATCGATGCGTTCAACGGCGACGTTCGTCGCATAGAGCTCAGGGAAGAGCTGAGCCACTCGAAGCCCAAAACAATTGACCACCTGATGGAAATTGCGAATTGGTGGGCCGATGGAGAGGATTCGGTGAAAAACCGCACCTACTCAGACGACGACGACGACCTCGGGCGCAGACGCGACCATCGAGGCAAGCAGCGAATGCGCATCTACGATGACCGCGACGACGTCAACATGGTCGCAGCCGGCTACTCCGACAAACGCGACGACAACCGCAACAACGGCTATCGTAGCGGTGGATACCGTGACTCCGGGAAAACCACGCAGGTGTGGCAGCGCCGCACTCGTGAAGAGACACCCGCAATAGCCATCGATGACAAACTATTCGGGCCGTGCAACATGCACTTCTACATCGACAAGCATGATGGCAAGAAAAAATCCAGCCACCTTCTCAAGGACTGCCGCGAGTTTCTTAAACTCCACGAGGGGTCTGGCCCGGATGAATCGCGACGCAGTCAACAGGGGCTATGGAGTCGCCTCGGGCGCTGTGGCACATGGAGCTCCTCCGCCACCACCCGAACTACCACCACCCGCGGCCGCACCGGTCCAGAATCACGGAGGCGAACCATACCCGCGACCCGTGGGCAACATGGGGATGATCCAAAAAGGGCGTCCCTCAAAGCAAGTGCAGAAGGCCATCACTCGCCAAGTCAACATGGCGATAAACTCTCCACCTTCCACCACTGAGTTCCTCAGTGGAAGCAACTCCTGCATCACCTTCGACAGGCGTGACCACCCGCGCTAAGTTCCTCGTCCAAGCCACGGTCCCCTCGTACTTGAGGCGTAGATTGGGGGCTTCTACATGAGCCGCATCTTCATGGACGGCGGTAGCAGCATTAACCTAATGTTCGTGAGTACCTTGTAAGCGATAAGGATCCCTCTGACGTGTCTGGAAGTTTCAGACATGATGTTCCATGGCATCGTCCCAGGGAAAGTTGTATATCCCCTGGGCAAAATCAACCTCGATGTCATCTTCGGCACGCCGCAAAATTTTCGGCGAGAGTGCATCGACTTCGAGGTCGTCGACTGGCCATCACAATATCACTGCATCCTCGGACGTGTCGCGTTCGCAAGGTTCATGGCAGTGCCACACTACGCCTACCTGCAGATGAAGATGTCGGTCCCAAACGGTGTAATCACAATCAATGGCAACTTCGAAAGGTCCGACAGCTGCGACAGGGAATTCGACAGAATCTCCCAGTCCTTCGGCATGCAGGAGGAACTCACAAGATTAAAGGAGTCGATAGACAACAGTCTGCCTCCCCTGAGTAGGCCAAGTTCACCCGACCTGTCCTTCGACTCGTCGGTGCACACGAAGAAAGTCCAGGTCCACCCAACGAACCCGACCAAGATGGCCCTCATCGCTAACAACTTGACTTCCGCATAGGAACTCGTGCTTGTCGAATTCCTCTGTGAGCACTGAGAAATCTTCGCCTGGTGTCCAGCAGACATGCCAGGGGTTCCCAGGGAATTCGCCGAGCACGCACTCAATGTCAATCCAGACACAAGGCCAGTCAAGCAAACAATTCGGTGATTGTTCGAACCGAGAGCAAAGACGGTCAGAATGAGGATCAACAGAGTCCTCGACGCCAAATTCATACGCGAGATCAAGGAAAGCACTTGGCTCGCCAACACGGTGGTGGTACCTAAAAAAGACATGGATATCCTGCGGATGTGCGTGGACTTCACCTCCCTGAATAAGCACTGCCCAATGGATCACTTCCCACTGCCGCGAATCGACCAAATCATCGACTCCACTGCGGGATGTGAGCGTCTCTGCTACCTCGACGCCTACTCAGGCTATAATCAGATTCGAATGAAGGAGGAAGATCAAGAGAAAACATCGTTTACGACGCCTTTTGGTGTGTTCTGCTACAACACAATGCCCTTCGGGCTCAAAAATGCAGGAGCCACCTATCAGCGGTGCATGCAGGCTTGCCTCAAGAATAAACTTGGTCGCAACATTCAAGTCTATGTTGATGTCATCGTCATCAAAACCAAAGAGGAAGCCTCGCTAATCGACAATTTACCGAGACCTTCGCCAACCTTGACCGCTACCGGATCAAGCTCAATCCGGACAAATGCGCCTTCGGCGTACCATCTTGGCAACTACTCGGGTATCTCATCTATGCGAGGGGGATTGAGGCAAACCCGAAGAAAATAAAAGCCATACTGGCCATGGAGAAGCCGAAGAACGTAAGAGGCGTCCAGTAGCTGGCTGGGCGAATTGCGGCGCTCAATCAATTCATCAGTCGAATGGGCGAAAAGGCACTGCCTTTCTACCAACTTCTCCGCAAACTGACAAGTTCGAGTGGACCGATGAGGCCCAAAAAGCATTTGAAGACCTCAAGCGTCTACTAGCCACCTCGCCAGTATTGGTGACTCCACGCGAAAAAGAACCACTGTTGCTCTACATCTCTGCCACCAACTAGGTGGTCAGCATGGTGCTCGTGGTGGAACAAGCCGAGGAAAACAAGGTCCACGGGGTGCAGCGCCCAGTCTACTACCTCAGCAAGGTGCTCACGCTAACAAAGCAGCGGTACCCGCACTACCAGAAGTTGGCATACGGCGTCTTCATGACAGCCAGGCGACTGCGCCACTACTTCCAGGAGCACCCAATCTTGGTGGTCAACGATGCCCCACTTGGGCATATCCTCAACAACCCCGATGCCACCAGACGAGTCGCTCTTTAGGGAATCGAGCTGTCTCCACGAGACATTACATACGAAAAGCACGACGCGATCAAGTCGCAAGTCCTCCCTGACTTCCCCGTGCACTGGATGGAGAATCAGCTCCCCGAAAAGCCAGATATGTCTTACCTCTAGACAATGCACTTCGATGGATCCAAACGAAAGGACGGGGCTGGCGCAGGTGTCATACTGACATCGCCCCCGGGAGACAAGCTGAAATACATTCTGCGAATGCAGTTCACTACCTCCAACAATGAAGTTGAATACGAGACCCAGTTGCACGGGATGCGGATGGCGAAAGCCTGCGGCGCCAAGAGGCTCATCATCTATGGCGACTCCAAACTGGTGGTCAACCAAACGATGCACGAGTGCGACGTGCTGAACGACAACATGATCGCCTACCGCGACCTCTACGACACACTCGAAGGGGACTTCGACGACTGTGAACTGCGGCACGTAGGCCACGAAAGCAATGAAGAGGCGGACGCACTCGCCAACATTGGCTCCACCTGCGCCTCATACCACCTGGGGTATTTCTCGAGCGTATCTGCGAACGCTCCATCAAGCCAAAGGCCACAGAGAAGAAAACAAGCGCAGCAACAGACTCAGGGGCTACGTCATCCAATGAGCCAATGGCACTCGACGACCTGGAGCTTGACACAGCACTTGAGGGACCAATGGTTGTAATGATGATCGAGCCATCTTGGACTCAACCCTACATCACATATCTTCTCAGTAAGAGGCTGCCTGATGACCCGACTGACGCGCGACACATTGTGCGACGATCCAAGACATTCGACGTCATCAACGGCGAACTATACAAGCGCAACATCACAGGAGTACTCCAACGGTGCGTCTACAACACGGACGGAAGGGACGTCCTCCTCGACATCCATGAAGGGACTTGCGGGCACTATGCTGGTAGTTGCGCCCTTGTCGCCAAAGCTCTACGAGCTGGATTCTACTGGCCCACGGCCATGCGTGATGCCAAGGACATCGTCCAACGCTGCAATGCTTGCCAGCGATTCGCGGACAAACCGCACGCACCTGGCGTGGAACTCCGGCCAATACCATTGGCTTGGCCCTTTGCGCAATGGGGACTCGACATGGTTGGAAAGCTCCCAAAGTCCTCGCGAGGGGGCTACGTTTACCTCCTGGTCGCAGTCGACAAATTCACCAAGTGGATAGAGGCCATGTCGGTGACAAACCAGTCAGGAGCCAGTGCCATCAAGTTCTTTGAGTCCATTGTCTATCGCTTCAGAGTGCCACATAGCATCATCACAGACAATGGAACAAACTTCACCTCTAAGGAGTTCTAGGGTTTCTGCGAGAACCTGGGAATCAACATAAGCTATGCCTCCGTAGCTCATCCACAAACCAACGATCAAGTTGAAAAGGCCAACGGCCTCGTCTGCGGTTGAATCAAGAAGCGACTCCTCCGGCCACTCGAGCAAGCCGTCGGATGTTGGCTAGACGAGTTGCAGTCCGTACTTTGGAGCTTGCACACAACCCCAAATAGCGCCACGGGATATACCCCGTTCTTCATGGTGCACAGTGCTGAAGCAGTGCTACCCGCAGAAGTATGCTTTAAAGCCCTACGGGTAGCCGCGTACAGCGAGCAGGAGTCAACACTTGCACTCGAAGACTTCGTCGATCTCCTTGATGAGGCACGGGACATCGCAGCAGAAAGATCGACGATCTACCAGCAGAACCTACGCAACTACCACAGCAGATGGCTATGCCCCAGATCCTTCATAGAAGGAGACCTGGTCCTGCGACTAAAGCAGCAAGGACACCTCAAGCTCGAGTCCCCTTGGGAGGTACCATATGTGATTATAGAAGTAATCCTAGGTGGCGCCTATCGCCTTAAAGATTTTGAGACTGGAGTCGCATACTCCAACCCCTGGAACGTCGCGCAGCTGCGTCGCTTCTACTCCTAGTCATTTTTTCTTACATTACAAATAAGGCTATTCAGCCAAGCTACTTAGCCACACATTGTACCTCGTACTGTTCTGTGAATAAATAAAGCTAAGTGCCCCAAAACTCTGTGTTTTTCCTCATTTTTCTGGTAATCTTATCACTCGGGGGCTACATCACCCTTTACATCTTCGTTCTACGAACAAGTCACAGTATCCCGAGTAGCTGACACAACACCAATCGAACCCTTGATAAAATACCAATCCAGTTGCAACGCACCTGACAGGTTGGCAAGGTGCTGAGATAAAACAAGTCAGGCTAACGAAAAGGAACTGCAGAGTACAAATACACTCGCAAAACATATAAGCTAACAAGCTCTTTACATATCAATAGAAATTAATTACGTCCAGTATATCCATACGAACTTTACAACACCGGTACACTTATGTGCAGGATACATGTTAAACTACTGCGGCAGCAGAAGAACGTTTGTTTGTTCCTCCAAGAAGTCGACAATTTCTTCTGTTGGACGATCCACCGCCTGGTAATGTGGAACCATGTTCCAGGTCAAACCTTCCGGCGGGGTCGGCGGTCCAGCAGCAATAGCTGCAACGTTTACATCAGGCCTATGCAGTCGCACCAGTGATAAAGCAGCCTTGGCACCAGCCACTAACTGCTGTCGCACGCACTCATGAATTGCACTCAAATCCTGGAACTTAGCCAGGAGAGCCAACAGGCTCGAAGGGACGACGTCTAGTGGAAACATCGTCTGATAGATATTCCTCAGGCATGACTGTGCCTTCTTAAAAAAGTGGAGTACTCGAGAGAGACGATCCTGCAGGGTCGCAAGTGCAATCGCATGATCATGGTCCACCCAAAAATACCCACTCGCCTGAAGCTGCTCCTGGGTCAGGTCATTCATTCGAATGGCAATTCTGCCTTTCTCATCCTGTGGATGACAAGCACTGACAACTACACCAAGCAAAAAAAGGCAAAATATGAAGACAAGGAACTGCCGCGATTGACTAAAAGAAAACATAAGAGGACAGGAAGCTAACACTTGAACTGATCGCCCGGCTGCGTCACCTCCTCCAATAGATATTGCTCGCAGGCGGTAGCCTTCTCCGCCCTCGACTTCCATACATCCGCGTTACCACAGAGGATGGGCAACTCACGTTCCAGCTGCTTAACGCGATCACGCAGTCGTGAAAGTAGGGACAACTCATCCACCCTTGAACGTGGATGCGCCAAGGTCTCATTAGTGGGTGACGGATCACGAGGATCACTCGAAGGAACACTCGAGGTACCGTATCACGAACCAAACAAAAGAAAAATAAGAGGCCAAGGATACACTGACGAAAGGCTTGGATGCATTCAAACATATCAAAGTCTTGACTGGGGTACCCCCATAAAAGCATTGTTTCACAGACACAAAAGGTCAAACACTAGAGCTATTACATATAAAAACTAAGGAGCGGTGTGCTTCTTCGACTTCGACTTCGGCCTCAGGGGTTTCATCGCATCCGTGGCAGTTTCCGACGCCACATACTTGCCGGTAGTACCCCCAGATGCCACAGCCTTCGCTTGACGCCGCTCCTCGGAGTACTTGGCGAGTGTCTCGATAAGCTGGGGACCATAATTTTTGCATTTACCAACAACGGGAGCAAACACTACCTGCTGGCCTCCAGCGTCGACGTGCATCGCCTCCGAGATAGCGGCAGGATCCATATCCACAACATGGGCCTACACCATTGTGAGTGTCATGGTGGCGCCGACGGAGCGCTGTGAGTTCTTGAAGTCAGCAGGAATTCCTCTAGCCAGGGACTCCACCAAGTCGCCGAGGTTGTCGATCAGTCCGGCCTTGGGAGTTAACTCCTCACGAATGCGACTGAGCACATCCTTGGCCTTCCCCAGCATCTCCTGGAGGGATACGCTGCTGTCTTCAACTATGGCGATGGCACCAGCCAAGCCATCCGAACAACATGGATATTGGGCATCAAAGATCAAGCCGCTAGCATCTGCATACACAAAAGTGTTAGTATAACAACTACATGTCAAAGAAGCGAAAAAGCAAGGCATATCCAGATGAAAAAGAAGACCTGAGAGGGACTTGGCAATCGAGAAAAGATGCTCCTCGAACAACTTCTCCCTCTCAATGGTAGAGGCACGAAGATCCTCCTCTCGCTTTCGCGACTCCTCCAAAGCTGCGACCGCCTCGTCGCGATTCTTTGTCGCTGCGGCCAGCGTCTTCTCCAGTGCAGCAGGATGGCGAAGTAATTCATTATGCTCAGCTGCAACATACAGGGAATGTCAACAACTCGAATCAATAATATTCACAAAGACAAAGACGAAGTCAAGACTTACTTTCGACAATGCGATGGCGATTGTCTAGTCGCGCATGTTGTCGACCCATGTTAAGGACTTGCTACGCCAGGCGGGTGGCTTCCTTCACAATGAGTTGCATCAGGAGACAATAAAAGTTCAAGTAAAGCAGCGCCAAGAATAAATTTGACTGCTAACTATAAGATACCTACATGATCCTCCAGAGACTCCGAAGAAGGTTGTTGCATAGTCATCCGGGTAACCATCTGATGTTCCCTAGCATGCAGGGAACTCGATGAATTATGCCCGGAGTGGGCCGCCAATGGAGGAGAAGGAGACCGCGAAGCCACCTTCTTGGACTTGGAGTCCGCAACTCCGGACTCCTTCACAAATTGGATGTCGTCAGAAGACGACGTCACCGCTTGACTGAAACACAAATCAAGTAAAAGCTTCAGGAAAAATGGCAACTCAAAGAAGAAACCAAAACGAGGTCACTAACACAGAACTTACCAGTCAAATCTATCAAGATCGAAGGACTGTTTCTCCAACTCCGACAATTCCTTCGCCGGTCGAAGCTTCTTCTGGGCAGGAGGAGCCATGGACCGCACATGAACAACGGGAATTGGCTCCTCTGCACCAACAGATGGGCCTTCTAGAGTCAACAGAGACGAAGCATCTGAATCCTTGCTGCAAGAACGCTTGCGAGTGTCCGGATCACTGGACTCAGGGGTTCCCTCCTCCTGTTCAAGTGGGACGGTCGATTCCAACTCATCCTCTTCATCCACTTCATGAGGAATAACCCCTTTAGGAAGAGGGGCAAAATGGGAGACACCTTCCAATCCTGCATTCAGAAAATAATTCATTATACATCAAGAACTTAACGGTAATCGACAAACAAAGCTACTTCGTAGCACAATTCTACCTCAGGAGGAGTGTTAGAGGCGTCGAAGGGAGGCACGACTGGTTCGCCAGGGAGAACCTCCTTGGCAGTATACTTCGTCACCAGTCGCAACCTCTTATCTACTTCACCTGCGGAAATGCCATCAGCAGATACGCGAGTGGCATCATCCGCACCAGCCCATTGGAACATGGGGTGGACTCTGGCCTGTAGAGGCTAGATACGACGGTGCAACCATGTGCGAATGAGGGCGGCGCCTCCCTCTTCTTTACCCATGCGGCTCTTGAGGTTGCAGATGTGCTTGTACACCACTTCCATCACCTCGGACTCGCTAGGCATCACTACGTTCTTCCAAGAACGCATCCTCTTGCACGGCGTCGCGGGATCAAAGGGCGTGAGTCCGTAGTGCTCTCCGTCGGACTTATGGCCACGAATGTAGAACCACTTGTCCCTCCACCCTTGGACATACGCCATGAGTTTGATATCGAAATAAGTGGCGGAGGAGTCGACATGGAGTCTGCAGCCTCCTATGTCATAGACTATAAAACCAGATGTTGACTGACACTTCAGCTTAAAAATCCTTTTAAATAGGCCAAAGTGTGTCTTGACTCCGAGCTAGCACTCGCAGAGAGTAATGTAGCAGGCGATGTGGAGAATAGAATTTGGGGACAGCTGATGCAGCTGGAGCCCGTAGAAGCAAAGGAGGCCCCTGGAGAAAGGATGCAGGGGTAGAGAAAGACCGCGAATGATGAACGCAAGGAACATCACCCGGAAACCAGCAGGAGGACAAGGAATTACCTCGCCACTTGGCACTCACGACTCATCCTCCACGGGCGACAGAACTCCATCTTGACGCAGGAGATGGAGCTCGGAGGACTTGATGATGGACGCACGCCATGCACCATTGGTGACACGGGTACCCGCGCCCTTCTTCTTCCCAGCGCCGACGGTGCTGGTGCCCACAGTGGCGGAGCCGCCCTTCTTCTTGGCGGTGGCAATGGCAGCAGCAGACTCAGCGGCGGTGCCTCCCTTCTTCTTGCCCATCTTGCGATGATGGTGCGAGCGGAGGAAGTAGCTCAAAAAGACACGGAGTTGGTCCAGTGCCACGAAGAGGACGAGTGCTAGGAAGCAGAGAGCAGCAGCAATGGCAATGAAAGCACAAGCAGAGAAAGGCATATGGGAAAATTACCGCAGCTGCGCTGCTACTGAACCTCATCACAGACACAATCCAACGGCCAGCAAAAACCCTACTACACGCGTGGCGTACATCGCCATTGACACGTGGTGAAGCTGAAGCACGAACCGTCCCCCCATTATTCCCATTACGCACGGAAATCAAGGAGACGCAGTTAAAATAGAAGGTTACGCATGCCCGGTCAAATCGAAGTCAGAAAGTAGGACCCACCGCTCGTCACGTCTCATCAAAGCCACTCACGCGGGCAACTGAGGTCATCACAGCATCAGCACTGATGTCATCAAGTTGAGCATCCGAAGATTTTGACTACTTTAAGTCCTTGCCTGAGTCTTCGACTCCACCAAGCACTCAGGGGCTACTCCCATAGGGAGCGCTGGTCGCGCATCCTACGATTCATTTTTATGCAGGAATATGAACATTAAAAGCATACCCACCACTCAAATCTACGATTCGATTACGGATCATGGGTTACTCTCATAGGGAGCACCGGAAGCAAATTCGATTGAAACAAGCTACAAAAAACGACAGCAGTCGCAAAAGTTGTTTAGTCCCTCCCTGAGTCTTCGACTCTACCAGGCACTCGGGGGCTACTCCCATAGGGAGCACTGGTCGCACACCCTATGATTATTTGTACATCGTACTGTGTGTTGATAACATCCACACTCGAATGCTATGGCGATTCCATCTCATACTATCCCTACAAAGAGCCGGTGTCTCCTGGGTTACCCGAATCATCTCCGCGATGACAAAAACTCGGATGTCGCGCTTACATCGTGAAGATAAGACCTGAATAAGGCCTGACAACACATCTGATGCGCACTACCAGAAACATATCCGTGCCTGCAGGTACGATGAACATGTCTTGACGGACGCGTCGAGTGCTCACACCCATACACTGGAATTCGACTCTTGTAAGACCTCCGTGGCCTGAGTCGACTTACACCAGCACTTTTCCGAATTCGAGCCCGGGGACTCGAGTTTGAGTAGATTGCGTTGTTTTGCCCTAAGGCAGTTAACTGATACTGATACATCGGCTAAATCAGGCACGCATATCAACAATCCCTATGACATGAACTGAACACTCGAAAAACACTCAATCATGCACTCGAAAGGCTTCATAAAGTCCCCAGTCGAATCTGCGATTCCACTGGACACTCGGGGGCTACTAACATGGGTATACCCTACAGGTACTCGAGTTTGGTATATATGGCTTGGATACAGCAGAAGCCCACGGTGTTGCCAAGGCCCAATACGGAATTTGAGTGGCCCACGGACTCTCGATTGCTTGCGAGACAAGAAGAAGCTTAAGATAGAAAGTTCAAAGGGAAAACCCTAATCTATAACCGACTTGACCTGCTACCTGAGACCTAGCCTATCTACATAAAGGCTAGGAGGGGGCGGCAAGGAGGATACACGCAACCCTAGTTTTGCACAACTCTCGCCAGATTGCATATGTGCACCCAAGTAATTTCAATTCCTTCGTTAATTCCAAGAGTAGACAAGCAGGAGTAGGGTCCTCTACGAGGCCTAAACCTGGGTAAACCTTGCGTCCCTGTGTGCTTGTTTGCTAGCCGACTGATGCCTCCAGCGCTCCCTCCTTCTCCAAAACCCAAGTCCATAACAATGGGCATTGATGAGTTAAACCCTCGTCAATTGGCGCCATCCGTGGGGATTGGGAGTGCTTATGTCGTGGCTTCTTTGGCCCCATCAACCGCGATCTACAACTCCGCAACAGCGGAGATTCGCGAGCTCTTCAGCCCGTCCCACTTCACCGTCCACACGCCGGCCACTCGCCCGGCTTTCAAGTCCGTAGGTGATGGAATCAGTCTGGTGATTGGGAGCTTCCGTTTCCAGGTTGGTCAGATGGGCACGCTTCACATGCCAGACCAGCCAACGGCACCCGCGATTGCTCCAGCATCGTGGTTCCCGCCACCAATCGGCACCCTCAGCGGGCTCAACATGTCAGCAACAGCCAGGAGCACGGACAACGACAGCAGTCGCGGATGCGATCTGGGTGATCTAGCCACTAAAGAAGGGGCCTACGGATCCGGATCTAAAAGTTGCAGGAGCAACAGCTTCCCTAACCACTTCATGTGCGCAGTCATCAACGCGGGCGACACCGCCGCCAATCGCAAAAACGCTGGCCCCGGATCTGGCACCGGACCACCCAACGATGCTGAACCACCCAACGGCAGCACGCCCAACGGCGGCCCCACCAACGGTGGCAACGGCGCGCCCGTCAACAACGGGGCGGCAGTCGAACCGCCAACCATGGTGAACGAACACACAGGAGAGTGTGTTGTGATCAAACTCAATGACAATGAGTGGGCCCGTTGCCGAGAAGCTCCGCGAGGCAATCCTCTGCCCCCTGTTACACCGTAGGATATGCTGATGGGATACCATTGGCTGCTAAAGGACGAGTATAGATGCCAGCTACACGCAATCGCTCAACTCGAGGCGCGTAAAAAGGCGGCAGATGAGTCGAGTCTTCGACGAGCTGGGCTCTCCTCCCACGGAGGATCCTCCTCCAAGGGCAACGAGTACGTGGCCAACAAGAGGCAATCTCGAATGGCCCATCTCACCGAGAAGGAACGCATAGAAGCTGTGAAAGTCCTCAACTTCAGCTCTATGACAGTCGACACGCGGGGCAACATGGTCCCAAAGACACCGCAAGCCGCGGTGACAGCGGCCACCATGTACCTCCTCAACAACCAGCCGCCAGCTGGAGATCCAAGAGCTGCCATGCACCGATCTATGATCGCGGGCTTGGGGCTAATCGAGGCCACCCTCGACAAAGAACCAACGCCAGAGCCAAAGAAAGGCAAGGCTCTGGCAAAACGCTATTCCTCACCCTCGTCCAGCGATGACAGTCACGATCTGTCTCGACATGTCCGCTCATGGCGACACGATCTCGACTACGATGCACGCGATGACCTCACACAACGCAAAATCAACAAATCAAGGGCAAGACGTGCTCGTTCGACTGATTCAGAAGAGTTCAAGACTGAACTCTGCGGCGCCAGATGCTTCAGCAGGGCCATCAGGCAGAAGCGCATGCCTAAAGGGTTCAAACTCCCGTCGGAGAACCCAAAGTTCGACGGCCTACAAGATCCAAAGATCTAGTTGGAGGACCACATCTCCTCCGCCAGGCTACATGGAGGGAGTCGAAGCACGGCCATGCAATGCCTGCAGCTACACCTGCAGGGCGCCGCCCGCGCATGGCTCAACAATCTCCCACGCGGATCCTTTGCAGCTAGGAAGAGCTGGTCTACAGCTTTGTACGCAACTTCAAAGGCACTTATAAAAGGCCCGCATCAATCGAAGAGCTGAGGAGCTGCCAGCAAAGGTCGGGCGAATCACTACGCTCGTACATCCAGAGGTGGTCCATCATCAAAAATTCCATGGAAAACATCTCGGAAGACCGTGCAATTGATGCGTTCAACGGCGGAATTCGTCGCATAGAGCTCAGGGAAGAGCTGAGCCGCTCGAAGCCCAAAACAATCGACCACCTGATGGAAATTGCGAATCGGTGGGCCGATGGACAGGATTCGGTGAAAAACCGCACCTACTCAGATGACGACGACAATGACCTCGGGCGCAGAGGCGGTCGTCGAGGCAAGTGGCGAATGCGCGTCTATGATGACTGCGACGACGTCAACATGGTCGCAGCTGGCGACACCGACAAACGCGACGACAACCGCAACAGCGGATATCGTAGCGGTGGATACTGCGACTCCAGGAAAACCACGCAGGTGTGGCAGCGCCGCACTCGCGAAGAGGCACCCGCAACAACCATCGAGGATAAACTGTCCGGGCCGTGCAACGTGCACTTCTACATCGACAAGCACAACGGCAAGAAAAAATCCTGCCACCTTCTCAAGGACTGTCGCGAGTTTCTTAAACTCCACGAGGGTCTAGCCCGGATGAATCGTGACCCTAGTTTTCCACAACTCTCGCCAGATTGCATCTGTGCACCCCTATAATCTTTGATTCCTTTGTTAATTCCAATAGGAGACAAGCAGGAGTAGGGACCTCTACAAGGCCTGAACCTGGGCAAACCTTGCGTCCCTGTGTGCTTGTTTGCTAGCCGACTGATGCCTCCAGTGCTCCCTCCTTCTCCAAAACCCAAGTCCATAACAATGGGCATTGATGAGTTAAACCCTCGTCACTATAGGTAATAGTGACAATCCTAGAAGATTCTTTTGGCTTTGGTACTTCAAATTTGCCTTTCCTTCTTTTTTCTTGCCTTCTCCCCTTTTGGTGATCATGAAAACCAGGTGGCATGATGTCTTTAGTGTCAGTTTTGGTCCATCCATGTTGTTGTGGCATGGGATAGAATATCGACCTATAGCATTTTAAGAAGAAAGGTTTCTTGTAGAATTTAGACACATAATCTTCTGGATATTCACCAGCTTTGTATATGGCACTAACAACATGGTTGCATGGCAATCCAGACAGATCCCACTTCCTACAAGAACAACTCATTTTTTATCAAATTAAGCTCATAAGTGTGATCTCCACTTTGCACCTGCCATAGTCCATCATCTGCCCTTTTTGGCACACAATTCCTTGCATATTTCTTGTTCAATTCCAGTTTTTCTGCATAAAATGGTGTGATCTCCCATGATGCCTTATGTCCTCCTTCCCTATTTTCATCAAACCTCACCATCTGTTTGTCATAAATCCGTACAAGCATTGTGACAATGGGTTTGTTTCTCTCATCCAGGATATATCTGTTGAATAGTTCACTCATATTGTTGTTCACCAGATCTGTCTTGCAGTTTGTATCAAAGGCCCACCTTGCCCATGTGTGCATAGGAATTTTAGACAAACACTTTCAAGCAAGCTCACATTGCTTCTTCATTTCTTCCATTGCATTGTCAAAACCATGCTTGGTTTAAGAATAAGCAGCATTGTCCATGCATTTCTTCAGGTCCTCTCCTCTGAAGCCTGAGTGTGAAAATTGGCATAAATATGCCTAAGATAGAATCTTTGGGGAGAGTTTGGGAACACAGTTGAGACAACTTTGATTAGCCCCTTCTATCTGTCAGACATTATTGTATACTGGCCAAACTGTCCTTCTTATCCACCTAGAGCTTCCTTCAATTGTTCAAGAAACCACTACCAATTTGTAGTATCTTCCTTACCAACAATAGCCCACGCAATAGGATAGATATTATTGTTGCCATCTCTACTAGTAGCAGCTAAAATTTGAGCTCTTGTTGTAAGTTTCATGAAGCAGCCATCTAAGCCAATGAAGGGCATGCATCCGTCAAGAAAACCCAACCTTGCAGCATTAACACAAAAGAAAAGGCCATGAAATCTTGGCTTGTCACTGATAAATACTTGCTACCCTTTTTTAATTACTTCTTGCTCTTCCTTTGTTCGGCCAGTCTGAGTGGTGATAATACACCTTGAACCTGGATTTTTATCTATAACAGTTTGCAAATAGTCTCTAATTTTGCATCACTATTCTATGTCTTAGTTCACTATTATTCATTTATATATTTCGTATTGAGAGGTGATACTTATGTTATTTCTTCTATTTTTGCATGGTTGATGACTTTTGGAGCATGGACCGCTACAGTTAGGATTCTGATGGAAAATGTGATGTTTGGAGGCAAAATTCACGAAGATCAGAAAATCCGGGAAAATATACGGAAAATCCTATTTTTCCAGAAGACTAAGGATGCCAGAAGACGGAGTGGAGATGGGCCACATGGGGCCCACACCACCCCATGGCGCAGGCAGCCCTAGGCCGCGCCAGGAGGTGGTGTGGCCACCCTGGCCCACTCCAGCCTCTCCCCTCTGGCGTATATCATCCCCACAAAACCCTAGGACTCGGGGAGCGACCACATAAAGATTCCGCTGCCTCTACAGGGCGGAAAACACCGAGAGAGAAAGATCTCTCTGGTAGACAGATTTCTGCCGAGGGAATTCCTTCCCGGAGAGGGGAGATCATCGCCATCAACACCACCATCAAGCCGGACTTCATCGGGATCATCATCATCACCACCACCATCATCACCATCAGCACCCTCATCACCATCTCCATATTGCTGTAACAATTGGTTGAATCTTGCATTAGTCCCAAGGGACGTAAGGGTCTTAGAGTTTAAAGCTGTGGTTAAGTTGCTACCTTAATTACTTTCTTGTACTTACGGATGTTTGCAAGGGGTATAATCACAGGTATGTATTAGTCTTGGATGGGGCGGTACATTAGCACAGTTCACCCACACAACACTTAGCAAGCTAGAGAAGATTAATCAACTATATGAAACGAAAGCACTTGACAGTCTTCCCATATGTCCTCGAGAACGTTTGGTCATCTTAAGTAATACAACCGGCTTGTCCTTTGCTGCATAAAGGATTGGGCCACTTGCTGCATTTATTCCTACTGTCTTTTATTTACTCGTACTTTGTTTACTGGCTTTATCGAAAACCCCTAAAAATCCGTTTGCTAAGTATTTGCAGAGAATTCCTGATCCATACCACTAGCTAGCACCTTCTGCTCCTCGTTGGGTTTGACACTCTTACTTATCGAAAATACTGCGATACACCCCCTATACTTGTGGGTCAACAAGACTATTTTCTGGCGCCGTTGCCGGGGGGTGAAGCGCTATTGGAGAGTGGAACTGGTAAAGGAAACTTCTACTGTGAGTATTATTTACTACTGTCAGTTGCTTTATTTTCGTTATGGATAATTCGCTGAGTTTCTTATTTGGTAATGCTACTACCACTGCTAAGGTAGTAGATAAGCCACCACCTGCTGAGAAAGATGTTTTCAAAATACCTACAAGAATTATTGATCGTGTTATGGATAACTACTATGTTGGGGATGGAACTGTCCATCTCGGTGATCATTTACTATTTATACACGAATTATGCGGGTTGTTCAAGTGTGCAGGTATTACTACAGATCAAGTTAAGAAGAAGTTATTCTCATTATCACTGAAAGGAAGAGCTGAGGAATGGTATAAGCTGCTGAAGAATGGTCAAGCTCTAGAATGGGAGGAAATAGTGCCTCTCTTTTATTCAAAGTTTTATCCTCCTAGTGAGATTCATAAAGATCGGAAGCAAATATACAACTTTTGGCCTCTTGATGGAGAGAGTACAGCTCAAGCTTGGGGGAGATTGAAGTTACTAATGCTCAAATGTCCCATTCATGAGCTCCCCAACAATATTATTATCAACAACTTTTATGCAAGGCTCCCTCTACATGATAAAGATTTATTGGATGCTTCTTGTGCTGGATCATTCACTCGCATGGAAGAAGAAGCTAAATGGGACCTTCTAGACCGTATTCAAGACAATGCTGAAGCTTGGGAGAATGACAAAGGTAGAAAGTCAGGTATAAATTATGATTATGAATGCATTGAATCTTTTATGAGAACTGATGACTTTCAAAATATTAGCAATATTTATGGACTTGATTTGCAAGTTATTACGAATTGCTTTAGAGCTTTTGCTTCCTATATCGAAATTCCAAAAAGGGGATGGAACAAATACCATGCACCTTACAAAGATATTGCTGACTATGCTCCCATTGGAAGCGCTGAGTATTGCATTATTGACCCCATCTTACCCGAACCTTATATCGAGAAGATTCCCTTCCTCGAAAAGGTAAAGGAACATCCTATGATAACTAATGTAATCACTAAAAGTGAGAAAAGAACTATAAAACCTGATGAACAAATAAACATTGAACCTATGGTAGCAATTGTGAAAGACCTTGTCACTAAAAGCATAGAAGATGGGCACATATTCTTTTGTGAGGATGCTTCTAATATTGTTTCACACCCCAATAGAACTAAAAAGGCTAGTGTTCCTGTGCTTTCTGTTAGAATTGGTGATCATTGCTATATGGTTTATGTGATATTGGTGCAAGTTCCAGTGCTATTCCTTATGAGCTTTACAGAGAAATTATGCATGAAATCAGTCCTTGCGAGTTGGAAGAGATTGATGTGGTTATTCACCTTGCTAATAGAGAGACCATCTCTCCAATTGGTATTGTACGAGACGTGGAAGTTCTTTGTGGTAAGATTAAGTACCCTGCTGATTTTATGGTACTTGGTTCGGCTGCTAGTAAAACCTACCCTATCATTTTTGGTAGACCTTTCTTGAGTACTTGTGGAGCTATTATTGATTGCAAGAGGGAGAAAATCTTGACTAAGTTTGATGGGGAATCTTATGAGTTTAATTTTTCGAAATTTGCTAAAGAACCTTGCGAAGAGGAAACCCATAATGAGGATTTTAGGGTTGAACAACTTGCTTTTATTTCTCTTGCTCCTAACAATGCTTTGCAGCAATTTATGGAAGATCATGAAAGTGAAATCTTCATGGAAGAAAGGAATGAGATTGACAAGATTCTCCGTGATCAACCTATGATGCTTAAGCACGATTTGCCTGTAGAAGACTTGGGGTACCACGATGCCACCTAAAAAGGATCCGGTTTTCGATCTAAAACCTCTCCCTGATGATCTTAAATATGCTTATATTGATGATAAAAAGATATATCGTGTTATTGTTAGCGCTAAACTTTCAGGGAAGGAAGAAGAAAGGTTATTGGGAGTTTTGAGGAAACATCGAGGAGCTATGGGCTATACTCTGGATGATTTAAAAGGGATTTCAGCTACTATATGTCAGCATTCTATCAACATAGAACCAGATGCGAAGCCAGTAGTGGAGCACCAACGACGTTTAAATCCTAGGATGAAGGAAGTGGTAAGGAATGAGGTATTGAAACTCCTTGATGCTGGTATTATTTACCCTATTGCTGATAGTGAATGGGTTAGTCCTGTTCATTGTGTTCCTAAAAAGGGAGGTATTATCGTTGTCCCTAATGATAATGATGAGCTTATTCCTCAAAGAATAGTGGTAGGCTATAGGATGTGCATCAATTTTAGGAAAGTCAATAAAGTTACTAAGAAAGATCACTACCCGCTTCCTTTTATTGATCAAATGCTGGAAATGTTGTCTAAAAAGACCCATTTTTGTTTTCTTGATGGTTATTCTGGTTTCTCTCAAATTGCTGTTAAACAACAAGATCAAGAAAAAACTACTTTTACTTGCCCTTATGGAACTTATGCCTATAGACGTATGCCTTTTGGTTTATGTAATGCTCCTGCTACTTTCCAAAGGTGCATGTCTGCTATCTTTCATGGTTTTTGTGAGGAAATTGTAGAAGTGTTCATGGATGACTTTTCTGTCTATCGAACTTCTTTTGATAATTGTCTGCACAACCTTGATAAAGTTTTGCAGAGATGTGAAGAAACTAATCTTGTTCTTAATTAGGAGAAATGCCACTTCATGGTTAATGAAGGGATTGTTCTTCGGCATAAAGTTTCTGAAAGAGGCATAGAGGTTGATAGAGCTAAGGTTGAGGCAATTGAGAAGATGCCATGTCCAAGAGACATCAAAGGTATTCGTAGTATCCTTGGTCATGTTGTTTTCTATAGGAGGTTTATTAAAGACTTCTCTAGGATATCAAAACCTCTCACTAATCTTCTTCAAAAATATGTAACTTTCGTTTTTGATGATGATTGTAGGGAAGCTTTTGAGACTCTTAAGAAGGCTTTAACTACATCCCCTATTGTTCAACCACCTGATTAGAGTTTACCCTTTGAAATAATGTGTGATGCTAGTGATTTTGCTGTAGGGGCTGTCCTTGGGTAACGTATTGATAAAAAGTTAAACGTTATCCATTATGCTAGTAAGACTCTAGACGCTGCTTAAAGGAATTATGCCACTACTAAAAAGGAATTTCTAGATGTTGTTTTTGCCTGTGATAAGTTTAGGCCCTATATTGTGGACTCAAAAGTAACCATTCATACTGATCATGCTGCTATTAAATATCTTATGACGAAGAAGGACGCTAAGCCTAGGCTTATTAGATGGGTACTGCTTTTACAAGAGTTTGATCTACATATAGTAGATAGGAAGGGTGCTGAAAACCCTGTAGCTGATAATTTATCTCGTTTGGAAAACATCTCTTTTGACCCTATGCCTATTAATGTTAGTTTCTCAAATGAACAGTTAGCTGCAGTAGGGGTGAGCTCGCGAGGAAGCCCTTGGTATGCTGATTATGCTAACTTTATTGTCTCCAAGTATTTGCCTCCAACTTTTATAGCTCAGCAAAGAAGAAAGTTCTTTTATGATTTGAGGCATTATTTTTGGGATGACCCACACTTATACAAAGAAGGAGTGGATGGTATTGTGCGAAGATGTGTTCAGAATATGAACAAAAGGAGATATTGCGTAAATGTCATGATAGTGCCTATGGAGGACATCATGCAGGAGATAGAACTGCACAAAAGGTACTACAATCAGGTTTCTACTGGCTTACCCTTTTTAAAGATGCAAGAAAATTTGTTTTATCTTGTGATGAATGTCAGCGTGTTGGTAATATTTCTAGACGCAATGAAATGCCTATGAACTACTCTATAGTTATTGAACCTTTTGATTGTGGGGGATTTAACTTTATGGATCCTTTCCCTCCTTCGAAAGGCTACACTCATATTCTTGTTGCCGTTGATTATGTTACTAAGTGGGTAGAAGCCATTCCTACAAAGAGTGCTGACGGGGAGACTTCTCTAAAAATGCTTAAGGATATTATCTTTCCTAGGTTTGGGGTTCCTAGATATCTCATCACTGATGGGGGTTCTCATTTCATCCATGGTGGTTTTAGGAAGACCCTTGCTAAATATGATGATAATCATAGAATTGCTTCAGCTTATCACCCCCAAACTAGCGGGCAAGTAGAGTTATCAAATAGAGAAATTAAATCTATCTTGCAAAAGACTGTTAATAGGTCTAGAAAAAATTGGGCTAAGAAGTTGAATGATGCTTTATGGGCTTATAGAACTGCTTACAAAAATCCTATGGGAATGTCTCCTTATAAAATGGTTTATGGGAAAGCTTGCCACCTACCCTTAGAATTAGAACACAAAGCTTACTGGGCAGTGAAAGAACTAAATAGAGATTGTAAGCTCGCTGGTGAGAAAATATTATTTGACTTAAGTTCTTTAGATGAATGGAGGAGTGAAGCCTATGAGAATGCTAGGCTCTTTAAGGAAAAAGTTAAAAGATGGCATGACAAGCGAATACTTAAGAGAGAATTTCATGTTGGTGAGAAAGTTCTATTGTATAGGTCTTGTCTCAGATTTTTTGCAGGTAAGCTACTATCAAAATGGGAAGGACCTTTCATCATTGAAGAAGTATACCGTTTATGAGCAATAAAAATTTCTTCTCTAAAAGATAATACTACACAAGTAGTGAATGGACAACGACTCAAACACTATATTGCTAGAGATTCTTACAATGAAGATGTTGATGCCTTTCAAGTTATAACTCCGGAGAAATTCATCGAGGACCAAATTCAAAGACCTCCAGAGTCTGTTTTCAAATAGGTAACAGTTCTGGTAAGAAAAGTTCCACGAAAATACAATACAACTATATTTTTGCAGTTTTCAGTCGGTAAGGAAAGTTACGAAGCGAAAAAGGGACGGAACCAGAGCCGGGGTAGCCCACACCACCCTGTGGCGCGGGCCCACCCTTGGTCGCGCCACCAGGTGGTGAGGCTACCCTAGACTCCACCTCCGACTCGTTTTCTCCCAGTACCTTCCTTTTGACATGAAACTTCGCAATTTATAACCCCCCGGACCCCCCCGAGGTTCGTATGTCGTGTTTTTGTTTCGATCTGTTTCTGCCAGGTAAAATCTCAGATTTGTAGCCTCAGTGTCTTCCACTGGATCAGTTAAGGGAGATTCCTTGGTAGATATCATCAACCCATACATGAGAGAATTGAAGATTCATCCCAAGGAGTTATTGCTTGAATGTGGGGAGGTTCAGATTAAAGAGGTTCAAGGCCCTAAATGTGAAGGAAGTCTGGAGGACAGGATGGAAGCATTGGAACAAGAAGTCTTTAGGTACAGGAAGATGGCGGAGCGCGAAGTGGATATCACCCATAATATTTGTTTCGAACTCATCACCGAGCACCAAAAGGAGACTGCTGAACTCAAAGACGAAGTCCTCTCACTCCGCCAAACAACCAATGAACTGCAAGCACAGTTCTATGACATTCAAAATCAAAACTGTGAGTATGAGGCTAGATTTAAACTCATAAGTGTTGCTGCAAGTTTCAGGATGTTGGAAACCACGATGTACTTTGTTGATGGGAAGCCTTTACCTTGGAAGACGGACAAAGATGAGAGGATACCACCACCAAAGGAGTAATTCTTCATCAGGTTTGGCATCCCCTTGGTTTGTTCCAAGCTTGGGGGAGTGCCGCGGTATCATATCACTATCTTCTATCATTTTACCTTATTAGTAGAGTCATATCATGAATAGAGGAGTTATTATGTAGTATGGTTTGCATTATGGAAGTGTTCCCTCTCTCGTTAGATATGTATCCCTTGGTGTGAGTTTCCGTTATGGAATATTAATGAGAAGTTCTATCATCCACTCTTTTGCATAGCTTATATTAGTTTTCAATTCGTGGTTATATGATTGATCTTGTTGTTAGTATTGGTATCACTTTGGGATCATTGAGTTAATTTACTGGGTTTTGGCAAACCTGGCTCGGTCGGTAGCAACACTATTTTTGAGAGTGGAATGAAAAAGATAAAAGTACCTTTAAAGAAAAATTATTTCATCATCTTTCTTTCTTGATTTGCTAATAAGTTTAGTATTCTCTAGTTAAGATCTTTTTTGCTTCCAAGGAAGATTGCATGTTTGTCTTTATCACTTGTATGTTTGTTTGTTTCCTTCAACTCTTATACTTTCTACCCAGCCTTGCTAGCCAAAAACCTGTACTGAGAGGGTATTCTTCTCGTGCATCCACCTCCTTTAAACCAAAACCTTTGCCATTTGTGTCCACCATACCTACCTAGTAGCATTATTGCTATTCCAAGTAAATTATTGTTTTGTCTACCTCCCAAATTAAACTTGTTATGTGGAAATTAGTGATTAAAGCTCTCACGTACTGTATGGCACACTTTACTTTCTTGCATTTAATAAACTTGAACCATTGGGTCCTTCTTTGTTGCGTATATGCTTGCGCTTTATGAGTTGAAGTCAGCCGAACCATGTATCATGGGGACCGCTTTCAACACTTCATTTGGTACTTTGTACCTAGTTGATATCATGTTCTTTTGCTTATGGATCCCGGCGGTGTGAAATAAAAGTGGAACTTGTAAGATCATGGAGTTTATCTGTGTGTTAGAGAAACGCCTGGGCCGCTAGCCTAAGCCATGCCTAATCATGGTGGAAACTTGTAGCTTAACTATAGTGAGCATTCTATGAAGCATCCTCAATAAAAACCTATGCAAATAGCAAATAAAAAGATCGCTGAGATGCTCACTGTCTGCTTGCCTTGTCATTTTGATTATGGGATAGCTCATGTGTCATGTGCAAGGGGTACCCTGTTGGCGGTTCTCAATGATACACATGTATTTACAATGACAAGAGCTTGCTCGTGACTGAAGTTGAGTAGCATGAGGATCAGTACTCATAAGTAAGGGGCATGGGACTCCAACTTATAACTTGTCAAGCATATCCTCTTAGTTGTGTCACTTTAACCTTAATCACCAAAAGATGCCTATGATAGGGGCAATGAGAGCTGAAAGCTAGTAAGTATCATAATTTTTGGGAGCTCTTTATGAGACTTATAATCCCTGCTTCCCTCTACGAAGGGCCCTTTCTTTTACTTTGTAGTTGAGTCAGTAAACCTATTCCCTTCTATCTCAGCAAGTATTTTGAGTTGATGTGTTTCATTCATTCATATGATGATTTATTCATTCATGTTTCTTATGTTCCTTGTTTTGCACATTGCTCTTATCTTGATGTTTACTACTTTGAAATCTATCATTGAAAAACCAGCTATTTGTGAACTCCAGCAAATTATCAACTATTCTTCGACCAAGAGCTAAGTTTGCCATTACCAATTATGATTCACTTTATGTATCTTTATTGTGTTTCCTTTACTTATTACAAGTTGAGTTGTATAATAGTGAGTTGTCTTCTATTATGATCTATGTATTTGATGAATGTGATGCTTCTTGTCCGTATTCTTTTATCGACTCTTCACTCCATAAACCTGAGGCCATGTTTATTGAGCTCAGTTTTGCTTGGGGACAAGCGAAGTCTAAGCTTGGGGGGAGTTGATACGTCCATTTTGCATCACTATTCTATGTCTTAATTCACTATTATTCATTGATATATTTCGTTTTGAGAGGTGATACTTATGTTATTTCATCTATTTTTGCATGGTTGATGACTTTTGGAGCATGGACCACTGCAATCAGGATTCTGATGGAAAATGCGCTGTTTGGAGGCAAAATTCGCGAAGATCAGAAAATCCAGGAAAATATACGGAAAATCCTATTTTTCCAGAAGACTAAGGATGCCAGAAGACAGAGTGGAGATGGGCCACAGGGGGCCCACACCACCCCATGGCGCGGGCAGCCCTAGGCCGCGCCAGGAGGTGGTGAGGCCACCCTGGCCCACTCCAGCCTCTCCCCTCTAGCGTATATCATCCCCACGAAACCCTAACACTCAGGGGCGACCACAGAAAGATTCCGCCGCCTCTACGGGGCGGAAAACACAGAGAGAGAAAGATCTCTCCGGCAGACAGATTTCTGCCGGGGGAATTCCTTCCCGGAGAGGGGAGATCGTGGCCATCAACACCACCATCAAGCTGGACTTCATCGGGATCATCATCATCATCATCACCACCACCATCATCACCATCAGCACCCTCATCACCATCTCCATATTGCTGTAACAATTGGTTGAATCTTGCATTAGTTCATAGGGGAAACTTTCCCGGTGTTGATTACTCCTTGTAGTTGATGCTATTGAGTGAACCATTGAATTATTGTTTATGTTCAGATTGTTATACATCATTATTCCATCTCTGATCATGATCCATATGATGTATTGTGAGTAGTTCGTTTTGTTCTTGAGGACATGGGAGAAGTCTTGTTGTTAGTAGTGGAGTTGCGTTGAGAAAGATTCAATAGATTGTTACTTAAGTTGTGGTGTACTTCTTCTAGAGGTGTCATGTGAACGTGGACTACATGACACTTCACCTATATGGGCCTAGGGGAATGCATTCTGTATTTGGCTACTAATCGTAGGGGTTGCCGGAGTGATAGAAACCTGAACCCCCGTTAGGAAACCATTGCACAAGGGACGTAAGGGTCTTAGAGTTTAAAGTTGTGGTTAGGTTTCTACCTTAATTACTTTCTTATACTTACGGATGTTTGCAAGGGGTATAATCACAAGTATGTATTAGTCTTGGATGGGGCGGTACATTAGCACAGGTTCACCCACACAACACTTAGCAAGCTAGAGAAGATTAATCAACTATATGAAGCGAAAGCACTTGACAGTCTTCCCATGTGTCCTCGAGAATGTTTGGTCATCTTAAGTAATGCAACCGACTTGTCCTTTTCTGCGTAAAGGATTGGGCCACTTGCTGCATTTATTCCTACTGTCTTTTATTTACTCGTACTTTGTTTACTTGCTTTATCGAAAACCCCTAAAAATCCGTTTGCTAAGTATTTGCAGAGAATTCCTGATCCATACCACTAGCTAGCACCTTCTGCTCCTCGTTGGGTTCGACACTCTTACTTATTGAAAATACTGTGATACACCCCCTATACTTGTGGGTCATCAACTGCTGCTCAGGATTTTCCCTTGTTTCATTATACCACGCTCTCTTTGGTTGCTGATTTGCTCTGCTTTTTCTCCCATTTTCCAACACAAATGGTAGAGGCTCACATCCATCATCCTCTTCTTCTCCTAGGAAACCTAAGTGCTCATCATCTTCAGGATCAGAAGGAGACCAGTCTTCCTTAGGTGGTAATTCATCTTCAGAATGTGACCATGTAGTAGGGACCTTCCTCCTCACTTTCTTGTTCAATTGCTGATCTGTAAAAATATCCTCTAGCTCTGTCTCATCATCATACACTTGCTCACCAGCCTTTCTCTTCATCTTAGCTGCTATTAATTTGTTCTTGTCCTATGTTTCCTTCGTCCTCATCTCTTCTACTTGCACTTGGTCAACCTGACATGGAAACATCCAACTGTCACTGTCATCAAATGCTTCTCCCTCATCTTCATCTTCTTCTCCCTCATCTGCACCTTCCTCTGCCTCATCTTCATGCGCCTTATCTTCCTCCCCCTCTACTGTCAACAAGTTGTCATCAGTTTGTGTGCACAAAGGCTGAAAGTACACACTATTTTGGGTCTCAATGTGGTTATGACCCTGCTCTTCTTCCTCTAAATCACATGACATGTAGCTTGGATAAGATTTTGCATACAATTTTTCTGAATTCTTCCTCTTCACAGGAGACAGAATAATAGCTTGTTTACTCTTGTCTCTCATCACAGTTAAAACCAGTTTCTTAGACCTTTCATATTTCCTGACCATCTCTTCCACCTTAAAATTGCTATCCACAATTTCTAGCCATTCAGTCCCTCCCCTTTTTCATTTACATAGTACATTGAATCACACAGACCATAACCTTCCTTCTCTATTAGTCCCAACAATTTCAGAAACCTCATATCTGATCTTAACATTTTTGATGGCACAAATTTTGCACCATCAAATTGAATGTACAGATCCCAAATCTCTGAATTTGGCCTAAAATAAAGTGAAGATAATGTCCAACAATTATTTTCTAGTACTAAAGCATACCCATTTGGACACAAACCGTAACTGATAAATTCCCAAAGGTAAAGAAGAGAAAAGAAGCTTACCCGCCATCGGAGACATAGTGGCTGAGCGGGTCCTCGCTTAATTGGCTCGTCGTAGCTAGTTGAGATGAAGAAGCTTCCTACAGCGCGGCATCCTGGTCTGGCTCCGGCGCGGCGTCCTGGTCCGGCTCCGGTGTGAGATCCATCAACTCGCAGTATTCATCAGAGTCCAAATCGATGACACCCATATTGAATCCGGGGCCAAATAGCACCTACCGCACGAAACGACTGTCGCTGCCTCCACCGGCACCTCCTCCGTCGCCGTCTCGCGTGCCGCCGCCTCCACTCGCCATTGCTATCGCGGGAGTGGCAAAGTAACTGGAATGAGTTATCCACGGCCAGCGAAACCGACCGGGGCTGCCCTAACGACCGAGGTCGTCGCGCGCCGCTCACGCCGTTGCTTCTCTCCGTCAACACCGTGCCACGTCGACACTGACAGCGGGGTCCACCTGCCAGAAATGCTGTTAGACGACTAAACAGCCCGAGTTAGTGCTATATGTCGCACCCCTACCACAAAAGTGGACTTTATGTGTCAACAAACCCAAAGATGGTAGTTTTTTTGTCGAGACTGGCGCAAATGTTGTAGTTTTGCGTCATTTTCTCGTTAGAGACGGTTGTAAATAGTGCCTCTAACAAAAAGTGACTCTGATTTTAGCACGTGGTGTAGGGACGAGCTGTGGAAATTTTTCCATGGGAAAGTGGCGGCCGAAATGAGCATTTTTCTTAGGGTGAAATGTTATTTTATTCCACCATCTTTCTTGCTGAGCTGCTTTAGTGTTTGAAGGCTTGGCCCAGTTGACCACCATGGTTGCCTTTTGTTCCGTAAGTAAATGGATCATAGGCCCAACCGGCATTAGACCAGATCTAGCATATACCAAAGAGTAACTTGTACCGGAGTTTTTTCCTTTTGTCCTTTTGCTATTCTAGTTCTAGGATATGGGCAAAAAATACAGCCTCCTCCTATTGTGAATTAACACTAGGTGGTGCAATTTTTCCATTATACTGAAAATATGCTGGCGGGTGAGAAGTTTCAAGGCTGCAGGCGGCACTGTAGGGGATGCCCTCATGCAGGAGGCAGCGGATTGGTTCCGCCATCAGCGGTGGAAGCTAGTACTTGTAGTACATATATCCTGTTTTTTTTTTCCGGCGAATTTACCTGTACACATACCAGCAGTCCAGCAACCATTGCAGTGCGCCAGCAGTAGTGCGACCCGCCGAAACGCGAAAAGCACAAGACCAGCCGAGACGGTCAGCGGGTGAGGGCATGCAGCAGCTAGCTAGCGCAGGAAAGGCAAGCTACGCCGACGCCGAGCTCAGGCTAGAGCGCTTTAGCATTCCGTTCCACGGAGATGCAAGATACGATCACAGGCCATGAACAGTGTGGTAAAGTACGAGCAGCACAACACAAGCAAAGCCCCATGCACGGAAGGAAAGCAGAACCCTTCGCTCTGCAAGAAAGAAGTAAAAGCACCGCATGCACCCCCTTCTGAGGCGCCTTTGCCCTTTGGTTCTTCCTCCTCCGGCACATGATCTAGCCGCGGTAGCCGAGCTACTCCGTTTAGAAATATAAGATATTTTGAATATATCTAGACACGTTTTAGTGGATATATTCACTCCGAACCTCTACGAAACTATCCACTAAAAGATCTAGATACATTTGATTCGTAAAGCTAAAACATGTCAAATTTTGAACGGAGGGGGTACATGATCAACGCTTGTCTTGTCTTCCTGCTTTGAAGAAGATTTTCTTTTCGGGCCAGGCTGATCAGGCGAAAGCCCATGTCCCGCGTTTTTGTATCAGATCAGATGGCTCTCAGCCTAGCACAGTGCTTCTCCTAGGACTACGTATCGGCCTGACCTAGCGTAGCGTGGGAGGGAGCGTGGCGCAGAGCAGAGCGAGGTACAGCAGCAGGAAGATACCCACGCGGCGTCCTGTCCTGGCGGGCCTGCGCTGCCCTGCTCCTCTCCTCGATCCCCGTCACTCTCCAGTCTCTCTGCCATGCCGTGCGTCGTCCCCGTCCCGTCCGGCCTCGCTGCCTTTTGGGGCTTTGGTGCCAGCAGGCTGATCAGGCGAGGAAGCCACAAAAGCAGCGCCAACTTTTGGACCGGGAGGGGAGGTGAACTCACTTCCACCGCTGCGTACGATCGAGCTGCTTCCTGAATCTCGAGTGGCGTGTGCCGTGTGTGGTCACGTCAGTCAGGGCAGGAACGGAAAAGCGGAGCCTTGATCGATAGGACGGTCACGGCGCTGGTGCTGGTGCTGGACGAGCGCCTCTGATACGAACTCAGGGCGTCTCCACCGCCGGACCGGCCAAAAGGGTGACCGAAACAGTGTTTTTTGAGTCGGGGCACAGCGGTCCGGTCTGTCCTGTCACTCGTCTGTCCCCGCCCGGCTAACAGGAATATAGCGATATTTAAAAAAAAAATCAAACGAGACAATACGCACTAAAACTAACAATTATATATATTTATAAGTAATTTACATTCAAATATAAAAATCAAGATTTAAACTAGGCCTAAAACTACCGATCTTCTGCCGCCGGCACCGCCCCGTCCATCTAGGGATCCAGGTCGATATACTTCAGCGGTGTCCAGAGGTGCGCCGGTGGCAGGCGCGGGTGCAGGCGGGTGCTAGTCGATTACCTGGACAAGCCATGCATGCCACGCATCCGTCTCCCTCGGCAATGGCAGAGGCAGCCCCACATTCACCTGCGCCACCAGGCTGGTGAGCTGGATTGCATGCTGGTAGCCGTCTCACATGGCCTCCTCCTCCTTTGTGCTGGCCGTGATGGTCTGCTCGATGAAGGCGTCCTCATCGTAGCCACACGCCAGGAGCTCCTGGTACTCCGGGGGCAGGCACGCCGCGACGGATGCGGCAGCCTCCCCTCCCCCTCCTTGACAACGATGTTGAGGTCGTCAGAGTGGTTGACGGCGCCATCGTCGCCGCGCTCGAAGGCGGGGAGGATGCAGGACCCCCACGGCTCGAACTCGCCGCGGTAGGAGCTCGCGCACCAAGCCGTGTGCTCCCACTTCAGGAACTCCTTTCAGAACCGGCGGTTCTGGTAGGCGCGATCATACCGGAGGACCGGTGGGAGCTTGCGGGCGCGCCACACGACCTCCTCCTCCAGGGCTTTGCCCTCCTTGGGTCCGGGCGGAACCGGCACCGATCCCGGTTGAGGTGTCAGCCCGTGGGGAGGGAGACATCATGGTGGGCGATGCTTGCTCCCTCCCTCCTTCGCCGCTCGCACTTCGCCACACGGAAGTAGCGGCGGTTGCGGCGGGGCTCCTCCTCCTCCTGGCACTCGACGGGGCGGCCGACGAAGTCCTGCGGCCGCGGCGGCAGTGACAAGCCCTCCCAAAGAAAGCCCGACAGGCCACTTCCCTGCCTACGGCGGCCGCTCGAGCCGGATGCGCCCGCCTCGTGGTTGTTCTTCGCTTTCTTGAACCACCCTGGCTTCTTCATCGTTGTCGGTGGCGACGACGATGGAAGGTGCTGGAAGGGGTGTACCTAGCGATGGCGAGAGGAGGGAAGTGCGACACCGACGGGCGCAGTGGCCTGCTTAAGTAGCCCTTGCCCATGCGAGCGCGCGTAGGTTCTCGCGGCTTCACCATCAATATCGACACGGGAACTCAGGCGTTGTCCCGTCAGTGACAGGCTATCGCTTCGTCGGCATTGATGGCGAAGGTTGTCGCCCGCGTCTTTGAATCGATGTCGCGGTTGCGTCTAAATCGGTGCCACAAATGTGTCTGAATCAGAGTCGCGCTAAGCTGTCACTGACGGGTGGGCCAGTACCACGCGCCGGAGGACACCCCCTCGACCCGCCCGTGTCCGTGCCGATGCATCGGCCACGCAAATTTGATGCGCCGATGAGTCAAGCCGGATGCGTCGATCCGAATAGATCGTGCTGCTGGAGAGACAGCGCATGTCCCGCACATCCGAAAGGACGCATTCGAACGCGGCCGGACGGGTTGGGATCGGACTGACGGAGATGCCCACTCGTATTCTGGTACCGTCCCGTCGACCGAGAGTTTCTATAGCTCCTTCGATTCAAGAGAATCCGGGAGCGGCCGTTTGGAGCACGAGCGAGCTTCGGGTCGGGTAGCCTTGTTTCTGGATCTTTAGAATTTCGAATACAAAATGTTTCAAAGAATAAAACATAAAGCTCCAGGATTGTCTTCTAATGGTGCTCAAATCTTCAATACAAAATACGTTATATTCTGGGCTTAGCAAAAATGACAAATCAAGATTTTGTTGACGGTGACCAGTGCACTGGAATGATTTTTTTTCAATTTCCTGACCCAAAAATATAATTTATTTCGTTGTGAAAATTTTCCAAAGAATAGAACACTGACTAGTATTTTTTCCCGGAATGTTTATTGAAATCACGGTTTCAATTAAAAAAACACTATCGCAAAAAGCTACCTGTTGCCCGTGGTCAAATACAAATTTTTGGCTCCATAAGAAGTTTTTCCGATAAATATTGTTCCATTCGTGCAATTTGAAGTTTTAGAAAAAAAATCTAAAAATTGTATTGCACTGTTTCTTGAGGATAATATCCATCCATTTAAATTTTTAACTGAAGCTTCTTTTTTTCACTTTGAACCTTTGATGCTAAAAGCACCTATTTAGATGCTCTTGTAACTTTATAAGCTAAAGTCCAAAAGCAAAACTGATCCCTACCAAACAGACTCTTTGTTACGCAATATTGTACAAATAGGGTGCTCTTTTATCTTTTAAGAGGTGTGTTATACTCGCTCAGTTCCATTTTAATCTACATCCTAGAAAAAAATCAGAAAACTAGTACTGCAATTATTAGTACTATTTAGATATGTGAACAACAAATTCAAGCTACATTGAAAACAATGGCATCTAATAAAGAGAGTAGAATCACTTCATTTTCTGCGTTCTTGCTGACTAAACGCTAGATTGTAGATTTAAGATCAAATTTTAGGGAACGGAGGCTCTCTATTACCTTGGACTAGAGTAGATAAGTGGAAAAGGCAGAGACGGAATTATAGTTCTTACCCTTTAGGGATGACAAAAAGAACATTCACCGGGTTCTAGAGTTGTAGCGCTTTGTTCCCCGCGTCCTCTTCCCCTATGTCGCCCTCGCCCGTCCTCTCCAGCCTCGCTGGACCCATATCCGTGCTTTCCTGCCGTGCAGGATCCATCTTTGTGTCGGTCCTGCTTCACGTCTACCGTCGCAGGCGTGCAATCGACTCAGCTTTTCGCTTCTGGCATGACCACGCTAGGACATGTCACAACGGGAAGGAGAGAGGGTGGGAAGGGGAGGGCGAGGGAGAAGAATAGAGGCCAAATGGAGGCAGTGGAGTGCGGGGCCATGCACGACGGAATAGTGTGTCGGTGGGAGAGACCAGAGCTAGAGCGGAGCGGGACGGTGAATCGACAAAATATGGAAAATTGCAGAATAATACGGGGCCAGGTCTTCGATCCTGGGATGTGCGCCGTCGACGGCTCAAGTGGCAGGACCAACTCATCAGAATAATGGCCAGAACAACGGCTACATGTGATGGGATCCGTGTGTAAGAAACCGAGTCGACCAGACGATAAGTTAGATATTGCAAACGACGGCCAACATAAACGAATCAAGGGTTACAAATGTAATGGATTCACGTTGGCTAATGGAATTTCTCCAATTGGCCTTCGTAGTGGCATAGTCCGGTTTTCCGAGTGAACCGGGGATACAGTCGTAATAAATTATTAAAACAAAGAAATATTTTCATGAGGTATGACCAAATAGTTTGTTACCTATAAAATTACATGCAAACTTTCCATCAGAAAAATCATACGATTTTTAGTCCTACAAATACAAATCAAACAAGCTCTATAGATCCTCTATAATTTATATGAAATTCTTCTGACCCTATGCATTGCTTTTGGGCCTCAATATTGAGCGGACATTTTTTTAAAATCAATGGGATTTCCAAGATCTATCAGAGGGAATCGAGAAGATCAAGCCTTCTCTCACTTCTTCTAGAGTTGAACCGCTAGTTGGAAATGATAACAGAATGCATAAGTCATTAGAAGGAATTCTAATAAACAAATGCACCGCCCCATTCCATTTTCGTTTTCAAGCTCAGGCTAAAGCCAAACAACAAAACGACCTCAAAACCAGCTACTGTTAGGTTGACTACACACTAGGACAACGATATCCAGACTACAAGCGAAACTACAGCAAAGGATCACATCAGTTAACACGATAATACTCAAAAAAACTCAAAAAGAACTGGCACACATGCCATAGACCCAGCCTCCATCAGAAACTTAATTGACCCCCCTCCAGCAAAGCGTCGAAACATTGGGTAATAAAACATTGGGTAATCTTAAACTTTGGGTAATAAAGGGGTTGTGTGCATCGCTTGATGCAGAGGCCGGGGCGATGCTCCCATTTCCAAAAAAAAAAGCAAACCGTCGAAATAGGGCTTCTAGAATCCGAGGGCCGATCCCCGTCAACACCCTCCCTTTTTTCAAACGTTTGTTAGAGCTGGGGCTTCCAATTCCATAAAGCTTGATTGCTTTGTTGGGAACAGGAAAAGCCACCTTTTGAGCATCTTTGACAGGCGATGCCAAAGTACCTACATTCCAGACCAAGAACATCGTCGAAAGAAAATGTTATTTCTCTGTTTCCACATAGTCCACATGAGTCCAGCACCCACCATGTTAACTACAACATTTTTATTATTACTGACCCATAATCTTGCTTCATTCTCATAACTTACACCTATTTGTCTGTTCAGAATGGTAGATAGTTCAGCCCACATAAGTTTGACAATATCACAGGAGAAAAATAGATGGTCTACATTTTCATTCTCATCACAGAAGATGCAAGTTACATCTTGTATTGTTTGCCTTTTAATCAAGTTATGTCTAGAGAGTAACTTATTGTGTGACAACAACCAAAGGAAAACATGTACCCCAGGGGGCACACACAAGCTCCATACAGCAGGGGTGTATAATGGGGTAACCCCCCTAAAATTAATCACTCCATACAGGGATTGTGAGGTATAAATCTCAAAACTATAAAATTCCCAAATCATAGAATCCTCTACATCATCAAAATTAATTGAAGCAGCAATTTTTTTCAACCTGTGTCCATTGTTCCATCATAGCAGTGCTAAAATTTCGCCTAAAGGTGAGTTTTAGATCATTCCCATCCCAAACTTCTCTAACAATTGCTCCTTGTTGGTTGAACACATAGTAAATATCCCAAAACATAATTGCCAAACTAGTGTTGCCCAACCAATGATCCTCCCAAAACTTGATTTTATTTCCATCACCAATCTTCCACTCGTATCCCATTTTAGCAGCGTTTGCAGCCCACATAACTCCTTTCCAAAAAGAGAAACATCCAAACTTTTGCAGTTGAAAATATTAGGATTTTATGTATCATACTTTAAAACTACTATTTGCTTCCAAAGTTTGTCCCCATCCATATTATATCTTCTTATCCAAGAAGCTATCAAACACATGTTCATTTTTCTAATATTTGAAATACCAAGACCACCATATTATTTTTTCAAAGTTACTAGATCCCTATTAGCCAAATGATATTTGTTATGTCCTTCATAGTTATCCCAAAGGCAATGGGCCATTCAGGAATTGATGGCTCTAATGGCCCAAGCAGGAAATTTGATTGTAGATAGCAAGTAAATAGGAATACTAGCCAAACACGATTTTATTAATGTAATCCTGGCTACATAAGATAGTAACCTGCCTCTCCAGCCTCCTGCTCTTTTAAGAATTTGATCATTATAGGTTGTAAATCCTCTTTCCGAAGTTTGGCGAAATGCAAAGGTACTCCAAGGTACTTCAAAGGGAACGAGCTAATTTTACAACCAAAGATGTGTGTTAGCACATTAATATGTAGGTATGTCTATAGGAACCATGCCACATTTCTCAAAATTTATTTTCATCCCTGACATTTGCTCAAAGACAGATAAAATTCACTTGAGATTCATTGACGATTCCACATTGTTTTCTAGGAAAAGCAATGTGTCATCTGGATACTGCAACTGATCACACCCTCAGGTCTCAATTTGGTCAGGAGGCCAGAAATCAAACTTTGCCTCGCTGATCTAGTGAGCATTTCCAAGAAATCATCCGCCATCATATTATAAAGTATTGGGGATAAGGGATCACCTTGCCTTAACCCTTCGCATGTTTGGTAGAAATTACTATTTTGATCGTTAATTCGTATTCCCACTGACCCCCCATGGACTAACATGTGAATCTTCCCTACCCACTTTGGGCTAAAACCTCTTTGCCTAAGCATCTCCTCTAAGAAGGAGATATAAACTCTATCGTACGCCTTCTCGTAATCCAACTTTAAAATAATCCCTTCTTAATTATTATGGTGTACATCATGAATAATTTCATGCGCCGTAACCACACTTTCAAGAATATACTGCCCTCTAATAAACGCAGTTTGGTTGGAAGAAATCAATCGACTCGCGCACTTTCCCTTGCTATTAGTACAAGCTTTGGAAAAAAATTAAAACAACAATTTGTGAGAGCTATAGGCCTGAACTTCTTTAAGGATTTCACATCATTTTCTTTAGGAATTAAGGTGACCAAACTAAATTTTAGTCTATACATGTCTGCCAAATTATTATCAAAATCTCTAAAGAGATTGACCAAGTCTAACTTAATCCATAACTTCTGATAAAATAGAAAATAAAAACCATCCGGACCAGGAGCCCCTTCGGCATATGAGCCAAAGACTGCTTCCTTAATTTCCTCCTCAGAAAAAGGAGAATCTAGCATATTGTTTTCCTCTTCATTAACCAAGTCTTGTGGCTTCCAAAAGGAATCCAACAAGGATATGTCTAGTTGTTCTTCTTTTCCAAACAAGTTCTTATACTATTCCACCGCTAGCTTTAGCATTTCCCGTGTGTCTACTACATCATTGCCTAGTGGCCTGATGGCCCAAAATATATCGAGCTCGTTGGGGAACCCCAAGAGGAAGGTATGATGAGCACAATAACAAGTTTTCCCTCAGTACGAAACCAAGGTTATCAATCTAGTAGGAGCAAGAAAACACCCAAAAGGTCTTGCTAGTTGAACGTTGGCAGGGCGCACTACCGGTGCCAACAGCAACGTGGAGACCTGCATAACACAACCACGGAACTTTGCCTCCAACTTGCGATGAGGTTGTCATTCTCACCAGTTTTGCTGAAAACAAAGGATTAAACGTATCGAATGGAAGGAAGTAATAGTTTGCAGAAAGTAAACGCAAAGCAGTAAACAGTTTGTAGATTGAATGTAAAAGAAAGGACCGGGGTCCATAGTTCACTAGAGGTGGCTCTCCTTAAGATAGATAACATGCTGGGTGAACAAATTACAGCGGGGCAATTGACAAACATCGAGAAAGCATACAAGCATATACTAATCATCTTGACTCCTTTGAGACTTGATTGGGCATTACAACATTATACATAGACCGCCATCCAACTGCATTTATGACTAATAATCGACCTTCAGGTTATCATCCGAACCTCCTCCAGTATTAAGTTGCAAGCAACATATTATTGCATTACGAATTGCGTATAAAGTAAACAATACGATTGTTCTATGAACAAAGGATTGTTGTTTTCTCCCTAGTAGCAACAACACATCTAGTACCTTAGAGATTTCTGTCACTTCCCCAGATTACCAGAGGCATGAACCCACTATCGAGCATAAATACTAACTCTTGGAGTTGCTAGCATCTACTTGGCCAAGATAGCTACTAACAACGGAAAGCATGCAAGATCACAAATAACAAAGACATGATGGAATCAATAATCAATCTGAAATAGCATCTCAATATCCATCAGATCCCCACAAACATAACATGCAGAATTACAAATAGATGATCTTGATCATGAACGGAGCTTATAATATCTAGACATGATAACACAAAAGAGAAGAACCAGCCATCTAGCTACTACATGGACCCGTAGTCCAGAGATGAACTACTCACGCATCACACGGGAGGCTTACATGATGATGAAGAAGGCCTTCAGGGTGAATTCCCCTCTCCGGCAGGGTGCCGGGAAGAGCTTCAGATCCCCCCGATCTAGGGATAGAGATGATGGCGGCTACAGACTATTTCGTGGAATTTTGATCGGGTACTTAGGGTTTCTGTATCGGAGGCATCTTATAGGTGGAAGGAGAGGCCGAGGGGGTGCCTGGGCTGGCCACACCACCCCCTGGTGCGGGCCAAGCTTGGCCGCGTGGCCAGGTGGTGTGGCCGCCCTCTGGCCCTTCTCCGTCTCGTATTCTGGCTCCAAGTGTCCCCCGGTAAAATAATAACTTTGGATTTTATCCCATCCAATTCCGAGAATATTCATTTTCTGACTTCCTGGAACCAAAAACAGCAGAGAACAGGCAGCTGATAGTGTGACTCTTGTTAATAGGTTAGTCCAAGAAATCATATGAAAAATACTCCAAAGGGTGGACAAAACATAAAAAAGTAGATAAAACCAAGCATAGAACATCAAAAATTATAGATACATTTGCAATGTATCATGGCCCTTCCAAAACAACAATTTTTTCATACGTCTCCTTCGATTAGCTACTGCATGAAAATATGTTGTGTTTCTATCACCCTCTAAAATCTCCTTTTCTCGTTTTTATCTCTTCATTAGCATAAATATGATTCAAGTTTTTTAGTGATTTCTTTCATTCTTCTAACTTCTTCAGGGAGCAGTTGTTGTGTTTCATACATAATGTCCAAGCAATCAAATTCAGCAATCAACTCCTTTTTCATTTTCTTTTGTCCCGCTTCAATGTTAGCATACCAACCTCTAAGATATTTCCTTAATATTTTTGGCTTATCTTGCCAAATAGTAGTAGCATTTCTTCCCTTAACATGGGCATTCCAGGATTCAACAACAATTTTTTTACATTCCTCCTTCTCAAGCCACCATTTTTCAAAACAAAAAGGTTTTTGAATGGTTCATGAATTATCCCCAAAATTAACGCAAAGCGGCGTGTGATCATTCCCATTCCTAGCTAGGGCCTGGACATGGGACGTGGGAAAATGAGCATCCCAACATGTTGAAACAAAAAAATTGCCAATGCCCGTCATAACCAAATTCTGTTGATTATTCGACCAAGTGAACAACCTATTATAAGGCTTAATCTCCATCAAGCCAAACTGATTGACTCAATTATTAAATTTATCAGCCCCAGTTTTCTTAATATTCTAATTATTCTTTTCTGAAACATCTCTAATGAGATTAAAATCACCACCAATCAGAATAGTTAGATTACTATTAGTACATATAGATTCCAATTCATCAATAAATTCTTGTTTGTGATCATCATAGGCAGAAGCATAAACACCAACCATATTCCAAGCGAAAGAATACTTTTTATTAATAATAGAAGCTGTAGTAGAAAACCCTAATCGACCAGGAAATGCACTCAAAAACATCCTCATTAATACCCACCAACACCCCTCGGGCAGTACCAACAGCTGGAAGATAATTCCACTGGAAACTTCCATACTTTGTTAGATTTTCTAAGAACATAGGACTAAAATCCTCCTTTTTAGTATGTGAAAACCCCACAAAATCAGGCTTATGCTCCCCCGCAAAAAAAATCAGGCTTATGCTTTGCTAAAAATTCCATGGCTTGTGTTACTCTAATGGAGTTATTAAAACCTCTAATGTTCCATAAGCTCCCTAACATCGTGGTTCTTTCTTTTGTTTCTATTCTTTCCTCTTTAACTCCTCCCAGAGAAAAGAGGCGACTCTAATGAGTCAAGGTTATCGGATAGCACCCCATCATTTAAAGGATCATTGTCTACTCCCTCAAGACTAGTGTCTTGTTCAGCATCTTCTAATATATCCTCCAAGGTTAAGTCAATTTCAGAAGGTAGAAAAAATTCACGTTGTGTGTCAAGAAGATTGTCAATTCTACCAACTTCCACTTGTTTTATTTTAGTAATATTACCATTTATTTTATCTTCTATTTTTCCCAAAGAAACACCAATGATACGAGCCTTATCAGCTAGAGTTGCATTGCAAACAGTAGCAAAGGAATGCTTTAAATTTTTACCTTCCATAGGATCCGCCATATTATTATGCTGCAACAATTCCACTACCTTGTCCACCATTTTCCTACCATCTTGAATAATTTTTGTGATTTGCCTCACAGGTTGAACTAGACCCCATTTGCTGTTTCTCTTCTTTGTTCTCATTGCAGCTTCAGCTGGAGTAGGCTCCAGGATTGCCTTCTCTTGACCACCATTGATATGCATACCTTTGTTAGCATCATATATAGATTTATCAACACTATTTGGTTTAGATAGCATCACATCTTGTAAGTTGTCAAACAGTTCATCCACCTCAATTATGGGGCAGTTTTGTTCATCTTCATCTGAGTCCACCATCTCCAGATCCACTAGATCCTGGAACCTATTGACTGAAATGATTGTGCTCCTGCCTTGCTCCACTTCTCCTCTACAAGTTTTTGTCCCTGGTTTCCTGCCCACTAATGGTGATTTATTTCCCCCGGCTATTGTCTATTCTATATTAATCCTGGTGTCTGCATATTGTTCTGTCCTTCCTCTCTATTCCCCTCCTGGTTTAACTCATCTTCAAGAAAGTCATCATTTTCACCATCATAATCACCCGCATCATCATTCTCATGAGGGTGAGATGGGGGTGGAGGTATATTGCCTACTCGTTCCTGTCTTCCTTCCACTTCAAAATCAAGGATATATAACTTTTTTCTCATCACCACAACTCTTTGCTCGGAAATTTTAGAAACATGTTTCACTATCAACTGGACTCGCACGACTTCATAGAAGGATATGAAAATTCCACCCCAATCAACATCCAGAATTAGGCCAAAACACTTGGCAATTTGAGCAATAACTTTCCATGAGCACCAGTTAGGCGGAATGCCTCTAATCTTGACCCATACTTCTTCAAGCGTTCCCACATCAGGTAACTCACCTTCCCAATTCATAATATTGATAGTTACTCTTTCCAGATCATTCCCTTCCTTCAAGTTGATAGATGTGATATCAATCAGGACAATAACTTTCCTGTGAGGAGGGAACCTAACCCAAAACTTCTTCTCTTCTAACCGTTGAACTTTCCATGGCCAATTGGGATCCCGCATCTGACACATCTTATCTTCCAGTTCCTTCAGACTTATGTGGCTGTGAGTAACAGAGATGATCCCCACATTCTTGAGATTTAGCCATTGACACTCTGTTTGGCTATCAACTGCCACATGGGAAAAAAACCAGCCCACTATTAGCAGTTCAAACATACTGAGCCATTGGAATTGGCTACCCCCAGATAAGGAAATTGTTTATGTGATGACCATATGTGTTACACATGAAGCAAATCCGCTCCTTCACACAATTCCCCACATAGTGCCCTGGCTCCCCGCAATTATAGCAAACTACTGACATGTATCTCGAATCAATCGGTTGAACGGGCATGTCTGCTGGTGTAAGCCGATTTCCAATGGGTTGTGGTGGTAACCTATTGACCATGGTAGGATTGCGGGTAACCTGAGACACACCTTGTTTACCGCCACCCTTAGTCTGCACTGGAGGATTCACCACACGTCCGCCTTGCATCTGCTGCCCCGCCTAATTTCCAGACGGCCTGGGTTGTTGAGGCCGATTTTACTGATAAGGATTCCGCCACTGCTCCTGAAATTGTCCTGGCCAACGAGGAGGAACACCGCCTCCCCCGCCTGCAACATCCTGACCTTGTAGGCCCCCATGCATCTTCACAATCTTCGAGTACGTCTCCTTTCAGTGGATTCTGCTCCAGAAATCCTTCGAGAAACTAAACAATTTCGGTTCCGCCTAGATCTGCTCCCCAACTCGCACGGGGTGGCAATCCGCTGCATGGAAATGACGAGCGGAAAATAGCTCCCGTCGAATCCAGACGAGGTGGGGATGTTGGCTTTGGGATAGAACCCTAGCTATACACGTAGGGGGAGAAGGGATGATCTAGAGCTAGCCAAAATATTCCTCCACAATCCCGTCTGCATCCCACTCCCGGATGCATGCATCAGTCTCCTGCTCCACAACCCCCGTTGCGATCGTGCCATGTGTCGCTAATCGGGAGGGGAGGAAACAAACAACCTCCACACGCCTCTAATGGGGGTGGGGTCCGCTCCAAAGCTGGCATGCTCGTCACACTACACCTCCTAGGCATGTGCAATAAGCTCCGCGTCATGCGCCGCCCAAGGATCTCGTCGTCGGCGTGAGACTGACACGGGGAATCAGGAGGTCGCGACATCCGACCTTCACAAGGACTATTATCAGTTCCGATCTTCATATTGAGCGAATGTTTGTACGGAGCAGACCAGTCAAGAGTTGCTATGTGGAAACATGAGATCCTTAAATACACCATGCCTTCCAACATTGAAGGCTCACTTGATTCACTCGATATGAAAAGTGATGAGGGAATTTTCCATGAGGTCCAGCCTCATGCTTTCTTATAACTTTCCACTACAAAATTTCTATACTAGGATTTTTCTTGCGGAGTATGATCCTATGGATTAAACAGTTTATGTAGGATTTTTTTCATAAAATCATTGCCTTATACTAATCCTTTAAAACTCCCACGAATCGGAGGAGCCCAACTGAGTGCCAACTCCTTCCTTGAATCAGGCTTTCGTCCCGCTATATTAATATAGCAACCAACCGACACAACCAACGATAGTCTCAACAAGAAAATAAAACTGGGGCAACAACAAGCAACACCCAAAAGAAAAAAAGAAACAACATGGAGGCAAAGGCGGATCGACTAAGCGAAGGTGACCCGCAATCACTGAGCCCACCGAAGAAGTTCCACCACACTCCTAGCATCGGGATGTCAAGTGACAAGTAGCACCTTCAAGAAGGACAAAAAACACCGCTGCCCGGACCAACTGACCCTAGGGTTTCCCCCAGCACACAAGAGGAAATGGACATCGGGTAGCCACGACGCCCTCCAGGAAAGAATGGTGCCACCCGAAGGCGACACCGCGTCGGTGTCAGGCAAGCCGACAAGGATTTCTCCCGAAGACCCTATCCATAACCCCTGGATGATCCTTTGCATAGGAGCCCCACGAGGTCGAGGCCTCAACACCACCAAACTCGCCACCCACCAACAAGTGCCACTACGGTCACGAAGCCGCCATCATTGTCTCCCCGAAGCCATCGACACAAGGCCAACAAGATAAAGGCGAATGGTAGCTTGAGTCGGGGGAAGCAGTTCAGAGGCCGCGTGGGAGGGAACTACCTCCACCGCCACGGTGGTAGTCGACCGGACACGGCTGCAAGGCACACCAATCCCAGTTGGGTCTGGTTGGGCCCAGCGGGCCCGTAAAGCCCCCGTGGAGGCACACCGGTCCTAAGAGGGTCCGACCAGGATAGGAACCGGCATGTAAATCCCGCCACCACGCTGCAATAAGCCGACCACCATCGCCGCTTCACCCCTACACAGGATAAACCACTTCCGAAATCTGCAGAACACCGCTGTGTCGCCACCACCCAGCCTGAGCTGAACTTCTACCGCCCTGAGAGCACCAGGCTCGCCCCAAGTCACTCCCCTCGCTGCTCCTGCAGCCAAACGGAGGACCAAGAGCCAACCACACAGACCGCCTTCCCGAGGCCGCCGGCCCGGCTTCCATGGTCTCGCACCGGCAGGAGAACGACCGCACGAAGCAGATAGTTGTGATTGGGCGCGATCAAGGCCCGCTGGCCAGATCCAGCCAACACGCAAGCATCAGATCAAAGGGCAGGGCGAAGCAACCGACGAGAGCGAGCAAGAGGGAAACAGAGCTCCGCCCCGAAGCCACCCAGTTGTACTAGAGAGCCCCGCTAGGCCCACCGGACCCCAGATCTAGTCCCGTCGGCCAGCATCTGGTCGTCTCTGCTGGCCAAAATGGCCACCTCCCCACGGCCTTGCCATCGGAGGCCCGCCCAGCAGAGCGCCGCAACCCGCCACCCAAACACCGAGAACCACCAACGCCCGCCACGGTTTTCGCCCCGAATCCCCGATGCGAGCACCCCCACACCCCCTACTCAGGGTCGCTGAATCCCTCTACCTCCACCCCACCACCGCCGCACGCCGGAGGCAGCCCACACGTGGAGTTAGGGTTCGGGCCGGGTCGCCCCGAGTAGCCCTGGGCGAGAGGGACAGGTTTTTTTTTGCCAGTGCTAACTCCTTCGGGCCGTGTGTTTTGAAATTCCCTTGTTTTTTCCCTTTAGTATATCTGCCCGGCCGACACTTATCAAAATTCAATGTTGGTCCAAACAGGGGCTAAATCTGCATGTCTCGCATGTCGATGCAGTTGAATGATACGAGTTTCGTCCAAGATCCAATGGGGTACTGTAGAGTGAATGCTGGCTCGAACATCAATATTGTCGCTCTCACGCCAGGGTCTTGTCATTGGTGTACAACTGCATAGTACTGTATACTCACCTCAATTCAAAGTATGCTACCCATATCCATAGGTCAGATTTCTACATACGATCACGACTGGGTAGCAACCAGAATGATTTATGTCGTTGCCGTCTTCCTGTTGTGTTAGCTAGAAACTTTTCTTTTTCATGTGAATACAGTATATACTAGAGCAGAAATAGGAAACACGGCTGGCTGGCCGGGAGAAGGCTGAAAGAGGCCCATACGGATACGGTAGAGAGCCACACGGATAATGGCTGAGCAGAACGGGCACTGCCTGCACGCTCTCAATTATCAGCGTAGATAGCACTACAACGATGTACTACTATCAGAACAGTGGCGGTACAAGTGTACATCTTGGTTGCTGCTAATCTTGTCATGAAGAATAGGAACCCATCGAAGAGCAGCGTTCATCTGAAGTTCACTGGTTGACGAGAACAACCTTGATATGCTAGATTTGGTTAGATTGCCAAAGACAAGATAATGCTAACAAGAACCGGTCAACATGGCTAGTTCATGACATGCATGCAGCTTACAAGAAAATGCATATCGATATTCAGTTCCAAGAACTAGCTTCTCTCGAATCGCAATAATGCGGATCGGTGTTGTAATCAGGACAAGGAAAAAAGAGAGTTAATAAACCCTAAGATGCACCTAAGGTCAATGCAGATCTAGCAATTATAGACGGCGTCATGCCACGCCATTAACCTCGCAGGATCGTCGATGGAGGTAATGTGCTAAGCTAGCGCGTACCGATTCTCTCTGATTAGTACGGTGGCGGTGGTTGGTGCGGCGCGCGAGGGGCCGGCGGCCACATCACTTCTTGGGGCTGTGGGTGGCAGGCGTAGATGGGCTGCACGCCGCTAGGTTCCAACGGCTGTGCTGCTGATGTGGCGGCCGCCGCGGCTAGGTGAGGTGCCTGCCGCCGCAGGTGCTGCTGCTGCTGACCTTGCGGCTCTGGCTGGTGCTGACGGCCGCGGTGTTCGTCGGCCGCGTCCGCGCTGCCGGAGAGGGACACGGAGACGGATACCGGCGCGTCGTCGTCGGCGGGGAGGCGGTGGAAGGTCGGGTTGGTGAAGGCAGCGGCGACGACGACGACGTTGGTCGCGGCGTAGAGCGGGCCTACGACGGCGCCGCCGACGATCTGGCCGTGCGGGCCGGCGAGCGAGATGGAGAGCCCGGAAGCGGCGGCCGCGGCCTGCGGCGCGACGGCGGCGATGGCCGGGGGTAGGAACGTGGCGGAGATGGAGAGGATCTCGAACCGGCCCTGGAAGACGACGACGGCCGGGGCGGCGCCCGGGGCGGCCGGGCAGGGGTGGCGGAGCGAGACGTTGGCGACGGCGCCCGTGCCGGCGAGCACGCAGATCCCGAGCCCGCGGCGGCTCGCGAAGCGGGACAGCGCCTCGGCGACGTCGCGGCCGCCGGGGATCTCGATCACGTGCGGCCGCATCGCCGCCGCGGGCTCCGCCTCCCGCGTGATCACCACGGGCGGCTTCGGCTTGTTCTTGGACCCCGGCGGCCGGCCCCTCCGCTTCTTGGACACCTCGATGCTCGACCCGTCACCCCCGCCACCGCCGGAAGCCAGCTGGGTGACGACGATGGCACCCGGCCCAGGCTCCTTCCTCTCGGCGGTGCCACGGCTGTCCACCTCGTCAGAGAAGCACTCCAGCTGGTGCTCACCGTGGCCGCCGGCATGGCGGCGGTGCATCGGCTGCTGCTGCGGCGGCGGTGGCGTGGCGAACCGCATGGCCTGCTGCGCGTCCTTGCGTTCTTGGTACATGCTCTCATTGCTCATGTCTGCCTTGCCGAACGACATGGAGAAAGCTCACTTGGTCGGGGAATGATGACGGTGGTAGTAAGTAAGTATCAAGAATTAAATAGCTAGTAGAAGAAAGTTGCGGCTGCGACAAGCTGTGCTGCAGAAGCAAAGTTGGGCGAGGCTAGCTGTGGGGGTAACAAAGACGAGAGGCTTCTGTAGACTAGGCTCTGGAACGGGATGGAGCCAGCGTGAGGTAAGAAAGCGATCTGGTCATATGGAGGTGGGGGCGGAGAAGAGATCAAGGAACAGGACAGGATGAGCCTGCCTGGGCAGCGGAGGCGGTGCCACTGTTGTCGATGAGAGCGACTGGGAGGGTGTTCTCCTCTTTTATCCTTTTGTCTTCTCCACGCTGGCCCGGTCTCCTCTTGCCCTAGCCGGGGACGGGAAACTCGCAGGGGTTTATTTCAAGTTAATGGCCGCTTGATCACTCGGTTGGTTATGTCAAAAGGATGTGAACGCTGGACGCTGGATATGCTTTGCGCGTCTGCGAAGTCAGTTGACTGCTCGGGCACAGAAAGGCACCGCGGGCGGCGGGACGAGCCCACCGGGCTTGCTGGCCTGCATCCTTCCATGCCAAGCACCCCGTGCCGCGCCCTTGCCGTGGACACAGTCCCTGCGCCTGTTTGGAACGCTGGACATGAAAAGTGCAGGAACAGGAGAATCGCAGGAATAGCCCCGTGTTCCATGGCGCCACTCCACCTTAGTAGGCCGACTTCCATCACTTCGCCGCGGGCAGCAGCAGCCAGCGTGCCCATGGGCCGTTCGGTAGAATGGCCGATGGCAGCGATATCATGGCCGACGTCATCAAAACGGGGGGCTCGCAGCACACCTACACGCAGGAGAAGCTGAGGCGTACGACGACGAGGAGGAGGGCGGCGGGATACCGTGGGAAAACGAGGCCTACGCCTACGCGGAGGCCGAACCCGTCAAGGAGGTGGTGGAGGTGCCCGTGGCCGATCCAAAAGGGAAGAAGAAGGCGGACGTGGCCGTCACGGTCGAGAAGAAGAAGAAAGCTGGGAACCACGAACCGAAGTGGGGGTCGAGGGAGGATGAGTGCCTCGCAGAGGCATGGAAGACAATGAGAATTGACCCTTTTACCGGAGCCAACGAAAACACCGACAGCTACTGGAAGAGGGTGAAGGCGGCGTATGACGAGCGCCGCCTTTTGGACCTCTATTTCAAGACCTTGCACCATGATCGCAATGACTCGGCCATGTCGCATCGTTGGGTGTTGATCCAATATGCCTGCAACAAGTGGCATGGCATTGTGGAGGAGGTCTGGCGAGTGCACGTTAGCGGCACCAACTTCGACGATGAAGTAGCAAACCTATCCGGCCACCATTGTGCATTGTAGCCCTTCGTTCGATGTCTTCATTGTGTTCAACTGCATTGTAGATGCGCGTCATGATCACCACCTACCCTAAGGACAACGACGACATCGAGTTCAAGTTCATCCATGTCTTCGGCCGGATTGAGATGTGCGACAAGTGGACGGAGACGCGGAAAGCTCTCGCCAAGAACGACACCGCCTATGACCCAATGCGACGCCATAGGCTGCCTCCGAAGGGCGCCCCATTGGGCGGCAGAAGACCAAGTCTATGAGGGATACAACGTCGGTCATCAAGAAGCTCCACTCGTCCATCATGGCGTGCATGGCCGACACCGTGTCGCACGCCACGGTCAGTGCAGAGAAAGCCGCCAAGATGGAAGAGACCGATGCAGCAAGGTGGGCGACGGTGATGGAGAGACAAGACTATTATAAAACAAGTATTGGTAGGGTATTACATGTGCCTCTAGGGTCACCGCACGTATGTATATATATATCAGAGTTTACAAGGGTTAGATGAGTTGGTTCGGTTTACAATACAATCACCAAACCGACTTAGTTACAACCAGGTATCCTATACATACACGTATGTTTATCACCCTCCCTCAATCTCAACTTCGGAGAGGTTGAGATTGCGCCTACATGAAGTAAACTGTGGCAGCGACAAAGGCTTGGTGAAGATATCAGCTAGCTGATCCTTGGAGGAGATGAACTTGATCTCAAGTAGCTTCTGAGCATCCCGTTCCCGCACAAAGTGAAAATCAATCTCGATATGTTAGTGCGAGCATGAAACACCGGGTTGGAAGAAAGATATGTAGCTCCAATATTATCACACCATAAGACAGGTGGATTTCTCCAACTCACTCCAAGTTCACCAAGGAGAGCTTGTACCCAAATCAACTCAGCAGTAGCATTTGCAAGTGCCTTGTATTCTGACTCCGTACTGGAACGAGAAACAGTAGCCTGTTTTCTGGCACTCCAAGAAATCAAATTTCCTCCATAGAATATAGCAAATCCCTCCTTTGATCGGCGGTCATCAGGATCACCAGCCCAATCTGCATCAGAGAAGGCAGAGAGGAGTGGCATGGTAGAGGAGGGACGCAGAAGTAGACCATGTGATAGAGTGCCCTTCACATAGTGAAGAATGCGTTTGACCGCCGACCAATGAGCACATCTAGGGGCATGCAAGTATTGACACACCTTGTTGATGACAAAGGACAAATCTAGACGTGTCATGGTAAGATATTGCGGGCCTCCAACAATATTGCGATAACGAGTAGACTCTTCAGTAGAAAGAGAAGGACGATCATTAGCTGAAAGTGTTTCAGAAGCAACCATAGGAGTAGTAACTGGAGCACACTTCTGAAGCCCAGCCTTTGGCAACAATTCGGAAGCATATTTCCGTTGACTCATAAGAACACCACCGCTACTCGGAGTATGTACCTCAACGCCAAGAAAGTACTGGAGCGGGCCAAGGTCATTGAGAGCAAATGTTGTACCAAGCTGATGAACCAAACGATCAGTAGCTACAGACGAGGAACTCACCACAATGATGTCATCAACATAAACAAGGAGATATAGTGTGAGTTCAGGCCGTCGCAGAATAAACAGAGAAGTGTTGGCTGTGGAAGGAGTGAAGCTAAGAGCAACAAGTACGGAGCTGAGTCTGGCATGCCAAGCATGGGGAGCTTGCTTGAGTCCATAGAGAACTTTATCCAGCCGACACAAAAACCCGGGGTAGCTTGGATCCTCAAACCCAGGGGGTTGTCGCATAAACACCTCCTCCTCAAGGACTCCATGGAGAAACGCATTCTGAATGTCAAGTTGCCGAAGATGCCATCCCTGAGTAAGTGCCATCGATAGTAACACACAGATAGTAGTGGGTTTGACGACAAGACTGAAATTATCCTCATAATCTAGTCCATATCATTACTTGGAACCTTTGGCAACTAGGCGAGCTTTGTATCTGTCAATGGACCCGTCAGCTTGACTTTTGATCTTAAACACCCATTTGCAATCAATTATATTCACTCCATGTAGCACCCCGCTAAAACCACAACTAGAAAATCGCTGTGTTTTTGTGCATTGCATCATTATGACTGCATGCTCATGTCATCATGCCACATTGCTTTTGAGCATCGTCATCATCATGCATAGTTTTTGTCTAAACTATTTTCGAAACGCCTAGTTTTGTTTTACAAATATTCCCGTCTTTATTCAAATTAAAACACCGGTCTTCCGGATTATTTTGTTTTGTCTAAACATGGTTTACAAAAGCCCGTTTTAAATAAATAAAATATTTTAAAATTGGTTTTAGGAGGCAGCCCGAAAGCTCGGCCGACCACCTCCAAATAAAAATCTAGTCCTAACCCTAGCTACCCAATCCTACCTACCCCTAATCCTACCCAGCTCCCTCCACCCAGCCGCACCCTGCCAGCTCCCGCTCCTGCCGCTGCAGCCGGGCCCCACCACCACCTGGGCCCGCTCCTCACATCCCCACCAACCCCTGTGACCGACTCCACCCTACCTAACCCCACACTCCCAGTCGCACTCTCACCAACCGCTCCCTCTCCCCATCCACCACGCCCTGCCGTTTCCCGCCCGCGCCAGCAACTCCCTCCCAGCCGCCACCTCACCCGAGCCAATCCCGTCTCGCTAGCTCACCCCCACACCGCGCCACTCCATCCAACCCGTATCTGCCTCCCGCCCTGTCCTATCCACCCGGGAGAGAGCCTCTCCCTCTCCCGACAATCTCCCGTCGCCCGGCCCCACACCACCCCGGGATTCCCCCCAGCCCCACCTGGCCCCAATCCTGTCGCCCTACCCCTCCCCAGGTCCACCTACCCCCATCCCCGCGAGGCAGCGAGGCCTTCTTCCTCCCTCGCGTTGTCCTGCACACGAACCAACGCATCGACGCGTTCCCTTCCACCTCGTTGCTCATCCCTCTCGTCTCCCCTTCGTCGCGCCTACTCCTCCGCCGCCTCCTGCCAGGAGCCCGAGCTCCGCCGCTCCTCTCCATCTTCGCCGCCTTGGCCCGCCCTGCCATCACGGCCCCGAGCCCCGTTCCCCTCCTCCCCGTCGAGGCCGCCGCCGCCGCGGTTCACCCCCGCCTCCTGCAGCCTCCCAAGCGCCCGCGGCCGCCTCTCCTCCCTCCACCGGAGTCGTCGGCGTCCCCTCCGCACCGCGTACCTACCCCGCCGCCAGCATCTCCTTCTCTCTTCCCCAGCGCCGTTCCTCCCTCGCCTCCGGCCGCCCTCTCCTGGCGCCCCTCCCCCCGAGCGCTGCAGCGACACCGCCACTCCCCGGCCTCTGCTCCGCGACCCCCAAGCCGCACAGAGCCGTCGCCTGTTGCCCCCACGCCCGCATGTCTCCGCCTCAGAGCCGAGGTCACCCTCTTGGTACCTCGCCTGGCTTCCTCTCCCGTAGCTGTGCCCGGAGCTCTGCTGCCACCATCGCCCTCGTGCTGGCCTTGTCCCCTTGCAATGATCCCGCGGGCGACCCGTTCTCCGGTTTCCACCTCCTCTGTGGCAACGTCGAGACTCTGCCACGGCCCAGGCAGGTCAAGACATGCACATGACCTGTTTGCTTGCATGCCTAGGAGGCTGGTGATCCTCGGTTGTTTGGTTCCTTTGACCGGTACTCGTGTCCTGTGTTGCCACTTCTCGCTGTGCCTTCTGCCTTCACTTCCTCGGTGCGACTCGAGTCCAAGTTGATGACCGTAGCGCCCCCAAGTTTTAACGCCAAGCTCTTCTCGTCGACAAGAACAATCCAAGGCCGGACCCCTCGGCGCTCCAAGGCCTCCTTCCCGGAGCACCGGCGACACGGACCCGAAGACCACGATGATGTTGAACCAAGATCGCCATCGTCAATCAAATCGGTACACCAAGACCTTCGTACATGGATGGCCACTGACAAGACCGGCTCAACGCCGATGGGTTCGAGGGATGTACATGGTGCCACTAGAAGACCCCGTCATGCCAAGATCTCCGTCTCGGAACGACAAGGCCTCAGCGTTGGCAAGTTCGCCTACCCGGACACCGTGCGACAAGATCTATTTCACGGATTCCGAAGATCCCCGGTCCACCGGTTCCTGATCCATTCAAGTTCGCCATCGACGGCAAGATCGACCGCTGGGAACCCAAGTTCTCCTTCTTGACACGACAAGTTCTCCATCTTGTATCCGAACCTCGTCGTCCCCGTCCACCCTAGATCCCGGCGCCCGAGATCGGACCCCGAACCCTCCCGGAATCCAAGATCTCCCGAACCCAAATGTGTGAACCTTTTCCCAAGCCCTATTTTATAAATGCAATATATAAAATCCGTTGCATATAAATTGATCATGCTTGCATACATGTTTGTGGGTATGGGGGCATTATGCCGATTCACCGCATGATTAAATATGGAGTCTATATGCGGGATATTGTTGTGTTATTCCGGACTCCATTTAAATTGTGTAGCGAACCGATGCCATGTTTTGCCCTGTTAAGACAACATTTAAATTGCGGGGTAGATAAATAACTTGAACCATATAACTAATTGTCGGGACCCCGGTTCCGCTTAATATTACCTAATTGCACTGCATCTGCATCATAGCATAATCATGCCGGATCTTTTGCCGTAGTATTAAATATTGCATCTGGTATTTCTTCTAGTGTTTGCTTCTTCGCGGATTAGGCCGATGAGTGGATGCGAGTATCGACAAGTTCTTCGGATAATGTATCTTCAGTAGTGTTTCCTAGACGAGCATTCTCCCCCTTTCTACCTATTTTGCTTTTATAGTCTTTATTTCCTCTTGTTGATCTATTGCTATCCGTGTTGCGATGCTTTAGTTTCCGTGCACCATTTATACGCCTTGCAGCCCCTAAATTGCCATGGACACATCCTATTGCCTGTTGTTTGATAGATAGTTGGCCTTGCGAGTCGTAGTTGCTTGCTTATGTGTTGTTTCGCGTCACCGTTGACGGCAAGTTGGCACATGATAAATGGTGGAGATGCTTAATGGTGGAGAGGATCATGACTTTAAATACAACTATTAAATTGCTGGGACAACTAATAAAAGAGGCACCGGCGGGCAATATATGCTATTTGGTTTTTCATGTCCACTTGTGTCCCGTAGGCCCCGAGTACTTGATACCTGTTCCTTGACTATTCGCACTATCCACATACGGGAGACTCTATGAATCCCCCTTAGCCAGAGCTTGATTCATTTTTTATTTCTTGGGGCCACTAGTTTGGGGCTTTATTACTATCCTCTACTTATGCCATGCTTTACTGCTTTATTCAAGATTGTGCGTGGAGTACCTATACTGTTTTGGATCGTGCCACGTTTTCGCGGTATCGACAAGCCCAGTCACATTTTTGGGTTCCCGGTAGTTTGCAGCCGTCGTCACAAACCCTAGGTCCGTTCCGGAGCCGGCCAACTTCGTTAGTGGTGTGGCCCCCTAAAATGTTTTATGAATCCTGTGATTTCTTTGTCATGAAAGCCTCGTTGGGTTTTGATTTGGTTTTTCCGAGGTTGATCGCGTGTGTTGCTATTTGTGCACCCCTGCAGGGTAAATCTTTCTGAAATCCGTGTCCGCGGTTATGGACGACTTGGAGCACAGTATCTCGATCATAGACAAGCATAACTAAAGTAGTGCTATAAATTTGACTTAATATATGACTAGTAATCAGCTTCACTACAATGGAATGGATAATAAAAGTGCCAACAACTGGTGGAACTGGTGTGTATCGTGTCATCTTATACCTGCCTAGTAAGTGTCACGACTCCAATGGAATGAAATAAAAGTGCCAACAACTGTTGGGTTTGGGATGTCACATGCTAATTGTATCTGACTAGTAAGTACTGCATCTACAACTAAATGGTTAACTAAAACTGCCCACTACTTATGCTATCAGGATGACTCATGCTATCTATATCTTACTAGTAAGTGCTTCAACTATAATGGAATGAGTAAAACTGCCAACTGTGTGAATTCCTTGGTTTGACTTCCTCGTTTGGTCTCGAGGGGGAAATACCAGGATGGGTATGATTGGTGTTAGTATCAGGTTGGTCCCGACTAGGTCTCTCTTATCCCTCTCTAATAGCCGACAGTTGCATCGAGTCTCTATAGTTTGTTTAGTGCATGCTGCGCTGCCGCTTCAGTCCACCATACCTATGTAGGCGAGAGCCGTCGAATTCTAGCCTCGCCGTGTACTGGCCTCAGTACTGACGCTCCTCTTTTCCCTTTTCCCTTTGTCGGCACCCCTTTTGTTTTTAGCAGGGTTACCCTTCCGGCTTGGCATGGGCAGGGTTATGGACGCCATTGGTTATTCTTCAGGGCTCTTAGCCCAATTTGCTTCTTATCCATACTCGGATGTTGTATCGTTTTCAAGGTGATTTGGATCTTTGTACTATATATCTGTATTCTTGACTCATGGAGTCGTTGTTGTATATATATGTTCTGTGGGTCCCATCGTGGACTATTGTGTAATGGTATTACTTTGTTTTCCACCCGCACGCAAGTGCCTGGTGGGCGTCCTTGAATCGTTTCTATGCGGGTTTGGCGGGAAGCACTGAAATCTGCATAGGGCCGATTCGAGGGTGTTACACTCCAGAACAAGGTGGAACCAATCGTCATGTCTCATTTTTCTAGAGAGCAGTGTACTCGGCTTCCATAGCCGTGCGCCAATGTGGAGATGCAAGAGCAGCACGGAAATCATACGGTTCAGTATTCAGCAGTGTCGGATCAGAAGACATGGTAGTACTCCAGGCGATAGTGCCATTAGTGGGAACCTTCTCCCGACGAATGCCACGCTATAGACGCGTAGTCATCCGAGGCGGCCTAGCTGGAGCGGGTGATGGAGAGGCCGAAGTAGCGGGCGACGGAACCGTATCCGCTGTACCAGTCATGGAGGAAGCCAATCCAGGGGAACGGGCCATGGGCGACATCCCAGGTCACCGATCCAGGCTCGCGGGGGAGCCCACTTCTGCATGGGGCTCATGCAGATCGACATCCGCTGGGGACGTGCGATCGACGTCCTCCTGCAGCGACTGGCAATGAGCAACAGGAGGGCTAGTAGGCTCCTCGTCGAGTAACTCAAGACGTGCTCCGCGCCCTAAACCTACACCATGGTTAGCCAACAAACTGGGAGTATATGCAGCATCAACAAATTGGTCAGAATGTAGAAGTGGATTATCAGTAGAAGATGGTGTCGTAGGAGACACGGGTATGTGAGAGAAAGGAAACACGGTTTCATCGAACACAACATCCCTGGATATATAGACACGGTTTGTAGGAACATGGAGACACTTGTAGCCTTTGTGTAGAGAGCTATATCCCAGAGAAACACACTGTTTGGATCGAAACTGGAGTTTACGATTATTGTATGGGCGAAGATGTGGCCAGCAAGCACAACCAAACACTTTAAAAATGTATAGTCTGGTGTTTCATCGAGAAGACGCTCTATAGGTGTTTGCCTGTTTATCACATGGCTAGGTAACCAATTAATGAGAAAACACTCGCTCCAAAAAACAAAAAGGAACACTCGCATGAGCTAAAAGAGTAAGGCCGGTCTCAACTAAAAGAGTAAGGCCAGTCTCAATTAATTACTACTACCTCTATTCTTGGTCCTTAGGTGAACAGGTGTACGATGGCGTGCCAGTATCTGCCCAGGCTTGCTAAAATCGAATGTTACCTCACCTCCCTGCTCCAGACCATTCTCACGGACATACGTGGACCAACCTCGGCCACCCAAATAGGTGGCGGCCATCGTCTAAGAGACATCCACATCATATAGTTGTCGCATGCCTTTAGGACCCTTGTTATACAGAGTTAGAAACTTGTCGTTTCTGAACATCTTGTTTATAATGGGGCGAGCGACACAAGAGACAACCTTCATGAGAAAATTGATAGAGAAGTAAGTCGACAACAAAAAAACTGAGATACGAGAGCTTACATCAAGTCGGTCTAAACCACTTGGAATCCATACCTAATACCATGGGTACCCTTTGTGAAGGGTGGCCATGCACCATTTTTTCTTCCATCTGCCTTTGGAAGGGCATACAGGGCCCCCCTTTCAATCCACAAGCTTGACAAGAGGAGGGTAGCAGAAAGGGCCGAGCAGCTGATACGTGGTACTGATTGAAATTAAGTGAAAGAACCAACCATCTAGCTACTACATGGATCCGTAGTCCAAGGATGAACTACTCATGCATCACACCGGAGGCTTGCATGGTGATGAAGAAGGCCTCCAGGGTGAATTCCCCTCTTCGGCAGGGTGCCGGGAAGGGCTTCAAATTCCTCCCGGTCTAGGGATGGAGATGACAGCGGCTACAGACTCTTTCGTGGATTTTTGATCGGGTACTTAGGGTTTTCGTCCTAAGGGAATCTTATAGGCGGAAGGGGAGGCCGAGGGGGTGCCAGGGGCCACCACACCACCCCCTGGCACGGGCCCAGCCTGGCCGCGCGGCCAGGTGGTGTGGCCGGCCTCTGGCCCTTCTGTGTCTCGTATTCTGGCACTTGATGACTTCCGGAAAAATAGGCACTTTGGCTTTTGTCCCGTCCAATTCCGAGAACATTCATTTTTTGACTTTCCTGGAACCAAAAACAGCAGAAAACAGGCAGCTGCACTTTGGCTCTTGTTAATAAGTTAGTCCAAGAAATCATATGAAAAGTACTCCAAAGTTGGAACAAAACACAAGAAAGTGGATAAAACCAAGCATGGAACATCAAAAATTATAGATACATTTGCAATGTATCTGCTCGCACGGTGTTCACTGTGCCCACGACGACCATACCGCTTGTACTCTGATGGGACATAGTTGTACCGGATACTGTAGATGACCAGCTGGCTGGGACCCACCTGTAGGGCCCGCCAGCCGGACTTGCCAGTGAGACTGTTGCCTCTCTGCCTATATAAGGAGAGGCAAGGCCTCAGTAGAAAGGGTTGGTCTATGTGCATTTAAGACAGTAGCTAGAGAATACAGCTCGAGGAGCACTTGTACCCCGTATATCGCTCATAGTCGGATCGGCAGGAGTAGGAGTTTTACCTCATCACGAGGGCTCCAAACCTGGGTACTTCCTGCGTCCAGCTACGCTTGCTTGTATCCAATCCTGCCTGCAGACGCCGTCGATAGCTTCCCTGCTAGTCCCCACACCTCTATCTAACCTCTTAGGTACTGCCGTTCCCAATACAACGACAGTTGGCGCCCACCGTGGGGCAAGATGGCTTCTACGGGAGTCACGTTCCGCACGGGACCCCGCACTTCAGCCGGTGAGCACGTGGCCTCCGTCCTGGTGCTCACGCTTGGCAAATTCGACTGCGTCATCGACAACGCTTCCTGCTTTCCCGGAACCACCTTCCCGGCGAACAGCTCCATCCTGCTTTTCGGCGACCTCGCCGTCTACGTCACCACCATCCTGGAGTGTTTCCCTAGGGAGATCGTCTCCGTCGCGGAGCTGCCGCATTCGCGCAGCAGCGCCTCCGTCGCTTCCTGCGGCGTCGAGGTCATGATGGCCGGCTCTAGTTCTCACCCCCGCCGGCCGCGGGAGTGAGGCGTGCACGAGGGCGGAACCTCCGCGCCACCACAGCCTCGGAACCCGGTGGAGGAGGCCATTGACCGGCTCCTCACGCCGGTTAACCTCGGGGACAACCCGGAGGAGGCATAGGCCAACTTCACCATGGAGAGACAGCTTCTCCTCCAAGAGGCCATGGAGCTGGCGGCGACCCGCAAGCAACTCGAGATCACCCGACGCGAGTACGACCGCGTGCACGGCTTCACTCCGGCTATCGCGGAGCCGAGCCGGCGCGGCCAGGTGCGACGCCGAGGCGGCGAGCTGGGCGGAAGGATGGAATAGGATGGGGCACCGGATTTCGCGCCCGCCCTCATCCGGCCCACCTACAGCACGCCCATCCAGAATGTGCACGCGGCGCGAGCCGCAGCAGACGAACTGCCCAACCTGGAGGGCGAGGAGCGAGCACGCCAGCACGCTCGGGTGCAGGAGCTCCTCCGGATCGCGGACGAGCAGGCTAACGCCAACCGGCAGATGCAGGAGGACCCCAGCTACTCCAAGGCGAGCAAGCCACCTGTCAACAGCAAGGGCGCGCCTCGCGACACCCAACAAGCGTCCTCCCCTCAGCCGACAAAGGCCCACAGCAAGCGTCGCGGTTCGGGCAGAAAGGCCCAGCCGCGCCCAGAGCAAACGGTGAACAATAACCCACCGCCTCCCCCTCCCCCAACCGGAGCACCAAGACCCGCCGGTTCCTGTCTCTCGGGCCAGTGGGAGCACCCAACCTGGATCGTCTGGATGCCCGTGACCCCATCAAGCTCCTCGCTCAAGCACGCATTACGGAGGAAGAAGACTCCACCGGACTGGTTTGTTTCGGACCCCACATCCAGAACGAGCCGTTTCCGGATAAGTTCACCCTGCCCAGGGACACCCCCAAGTACGATAGCAGTCGGCATTGCCCATGGGAATAAGCGCACAGCAGTGCGCTACGTCCCCCTTATGCTAACTGGGTCGGCGAGGACATGGCTCAACAACCTCGCACCGAACAACATCAACGCCTGGCCAGACTTTGAAAAGGTGTTTGTCCGCAACTTCAACGGCACGTACAAGCGTCCGGCACGCCCACGCGACCTAGCCTTCTGTGTCTAGGGCGACCGCGAGTACCTCGCCAAGTGGACGGAGCTGCGCAGCACTTGCGAGGGCATCCTGGAGAGCCATGCCATTGGTTTCTTCATGGAGGGATGCCGAGAAGGCACCATGCTTCGTCATCGGCTACTGCGTGACGAGCCAAAAACCATGGAGGAGCTCATGACGGTAGCGGACCAGTACGCCACGGCAGATGCCGCCATGAAGAAGCCCCTCCGAGTAAGTGCCGATGGGCGTCTGACTCCTACGGAGCCGGCTCGCGATCGTCCGAGCAATCCGGCTGGAGAAGCCGGATCCTCCAGGCGCCACGACAATGACAACCGGTTCCACAGGGACCGCCAGGCCGGACAGCAGAAGCCTCGCTACCACGCGCGGCAGTTCAATGCTATGGAGGGCGTTCCCGACGCGTTGGCCAGCGATGCAAGAAGGCAGAAGCCACGGCTCACCTTCGACCAGATGTTTGATGGCCCGTGCAAGTGGCATAGCGGTCCCTTAAAACCGGCTACGCACACCACCCAGAACTGCAGCTGGACTCGCCAGCTAAAGGACCAGGGCAACCAACAACGTCTCCCCTCGCCCCCTCCTAGTGGACCACCACCAGCTAGGGGAGCTGGTAATGATGGTAGCGGCGAAAACGGCGGCAACAACAACGGCTACCCCCAGCCGCACGCCGCCTACCACATCTTCGAGACGGAGCCGGACGACAAGCACAGCCACAGGCAACGCTCCAAGGAGGTCAACACCATTGTCTCTCCGGTCCCCCAGTACCTGAAATGGTCGGATACCCCCATCACCTGGAGCCGAGAAGACCAGCATGAGCAGCTGCCGACTCCCGGGGGCTACGCTATGGTGCTCGACCACTCACCGTCTCCAACGAGTGCACCTGCCGCTTCTCGCGCGTCCTCATCGACGGAGGCAGCAGCCTTAACCTCCTCTACCGGTCTTCGCTGGAGAAGCTGGGCATTCGCGAACGCGACCTGTGCCTGACTACCACAACGTTCCATGGCGTATTGCTGGGACCGACCTGTGCCCAGCTGGGTAAAATCCAGCTGGACGTCATCTTCGGGACTGAGGAAAACTTCCGCCGTGAGCCGATTTGGTTCAGGGTGGTAAACTTGGCGAGCTCCTACCATGCTCTCCTCGGGCGCCCCGCCCTCGCCTAATTCATGGCCGTCCCCCACTACGCATGCCTCAAGACAAAGATGCCTGGACCAAACGGTGTGATCAACATCGCAGGCTGCTTCAGGCGGTCGATGGAGTGCGCCTCAGCCGGCTCCAAACTGGCAGAAGCCCACATCATAGCCGAAGAGAAGCGTGTGATCATGCGCAACGTGGCCATGACCCAGCAAGATATGCCGGCTAGAAGCAAGCCGGCTGGAGAAGGAGCTTTCTAGCCGGCAAAGGAGATGAAGAGGATCCTGCTCGACCCCTCCGACCCAACCAAGTTCATCACCATTGGTGCCAACTTGGATAGCAAATAGGAAGGCACGCTCGTCGACTTACTCCGTGAGAATCGGGACATCTTTGCATGGTCACCCAAGGACATGTCAGGTATACCGAGGGAGTTCGCCGAGCACTCACTTCATGTGCGGCCGGATGCCAAGCCGGTCAAGCAACCTCTGCGCTGGTTTGCAGAGGAAAAGAGGAAGATTATCGGTGACGAGATCACCCGGCTCCTTGCAGCCGGGTTCATCATGGAAGTGTACCACCCGGACTGGCTGGCGAACCCAGTCCTGGTGTTGAAGAAAAACAAGACCTAGCGCATGTGTATCAACTACACCAGCCTAAACAAGGCGTGCCCGAAAGATCCATTCGCATTGCCCCGTATCGATCAAGTCATCGATTCCACGGCCGGCTGCAATTTGTTGTCTTTTTTAGATTGTTATTCCGGTTACAATCAGATCCAGCTAAACCCAAGTGACCAGACAAAAACATCGTTCATCACCCCGTACGGGGCTTTCTGCTATGTAACCATGCCTTTCACTCTGAGGAATGCAGGCGCTACCTATCAGCGCTGCATGTACTTGCACTTGCAGATCGGCCGAAACATGCACGCTTATGTGGACGATGTGGTCATCAAGACCAAGGAGAAACGCACCCTCCTCGAAGACCTGGGAGAGACATTTGGCAACCTCCGGCAGTATCAGATGAAGCTGAACCCGGAGAAATGCGTCTTTGGAGTCCCATCCGGCCAACTACTCGGTTTCCTCGTATCGCAACGAGGGATCGAGGCGAATCTGGAAAAGATCGCGGCCATCGAGAGGATGTAGCCGCCTAGGAGCCTGCTTGGAGTCCAAAAGTTCACCGGATGCCTCGCCTCCCTCAGCCGTTTCGTCAGCCGGCTAGGGGAGAAGGCACTCCTATTGTACCAGCTGATGAAGAAGACGGAAAAGTTCTCCTTGACCTCGCAAGCCAATGCCGCCTTTCATGACCTCAAGCGCGTTCTATCCACAGCGCCGGTTCTAGCCACACCGGCTAGCAAGGAGCCGATGTTTCTCTATATAGCAGCCATCAGCCGGGCCATCAACATCATCCTGGTGCTGGAGCGTCGCGAGGAAGGCAAGGCTCAGCCGGTTCAGCGACCCGTCTACTACCTCAGCGAGGTTCTCTCCCTCTCCAAGCAGAACTACCCCCACTACCAGAAGATGTGTTATGGCGTGTACCTGGCATGCAAGAAGCTCAAGCACTACTTCGAGGAGCATCCGATTAAGATCGTGTGCATTCCACCCCTTTCAGAAACCATCGGCAACAAGGACGCCACCGGCCGAGTCGCCAAGTGGGCCATCGAGCTCGCCGCCTACTCCATCCAATACGAGCCCCGGCTCACGATCAAGTCGCAGGCGCTGGAAGACTTCCTCGTCGATTGGGCCGAGACCCAATACCTCCCACCGGTTCCGGATTCGGACCACTGGAGGATGCACTTCGACGGGTCGAAGATGCTCGGGGGCTTGGGAGCCGGCATCGTGCTCACCTCGCCCAAGGGAGACCGGCTGGAGTACGTCCTGCAGATCCACTTCAAGGCCTCCAACAACATAGCTGAATATGAGGCACTGGCGCACGGCCTCCGGCTAGCCAGAGATATTGGTGTCAACCAGATCCTTTGCTTCGGCGATTTGGATCTGGTGGTGCAGCAGGTATCCGGAGATTGGGATGCTCGCGATGCAAACATGGATCTCTACCGATCCACATACAGAAGCTCAGCGCCTCCTTTGACGGATGTGAATTTCATCACGTCCCTTGCGCCAACAACGAGGCAGCCGATTCGCTCGCACGAATCGAATCCACCAGGCAGGAGATCCCACCTGGGGTCTCCTTAGAGCACCTGCGCAAACCCTCCATCAACCCGTCCCCCGAGTCGGATTCCATCATATGGGAAGGAAGGCCCCGGTTGATGGCGCGGCAGATGCAGAGCCGGCAAAACCTCCAAAGAAGAAGGTCTGCACCAACTCCGGCAAGTCAGTACCCTCTGGCTCGCAAGACCCGAGGGCTGCCGACTCATCAAGCGGCTCGGGGGCTGCCGTCCCGGGTACCTCATCCGGATGACCCCCCGACGACCATCAACCAGAGAGCAGAAGCATCCTCGCCATCCGGGAAGTACCATCCTAGGCACAACCCTTCATGAACTACATTGCCAATGGGGTACTTCCGGATGATGAGGTGGAGGCCAGGCAAATCCGGCGCCATGCGCACACGTACACCATCATCAACAAAGAATTGTATGAGCGCAGCGTATCCGGCATCTTCCAAAGGTGTGTCGACGTGGACACAGGCTACCGGCTACTCAAGGACATCCACCAGGGCGAGTGCGGGCAGCACATTTCGTCAAGGGAGATAGTCGCCAAGGCGTTTCGCCATGGCTTCTATTGGCCCACCGCCCTCGAGGATGCCGAACAGCTAGTCCACGCGTGCAATGGGTGCCAACGCTTGCAGCAGCTCAGGCATATGCCGGCCTCAGTGCTCAAGACCATACCGATCACCTGGCCTTTCGCTGTTTGGGTCCTCGACATGGTCGGCCCCTTCTAGCGGGCGCGTGCGGGCATGACCCACCTGCTGGTGGCGGTGGACAAATTGACAAAGTGGATCGAGGCCAAGCTCATTCGGAAGTTGTACGGGGCGACAGTCGTCACCTTCTTCATCAGCATCATCAATCGGTTCGGCTACCCCAATAGCATCATCATCGACAATGGCACGAACTTCGCCAAGGGGGCCTTCGCCTGGTTCTGCAGCAACAAGGGCATCCGGCTAGACCTTGCGTCCGTCGCACACCCACAGTCCAACGGGCAAGTCGAAAGGGCAAACGGCTTAGTGCTAGCCGGCATAAAGCCACACCTCATCGAGCCTTCGGAGCGGTCGCCCGGATGCTGGATCGAGGAGCTTCCGGCTGTGCTATGGAGCCTCCGCACCACGCCGAATAGATCAACCGGCTACACCCCGTTCTTCCTGGTCTACGGGTCAGAGGCTGTCCTCTCCGCGGACATCGAGTTTAACTCTCCGCGCAAGCTCCTCTACGACGAAAAGGCCAACCAGGAGGCGCGGGAAGACGGTGTGTACCTCCTCTAGGAGGCCCGCGAACTGGCATTGTCTAGATCGGCCTTGTACTAGCAACGCCTACGCCACTACCATTCAGGCCGTATCCACCCTTTCGCGTTCCGCGAAGGCGACCTGGTCCTCCAGCTGGTGCAGGACATGAAGGGCATGCACAAGCTATCGCCACCCTGGGAGGGTCCCTTCATCATCAGCCAGGCGCTGCCCAACGACTCCTACTACCTCATCGACGTGCAGCAGCCGCGCAAGAACAAGATGGACACGTCGGATGAGGAGACAGAGCGCCCCTGGAACGCGGCCTTGCTACGCTCATTTTACACCTAGTCACCAGACAGTGTATGTATCCCGCAAACCCTATGAATGAAAATGCGGACCCCTACGAGATACTCGGGGGCTCCTTGCTAGAAATTTGTGTGCATCTGTTTTCCGGTTCAGTTTTTCCGGCTCCGCCAATCCCTTCCCGAGGGCTTGCCGGCTAGCCCGACCTACTAAAATCAACAAACCGACTGAGTAATGTGCGACGATGTCAGAGGCCCACTCTTCGTCTCAGCTACAGACCGCAACCCGGCTGTACGGCTAGCAAGAGCAAAAGCCCGTGACATCTCACATGAAAAACAGAGAGGAGATGCGAGATATCGGGCGTCCCGGCCTCGCAACTAGCTTAAGACAATCCGGTTGCTAAGCCGTTAGTACCACGTACAATGTACTGTCAGCTCCCTTCGATTCCGGCTACAGACCGCAACCCGGTTGCCCGGCAAGGACGCAACGGAAACAACAGAGCACACGAGAAAATGACTAAGTGTCCAGAGAGGCGCAAGCTAGTTTTCAAAAAACAAATTCGCCTTCCGGCTAAAAGTTTGGCAGACTAACCTATTAACGGGTGAGAATGTATGTGTGCGTGTATATTTTTACGACTACCTCGAGTCGGAATTCAAGAAGAAAAGGAGAAGATTCAAAGTCCTTGCCTTCATCAAGCGCTCCGAATCTCAGGGGCTACACCCACTGGTTGCATTCACGCGCCCCCAGTGGAATCTTGTAGTTCCTAATCGGCTAAAGGCGTTTAGCCGGATATTTGGAGCCTAGGTGAGGGCAAGGGCAGGGAGCGAAGGAAAGAAGGAAGGTTCGAAGCACCTGGCTACGCCAGCAGCTCCGAATCTCGGGGGCTACACCCAGTGGGTGCGCTGGCGCACCCCCACTGGAATGGAAGTTCCCCCGGCTAAAGGCGTTCAGCCGAGCGAAGTCAGCCGGATAAAGTCAATCGGCAAAAAATTTAAAGGAATATACAGAAAACACAAGTTGGAAGCAAGCCACGATAATTCAAACTGACATTAAAAAGGAAAAGGGAGGCGAAGCTCCCATAAGTTTACTCGATGCCAGACGCAGCCGGTACAAACAAATAAAGTTTTGAACCAGACAAAGATGAACAAATATGCCCGGCATCCCGGGGTTATAGCTAAATGGCGGGGCCCTTGCCGTGCGAAGCGCCCTGGCTGGCGGCAGCCTCGGGAGGCGGAGGAGGTGCGGTGTTCGATCCGGTTCCAGCGTCGCCCCCAGCCGGTTGCATCGAGGCTTCCGTATCCAGAGTGCCGGTGGACTACGAGTCAGTGAGCACCTAGTCGGGGTCCATGTAGTCAGCAATCTTGATGGCGGAGGCCTGGAGCTCTAGATGGGCCTGGCGAATGGCGGCAAGGTCGGCGCCGGAGCGGAAACCCCCGTCGATCTTCTCGACGAGGGCATCATTGTACCACGAGAGCATGAGGGCCAAGGCCATCTCCGCTCCGGCTCGCGCCGCCAAGTCTCGCAGCCGGTCGATGCTAGCCGGCACCTCTCCCACCTTGGTGGCTAGCTACGCCATCATCTCCGAGATCGGAGCGTCCGGCCACAGGAAGGAGAAGATGGCATGCGCCGCCTGATGAAGCTTGGAAGCTTTCTCGCCAAGAAGGACGATCAGCTCCTGGGCCGTCGGCTATTCTCCCGGCCAGTTCTCCTACAGCCGGTTGTAGGCCAGCGGGTCTACGCCGGGATAAAGGCTGTTAGAAAAAAGAAAGCCAGATCCGGCTACCGGATCCGGAAAGACGACATGAGACAGAAAAGGAGCTTACTCTTGGCCATGTGCTCGACCTGCATCAGCTCTTCCACCAGGGCCTTCTCCCTCGTCGTTCAGCCGCTTAACTTCCTTCTCTTGGTCCTTGTTCTAGGCCTGGAGAAGGTTGAAGGCTTCAGTCCGGCTGGTGAGCGAGGCATCGCGCTCCTTGATGGTGGCCTCCAGAGCGTCCACCTTGGCGTGCCAGTCCATATTCTGCAACCGTAGCGTGGAGTTGTACTTGCTTAGCCGGTCATTCGCCTTCTTCAGGCGATCGATCTCCCGCTGAGTGCACACAAGGATAGCTGCGACAAAACCGGCTATCAGCAAAAAAAAGATGATTCTAGATAAAGCGAACTTACTCTGCGAGGTACCGTTGGCAGCAGCAAGTTTCTGCTCCAAGGACCGGTTGCCGCCGGCTGCGGCCTCGAGTAGCCGGATCTCCTTCACCGCCAGCTCGAGGGTGACGGCGAGATCCATCAGCGAGGCGGCGGAGGAGGCGTCATCATCCACGACATTGACGGCCAGCGACTCCTTCGCCGCGACCACCGCCGTCGTCCACTCCTCCCCCAGCTCGTCCTCAGAGTTGTCGTCGCCGACAACCACGAGTTCTTTGCCGGTGGCCGCCCTTCGCGTCCCCATAGAAGAGTCGTCCCCGCTCTGCGAGGTGGCCACAACCGTTTCTGGCTGGAACACCGTGGCAGTTGAGGGCCTCTCGCTCCGGCTGGCGTAGCCGGTTCAGCTCGAGGCGGTGGCGGGGTGGTGCCTTGGAAGAAGGAGGGACGGAGGCAGACGTGGGCGGCGCGTGGGGCGACGACCCAGTCGGCGCCCACGCTGTGCTCGCGTCCCCAAAAGAGACCAACGTACTAAACGACAAGAAGAAAAGAAGCAAGAACCAAATGAGCTAAAGATAGACAAGGAAAAGCAAAAGGAGCAGAAGATAGTGAAAGCACTTGGAAGAGGACTTACCCCTGCACCACCGGGGGCGGCCCTTTCTTCCGGCCAAGGTGACTCGGGGGAAGGGCGCTGGTCCGGCTGCTCCGCGGTGGGTCGGCTGGTGCTAGAACGGCTGGAGCCACTCCCGCCAGCGCCGGACCGGGTGGAGTCGCCGTCCGTCGCACGGCGCCGTGACGGCTCGGGAGTCGGCGCGGTTTCCTCCTCCTCGTCGACCTCCACGTGAGGATCGGCGACCGGCTCATCATTCCGACTAGGGAAGATGCCGCCGTCCCCGTCAGACTCCTCGCCAGACTGACGAGCGCACGACTCGGGCAGGTCTGGCGTGAAGGTCTGAAGAGGGGTCTCGCCTGCTTGGTAAGGATGCAAGGGAAGATCTACCAAGGACAAAATATTAGTCGGATAAAAAAGGCAAGAAATACAAAGAGAATTCCGGCTAGAAGGACTTACCCAGGGCACGCGGTTGTCATGGTAGTAAGGGGCCAGCCCGAACTTCTAGCCTTCCGGCAGCCGCTCCTTGGTGATGGTCCACACCCACTCCTTCAGATTATGATAGCGGGGGTCATGGAGAGATAGCCGGGTCGGGTCCAGCCGTCCGGAGTAGAAGCACATCTTGTGCGCTCGCTGCTGCAGCGACATCATCAACCTGGACATCCAGCTGAGGGTGATGTCTAGGCCGGTTAGGCCGGCGGTTACAAGGGCGCACATGCGTTGCAGCATCGCATCCGACTCCGTCTTCTTGCCGTAGACCTTCAAGTCCCACTGTTGCCGGCTGGACTCCCTGTCCTGGAACGCCGGAAGATTGATCCGGTCAACGGTGGTGAGGTTGCGGACGTAGAAGTACGACTACTGCCAGAGCCATACCGTGTTGTGCAGCCGGAACTTGGGGTAGCCGGTCTGCGTGCGGGAGTAGATGGAGGAGCCACCACAGGTGACCAGTAGCCCCTTCATGAACTAGACCTGTGGCCGGACTCGGAAGAGCTGGCGGAAGAGCCCAAGATCCGGCTGGATCCCGAGGTAGCCTTCGTAGAAGGCTACAAAGTGCGCTAGCATCCCGATGGCGTTGGCGCCCAGTTGGTGGAGGTGGAGGTCGAAGAAGGCGAGGAAGGTGAGGAAGAACGGGGGCACCACCAGCGCGAACCCGCGGGCCAGGTGCGAGAGGAAGACCACCCGCTCCCCCTCTGCCGGCTGCAGCGACACCTCCCCCGCCGGTGCAAGCCGCACCTCCACTTCCTCCTCCGACGGCAGGACGCGGGTCACCCGGTACTTTTGGATATGCTCCTCCGTGATAGAGGAGCCGCACCATGCTCTGCGCTCGGCGGCCATTTCCGGTTCGCTGGGGGGCGCGGCGGTGGAAGAAAGACGGTGGCCCGTACTGCCGACGACGTTAAATAGGCGGCGCGGCGGGCTACATCAACAACGGTGAAGCGAGGCAATGCGAGGAGAACAAGGGCACAAGGGAGAAGAAGGCAACTGGGAGCGGGGAAGCGAAGGGAGGAACTGCCCCCTCTCGGGCGCCCCTTTAAAGGCCCGGAAGGGCAACCGGCCGCGGTGCCACACGGCACCCATCGAAGCGTGCCTCACCCCAACCGCCGCTCTAGATCTCGTGTGCAAACGCGCGGCGCGCAGAAGATCCCGGAGTGGGAACAGAAGAGCCAGGCAGCAGTTTCCCGAGGCGACGAGCGACGAGACGTTTCATTTCCCGCCACAGAGTAATGATGGCGCGTGCGCGCATGGTCGGCGTCAGCACTGACATCACGGGTAGTGCAACCGCCAAACCTAGCTGGCCAGAAAGTTCAATATGATGAGGAGCGCGTGCACATTTCACCTAAGGGCGAAATCCACACGCGCTCAGGGGCTAGTGTCGGGGGGATGACCTCTGGATACCCCAACCGGACAAGAACTACGACAGTCGGATCGCGTCCGGCTGGCTAAGCGCAGCCGGACAAGGCAAGTCAAGCCGGCTACCGAGAAGCAACCGACTACAGCAGCGTAGCCGAAACCAATCAGGAGGACAGGGCGACATGCGGCACAGTGCGCAGTACGCCCTGGTACAACGACAAGACTGGCAACTACTCGGCCATACCGAAGACTTCGCAGGGTGACGCGGGAACAGTGGCCCGATGCTGACGATAGGCTCGCACGGCGTTCACTGTGCCCACGACGACCATACCACTCGTACTCTGATGGGACATAGTTGTACCAGATACTGTAGATGACTAGCCGGCTGGGACCCACCTGTAGGGCCCGCTAGCCGGACTAGCTAGTGAGACCGTTGCCTCTCTGCCTATATAAGGAGAGGCAAGGCCTCAGTAGAAAGGGTTGGTCTGTGTGCATTTAAGACAATAGTTATAGAATACAGCTCGAGGAGTGCTTGTACCCTGTATATCGCTCATAGTCAGATCAGCAGGAGTAGGAGTTTTACCTCACCACGAGGGCTCCGAACCTGGGTACTTCCTGCGTCCATCTACGCTTGCTTGTATCCAATCCCGCCTACGGACACCGTCGATAGCTTCCCTGCTAGTTCCCACACCTCTATCTAACTTTCTTAGGTACTGCCGTTCCCAATACAATGACACATTCTCACGCTATCGGCTTAATCCTCCAACACCAACCTATAGATGCTATTCTTTCTGAGCGCTCGCATGGCTCATGCAAACAGCTCATAGAGGTTCCAAAACTAACAATCTGACGCCCAGCAAGGCAGAAGTGTGAGGTTTCCTTGTCTTACTTAGGCCAGTTTCTTGTCATGTTAATAAGTTGTATAACTTGCATGCCTAATAAGTTAATAAGTCATTCAAACTAAGACCTTTCCATGACATTTGCATTTATGTTCTATTGTGTTTCTATCTGTGAATGCTTAATTCAGAAAATGTCCGTCTAGTTTGAATCATATATCTGGTCATTTTTAATGCTATATTTTGGTGTTTTCACCTGCTTTCATCCTTCCAAACTAGCTATCTAGTTTGAATCATACATTTGGTAATTTTTATTGCTATGTTTTTGGTGTTTCAAGATTTTTCATCCTTCCAAACTAGCTAACTTGGTTTTAAATGTCACGCCTTAATGCAGAGAAAGGATAATGGAGTACAAGGACCGAAGTTCCAATTGCTCGGCTCAGATTCTTCTGGCAGATTGATCAGGAGTCGCACCCGCTCGAGAAGGATCTACTATCATCTTGAATGTGCTACTATAAGTTCATACTTACTTTAAATGATCTCTACTTTATATAATACTACTTGTTTCCGTTGTTCTTTGTTTTTAAACTCTTTTACCAAAATTTAGCAGACTGTAGTTAAAACCCAGCAGGAGTCCTTGAAAGGTAGGACTGAAAGTTGTGATCCCTCTTCCCATTCATTGTCCCATTGCATTTCCGAAGAAAACAACTTACTTAACATTCCACCTAGAACAACTCCTGCAGGAGATAAATATATAAAAGTTGTATTGCATGCGGAACGAAAGGGTGTAGCTGCTCTTAGATCTGTAGCTGAAATGTTGAAGAAGATGACAGATGATTCATTGAAGCAAATCGCCATGTACCAATCTCTTATTGATAATACTGACACATTGTAATCTTTCAAAATTTCGATCTTGTTGTATAACCTGTTGTAACAATCTTTTATTGTTGTGTAATAAGTAGTTTTAATTTGTGCGTGTTCATTAATTGATGTCTTGATATTCACCTGTTCTGCCAAACGTAGGCTCTAGCAAAAAAGGCCGAAATAGTAACATGTTGGAGCAGTAACATGCCGAACATTGAAACAACGTGCGCATGGACGACCCAAAACAACCAGAACAGTAAAAGGCCAGAACGGTAGAAGGCCAGGACGTTAAAAGGCCAGAATAGTAAAATGACAGAACAGTAAAAGGTTAGAATAGTAAAAGGCCAGAACAGTAAAAGGCCAGAATAGTAAAAGGACAGAATGCTAAAAGGACATAATGCTAAAAGGCCAGAACATTAAAAGGCCAGAATAGTAAAAGGCCAGAACAGTAGAAGACCAGAGCAGAGAAAGGCCGGAACAGTGAAAGGCCTAAACAACAGAAAGGCTGGAACCATGAATGATCTCAACAGTAAATGGCCGGAACAGTAAACGTACAGAATAGTAAAAGGCTAGTACAGTGGCATGCCAGTACAGTAAAAGGCCAATACGGTGGCAGGCCAGTACGGTAACAGGTCGAACAGTGCCGACCTGAATGGGCAAAAGCCCAAACACTAAATAGCCTAAACAGTAATGGGGCGAAATTCCTAAAAAGCTGGAATAGTAACATGACTGAATAGTAAAAGGCTAGATTGGCAACAGGCTTGAACAGTGTCGGACCGTCTTGGTGCAGGCCTCAAGTGACAGCACAATGTTGGGCTAACCTGGGCCTTATATAGGCCGAAACAGTGTCGTGCCCGAAAGTGTATGGGCCGCTGATGGCTGCAGTACTAGGCCCATTCAAGACAGTGCAGGACGAAATAGTAAAGGGTTGTGTTCCTATTGGGCTCTCCACATGGGCCGGCCCATTTAATTATTAGCAGGCCTTGGCTGGGCCTGGCTTCCACCATGGTTTCTGCGACCGTTAACGGTGGTAACCGGACGTTAACGACGGCTGCCACATGGCAGGTTGCGTGACGCCAGTAGTCAGTGTGGCTGACGAACAGATCTACGACGAAACAAGTTTTCATGGCCGAAGGGTGCGATCTGCCACGGTCGGAAAAAACTGTGGTTGATTCATTTGTGACGGGGCTTTTACCACGAAGGCCATCTGTCGCGGAAGACTTTTTATCCACGAAAAACGGGCTTTCAACCACGAAAATCGTGTGTTGTAAAAGCCAACTTTTATTGTAGTGAAACACGTGATTCCCGGTAGTACCAGACTTTCCCGGTACTACCGGACAATCCCTGGGGTTCCCGGGTCATCCAAACACACTTTTGCCAGGAAATCCCGGTACTACCGGTGTCACTGGGTTCCCAGGTCACCCAAATGCACTAGTCAGACGAGCCAGGTACTACCGGATTTTCGAAGCGCCCAGACACTCGGTATGAAAACAGCAATAACTTTTGCATTCGATGATCTTGGGCTCATTTTGAAAAGGACGACAAGCTCTACAAGATCATGCTAATAAACATCATTATAAATCCACGGAGAAGAACCACAATATGAAAGGTTGAACTTTCTAAAAGAGACGAGCCGGTAAGACCTCCAAAATGTAAAACGCAATAACTTGACCTTGGAAATTCTGATTAGGTTGAAACCAATTTTGTTGGAATGGTACAAACAAGTAGCATCCAACAAAAATGGAAATATTGGATCCTACCAAGGGAGAAAATATCAAGTATATATATGTGAGATATCTCCCAAGGTGTGCTGCCGGAAAACTCTCAAGATCAAAAACACAATAAGATATAGAAGGGAAATCCATTTTTGATAAACTAGAGATTGTTATGAAGATTAACACAAGCTCTGGAACCTTACTTGGATAAGATCCAAATAACAACCACAAAATATGATGCTAAGTATGCAAAGTTTTGAGCTCTCTATTAAAGATATGATCTAGTTACTGACTTGAGAGCTCCTCTTGATAGTACAACTATCTATCCTAAACCCGGTCTCGCAACTAACAACATGAGACCAGCAAAAGGGAAAACCTATCAAGATCATACCTTTGCATTGAGCATTCCACTTGATCTTGATGTCGACGATCTTGTCCACCTCAAACGTAGTGCAGAAGCGATAAAAGACTTTGACAAGAATTTTGCTCTTTGCATGCATGACAATTTAAGAATATCAAGTTTTCATAACATGGCTTCCCTAATGAGTAACAAAGTAATAGAAAGAGTTCATTATATCGTTGTTCAAATGTTCATACATGTTGCAATAAATATTATATACAGTGACACTATTTAGGCCAGATTAGCTGATAGTGGCAACAAAAAAGTAATTGCATCGCTTTTGGTTGAACCATTTGATAAGGTTTTGAGTCCTATGATTCTTTCAATGGACAACTAGTAATTCCCCATTCTTGAATTGCAATCTAAATAATCAAGTAATATTGTACCCTTCCAGCAATCTTTTAACATTTAAACACTCATAATGGATCCATACACGAGTAAGATAGTTAGTATCTCTAGTTGACAACTTTAAGGTGGGAAGGAAGTAGGACACACACTTGCTTCTAATTTTCATGTCTATATGAGCGTCATAGATTTTTGGGTCCCTTTTCATACTTGAAACTTGCATAATTTTCACAACTCCTTCGTTGTACTTGCTTTTGATATAGTTCAACCACAATAAAAATAATAAGCCAGCTCATTGGGTTTAATTTTTCTTAATTTCAAGGTTATGGCTCAAGGATTTTTTTCCCACCAACACTTTATCATGTTGGTGGAATGGTTTTAGGCTAGTAGTGAAGGCTTGAATTGGTCCACTTCAGACTTGAAGAAAGGTCCTACGATAACATGAAAGGACTATATTTACCTGTGTGGTGACAGCGTGGAGTGGCTTCTGATCAAATATCTTGAATCTGTTCTTCAAATCATTGAATTCCCTCCCAATGGTGTCCATAAGAGAAACTCCAGTTGCCCCCAGAAGCGCCCCGGTCCTTTTTGGCGCCCGGGTGGGCATGGGAGCGTTGAATAGAACAAAAAGTTGAGCGAGCTCCATTTCTCCATTTCTTCCCCCATATCCCCCATTCACACCCGCCCTGCCGCAGTTCCTGCCATTTTCTCCAGCCATGCCATCGAAGAACTTTGTTGTCCCACACACGGCAGACGGCGGCATGGCGCCACCGAAGGCTAAGGCGAGGAAACCGCAAGGCGCGAGCCTGCAGTCGTCAATCAATAAGTGCATCGTCGACGCCGCGTCAAACACCGTTCTGAGGGAGAAAAGGCACGGCGAAGGTGGGCGCTGATGCTGGAGAAGTAAAACACGAAAATCGGCCTCCTCAAGACGAATATAGCGGCCAAGAAGAGGAACACGAACCGGGAGTTTCTCTTGGGGCAACACAAACACCATGGAATTTTTCTAGGAATTTGCTCTTCTTACTTTTTGTGTGATGGCTATATGGTGGTAGGGTGTGTATAGGATATGGAAACATCCCGGCGAGCTCATCGAGACCACCCCTCTTAATAATGCGGCGTTTTCTGTTTGACTCGAATATAGATAGAGAGAAATATAACCAAATCATCGGCTATTCTTTTAGAATATCGAAGGGGGCGGGGGGTCTCTCACCACTTTCTATCATCATTGTGAACTAAAACCTACGTAAACAATTGTTGGTAACGTTAGTCCACACTTTAGCTCCTAGTGTCATCATTAACCCAAGTAATGGTTAAGGGTAAAATACCTTACACCCTGACAGACGAGGGAGTATGTAGCCGGGAGAGGAAGGGAGATGTGCGGCGACTCTCCTAGCCAACGAGCCGGTGATGGAGTAGGATGAAGCGGCAGGGTAGATATGTGTCTCTGCCGCCAGCATCCTGCCGCCACCGCCAAGGGTGTCGGAAGAGGAAGGTGGGGATTTTTTGCTAGGCACCGATACAAAGAGAAGTGAATGGGGTAGGTGAGGCTATCCTTGGCGTGAAACGTTACCCCCGGGGAGATAAAGTGTGGACTTTGTTAGAAAAGATAAGCACAAACCGACAGTGGGACGGTGTCGTGTGCGCGGATACCACATAGTCTCCGTGTAGTATTAGGATTCTACACTGATTAGGCTAACTAGTCTTATGTTTACGTGTATAAAAAAGCAAGGTTTGGAGGATCGACACGAGCCTCTGACAACTTGTGTTTCTGTGCGTGTATTTCCACCAAAGCTATTTAGCTAGTTCATTGATTCGTATGGAAAGAAATCGATCATTGCTTGTGCTAGCTAGTTTCACGTGAGTCTTGCCAAAAAGCAATCGGCAAGGAATCTGTGAGATAGCTAGCTAAGTTGGTTTACCGTGTCTCACCGGAACAGCTCGGAAGCAATCAAGCTACTACTATGCACGCGTGTATCGCCGGAAAGTACTCGACGGGTTGATCGCGGTGTATTGGAACCAAAGCCAATAATTGTTATCAGAGCCAAGGTCGCCGTCCGTGATCTGCTGAAAGTACAAGAAGGTCATGGCGATGGTGAAGCTTGGCGAGAACTCGGTATCGGCACCGGCGACGGAGACGGTGGGGGCGGCTTTGTATCCGCGCCTCGATCGCAAGGACTACGGGCTATGGGCACTCAACATGGAGGTGTCCATGGAGGCTCAGGAGGTTTAGGAGGCCGTCGATCCAAGAGGCGACGAGTACATCAAGGGAGACGCGAAGTACCGGAAGGATCGACAGGCGCTAACGGCGCTCTATTTCATCGTGCCAAAGGACGTGATGCAGCACCTCGCCAGAAAGAAATCAGCAAAGGACGCATGGGAGACGATCAAGATCTTGCACCTAGGTCATGCCCGCGTGAAGAAAGTGTATCTTCAAACTTTGACAAAAAACTATGAAGATCCGAAGATGGAGGAGAGCGAGACGGTTGATCGGTTTGCCGCCCGTTTAGTTACCCTCGTCAACGCAATCAGGGGATATGGCGAGAGATTGCATGAGGTTAAGAACGTCAGAAGGTTCCTGTGTGCGGCGCCGACGTGCTACATGCAGATCGTCACATCGATCGAACAATGTCTCGACCTGAATAAATTGACGGTTGAGGATCTCGTTGGAAGATTCAAGGCACACAACGAGAGAATTCGGATCAGCTTCGGTGATCCAAAATAGGTTCAGCACTTGATGCTCATGAAGCAGCAGTGGATGACTCTTTCAGTAGAAAAGAAAGGAGGCTCCACGAGCGGCAAGGAGAAGCAACGCCCAACAAAAAAGCACATCGTGGGGTAGGAGGACGAAGATGACGCCCCGCCGCGGAGGAAGTTTGACATAAAGAAAGTAAGGTGTCATAACTGCGGCGAGCTCGGTCACTTCAAGGTTGATTGTCGGAAACCACCAAAGTAAAAGGAGAGGGCTCTCATCGCCCAGGAAGGAGATGATGGACCGATGATGCTGATGCTCGAAGTAACTGAGCTGAAGGATGAGGAGGATCCTCCATCACCGGCTACGGAGATTATGGCAGAAGTGGATCACGGTCTATTGTGTGTGGATCATGAGGAACGGAGTGCCCCGTTACCATGTGAAGCCACGTTTGAGGCAAGTGAAGCCTCGGAACTTGTTCATAGCGATCTATGCGTTGGAATTTTACCTACAACTCCATCCAGCAATAAGTTCTTCATACTTGTGGTGGATGATCATAGTAAATACATGTGAATTGTGTTGCTAAAAAGTAAGGGTCAAGCTCAACAAGCATTCGAGAAGATCAAGGAAGCCAAAGAGTTTAAGGTGGAGGCGAAGATAAGATCCCTACGCACTGATCAGGGGTGAGCTGCATCAAACTGTGTTGACCATGGCATGGAGCATGATGAAGAGTAAAGGCTTGCCAGGAAAATTTTGGGGTGCGGCAGTAAATACGGCTGTGTATTTGCTAAACATGGAGCCAACTGAGAGTGGAATTAGTATAACACCGTACGAAGAATGGTACGGATGGAAACCCTCGGTTGATCATCTTCGCACTTTTGGGTGCGTGGTGCATGTCAAGACGGAGTCCGACCATAAGAGTAAATTGGCGGAGCAGAGGACTCTAATGATCATGACGAGATATGAAGGTTCGAAGGCATACCGTCTGTGCGATCCTTATACCAATAAGGTGGTTGTCAAGGGCGACGTAGTCTTTGAGGAAGAAAAATCATGGAACTGGGGATCCAACAAACCGGGATATCCAACTTTTCACGTCACATGGGATCTTGAGTATGAAGAAAATATGGATCAAACAAGCTTATCCTTGTCAGCAGGTTCGAGCCCAGAAGGCGTTGAAGGCCTAGGAGGTGCTCCAGGTGTGGACACCAGGCCAGAAGCACTAGGGATTCTCCAAAAGACAAAGAGTTTGAAGAAAAGGCTAGTCCGTGGCCAAAAGACACGGAACTGGAAGGGCGCGCAGATGCATGTGCATCGATACCTGCACTTGTTTGCCCAACAATTATAAGAGGAGGGCAAGTTGAAGCGAGACCATTGTAACTACCTCGGTGAATTACGCTCTTAGTTACATGCCTGGATAAACGAAAGTGGTTAAAATAGTGCGGTGGGGCTCAGGGCCACTCACGGTAGACCTTTCGGCCGTCCTAACCACTTTCAGAACATCGGGACAAGAACGAGCGGCGTAATCGGCAGGCGAAGGGATCAACTACATACACAAATGAGTATGTATGCAAGCCACATACAACAGTCCTCAGAGCCATTCCATCTAAAAAGAAATAGAAATATTGCAACGCCATACGGCAAGATTCAAATATCCTAGATAGAGATAATAATTTAGGATAGCTCCTCATACAACAAACATCAGAGTATGGGGCGGAAGCGGAAAACAAGATCCGAGTACGGATAAGAGGCAAATCGGCATAAGATGCCACATAAATAAACACATCCCGCCCACAGATCTCACGGATCCCCGTTCCCGGAATCTCTACACCGAATGATCGTTGCCAACATCATCTGTCTCCTCCACCCAGTATCCATCTTGCGGGTACACATGTTCATCTGAATCAAACAATTTATCGTGTGAGACCCTAGGGGTACTCAGCAAGTCTTTATGCCACTAAAGGGGACACAACCTGGGGTGACGCAATTGCAGCAAAAGATAATATCTAACAATTCTATAGATACTCTAACCATCCGCCTAACCAATGATAGACGGATGTTCGTGAATTAAGAACAACAGTTATAACGGTATAATTAACAGATCCATCCTCCTCCCCGCTTACCAACGAGGAAGCGGACGAACAACCCCCATCATCCGTTGGCAGTTTTATTAACCATTCCGTGAATATTGCACTATTTACTAGTCACGTACTTAGTCAAATTAAAAGCGGTACTTTAGTTATACTTGACTACGATCGAGAAACTGTGCTCCAAGTCGTCCATAACCACGGACACGGCTTTCCAGAAATATTTACCCTGTAGGGGTGCACGAATAGCAACACACACTCGATCAACCTCGGAAAAACCAACTCAAAACCCAACGAGGCATTCACGACAAAGCAATCACAGGATTCAGATATATTTCAGGGGGCCACCCCATTAAGCTACCCGCGACGAAGCTAGCTGACTCCGAGACGGACTCAAGGTTTGTGTGGACGGCGGTAAACGACTGGGAACCCTAAAATGTGACTGGGCTTGTCGATACAGCAAAAACGTGTCACGATCCAAAACAGTACAGGTGCTCCTCGCACAATCTTAAATAAAGCAGTAACATGGCATAAGTACAGGATAGTAATAAAACCCCAAACTAATTGTGGCCCCAAGAAATAAGAATGAATCAAGCTCTGGCTCAGGGGGGTCCATAAGGCCTCCCGGATGTGGATAGTGCGAATAGTCAAGGAACAGGAATCAAGTACTCGGGGTCCTACGAGACACAAGTGAGCATGAAAAACCAAATAGCAGATATTGCTCACCGGTGCCTCTTTCATTAGTTATCCCATTACTACTCAGGTTATGTTGTTTAGGTACCTCATTATTCATCAGACACTCACATACCCTACACATACTTTTCTGCGACTCGCATGGCTCAAACAACTCCTGTAGTAATGGCTCATGGGATGGAGGAACGAGCTTCGGTGGGATTTAAAAGTAAAGGCTATGCAGTACTTGGGATTCAATTTAATGCAATCACGACTCAATGATGCAAGAATAAGATAGAGGCAATAGGTACTATATGTATGCAAGCATGTGGTAGTGCTTGCCTGGCAGCTCAGTTGAAGCGAGAGATGGATCTGGGTAGTACTCCTGTGATTCCTGGTAATTCTCCTGCTGGGCGTCTATTCGAAGAAGAACCAAACAAACAAGGGCCAACATAAATAAAGTGCACAAACATATGAATTAAAATGCGTCAAGCAAACAAGCATGCCATTATGAATGGTGCACAATTTATATGGCATTAAAGTAGCATGGCAAAGGTGAGGTGTGGATACAAGAAATAAAGCATTTTATTATTTATTTAACCAAGTTTTATTGTCATAAACATTTCAGATTTTTAATAATGACATGATGCATGCTTCAATTCAGAACAAGGACTGCATAGATAGAACGGGCTCATCGCGCTGATCGATTTAGACATATTATTTGTCAAATTTGGAGTTGTAGAATTAAAGTAATTAATTTATTAAGAAAAAGGGCATTTTATTGTAATTTTAATCATCTCGAAATTTTTAAGTGTTCAAAATAATATTTTGAAGGGCATATTTGAATTCCTCACATTTTTATGATTCAAAAACATATATTATTTGTATTATTTGGATTTGTATTTTAAAAGTTATTAAAATCTAATTTGAATTTGATTTTAAACAATTACTGAAAACATTTTTATTTTAACAGAAATGGCCAGGACTTTTTACACCCAGGATATTCCAGCCCAAGCCGCTGACTGATGGGGCCGGCGCAAACTGGGGCCACGCGCGTGGAAAAAGTCTTTTCTCACCTCGACCTTAGCTAGCCCAGGCGGCTGACATGCGGGCCCGACGGAGAAGTAGGTCCCACGTGACAGCGAGGGGCATGGGTGGACCACGTGGCGCAGCGAGGGGAGTGCGGGTTGAGGGACTGGAAAGCTGGGGGGTTGCTTGCAAGATTGCGCCGTGGCTGGCTAGTGGGGTCGCTGGGGCTGCTAGGGACCTGGGCGTGATCGACAAAAGCGCGGGGGGTCTTTTCGCGAAACGGTGCTCGAGCCCTGGACTGAACCTGACGGCTTCCCTCTGATTCGCGACACGATCTGACGACGGTGAGGTCTTCCGGCGAGGATGGCGTCGCAACCACGGCGAGATAGCACTTGCCGCCAACACGAAAAATGCAGAGGGAGGATCCAGCTACAGATCTCATTCCGGGAGGCTCGTCAGCGGTGGGCTGTACTGGACGGGGCGCATCGGGGAACAGAGGGGGATCGCCGGGCTAGGTCCGTGCGTCGGTGGGGCAGCTCACCGGCGGGGGCCAAAATCGGGCGGCGATCGGCACGCAGAGGGGGGAAAACGGAAGGGGGTTCGAGGGAAAGCTCACCTTGTCCGATTCCCACGGAATTCAGAGGGCGGGGTGGTCGGAGCGGAGGGGGGACGGCGAGGTTGCTGCGGTGGTGTACTGATCGCTGGCGAGGGGGCAGGTGCGGGCGAGTTCGGCTCCTCCTCGCAGGCGGAATCGACGCCTCGGACCACGGCGATGCTCCCCAGCGAGTTCTCGGTCACCGACGAGGCGGCAACAGCGTCGTGGCCCTCCGACTGGCGGCGGCACGCGGAGAAGAGGAAGAGGGGAGCAGAGCAGGGAGCTAGGGGTAGAGAAAAAGGCAGCTCGGCGTGAGGATAAGAAGGAGGGGACTGGCGTGCGGGAGGCGTGAGCTGACGGCAGAGGACGGCCACCTGCTCGCTGTCGCTTTTCGTCTACGCGCAGGAAGGGAGACGGAGACGGCGTCAGATGGGGGAGAAGAAGAGGAACAGAGGGGTGGCATCGGCGCATCTAGCTCGAACCGGTACGGGCTAGGGAGGCAGGTTGGGCCGCGGCTGGGGAAGTGGGCCGGAAGAGGCTGCGTCGGTGGGCCGCTGCACTGGTACTGCGGCTGGGCTGCTGGCTGATAGGTAAGTTGCTCCTCTCTTTATTTCTTTTTATTTTTAATAACTGTTTTGATTTTTGTTTTGTTGCAGATTTAAACAAGCCCAAGAAATACCCTTTTTGGAAGTTTTTGCAATTTTGAAAAAATGGAACAGAGATGGCTATGGAGTGAGGAGAGGACTTGGTGGATGAGCATAAGTCTTGGTGAGGAAACAAAACAAGAGAGAGAGAGAGAGGAAGAGGGTTTTAAAAGTAAATAAAAAGAAGACCCCAAATGAACATGCATGATGGAGAAATGGTTTTGTTGGGACAAGGGAATGGTGGAGAGAGGTAGAAAAGATCCCACAAAGAAAGAACCACTAAAACAAAGGAAAACAAATGGGTTAAAGGTGGTGATGGTGGTTGCATGGCCCATGCAAAATATTTAATGCCATGTTTTATTTTGTGAAAACAATAATAATAATATGGCATTATTCTTATGCATTCCCAAGAAGTGGAAATAAAGGCCAAGCAAAAGAAATTAGAATTGGCTCCATCCTATCTCCCATGAGCTAGATTAAATACCAAAAGAAAATAAAGGCCCATGGTAAATGGAATGGTGGAATTATAAAGTGGTGACAAAGAAAGGTGGTAGAGTGGAATAAAAAGATACCCCCCCAACTCAACTTGGGCATTAAACCATAGATCAATAACCAAATACAATAACAAGAGGCAAATATAATTAATAATGCATATGAGAGAAGAACCAAAATAAAAGGGTTTTATATGATGCTCAAATGCAAGGTGGCATGATGACATGAGCATGATATAATTATGATGCAACAATTATATATAGGAAGTAGCCATTATATTACTAGACCAAGTAGCATTATAATTGTTAGACAATTGGGATGCTACAACTCTCCCCCACTAAACAGGAATCTCGCCCCGAGATTCTAGGAAGAAGAAGAAGACTCAAAGAGGGTAGGATACTTGGCACGGAGCTCATCTTCACGTTCCCAAGTGGCTTCATCAACGGAATGGTGCGACCACTACACCTTGCAGAACTTGATGGACTTGTTGCGAGTCCTTCTTTCTGCGACTTCAAGGATTTTTGTGGGGTGTTCTTGATAAGACAGATCTTCTTGGAGATTAATGAGTTCGTGGTCCACGGTCCTGCCGGGATCCTTGAAGCACTTCTTGAGTTGAGAGATGTGGAAAACATCATGGACCTTGAGTTGTTCAGGGAGCTCAAGAGCATAAGCAACTTCTCCTCTTCTTCCACGAATTTTGAAAGGACCGATGTATCTAGGAGCCAGCTTTCCTTTGATACCAAAGAGGTGCGTGCCTCTCATGGGAGTGACACGGAGGTAAACGAGATCACCAGGGACATACTCCATGTCCGTGTGCTTCCTGTCATAATTGCTCTTCTGGCGACTTTGAGCAATCTTCAGGTTTTCAAGAATGATGTGAACTTTCTCCTCCGCTTGAGTTACAATGTCGGGGCCAAACAATATTCTTTCACATGCGCCCGACCAACCAATCGGAGTTCTACATTTGTGACCATAGAGAGCCTCAAATTGTGCCAACTTTAGACTTTTCTAGAAGCTGTTGTTGTAAGAGAATTCAGCATAAGGAAGACATTCTTCCCACTTCATGCCGAAAGAGATAACGCAAGCACGGAGCATATCTTCCAGAATCTGATTGATCCTTTCAACTTGTCCTTGCGACTGAGGGTGGTAAGCTGTGCTGAAGTTCAATTTTGTTCCCAAAGCATTTTGGAAACTTCCCCAGAACTTGGAAGTGAAGATGGTTCCACGGTCTGAACTGATCTCAAGAGGAACTCCATACAGAGAGACAATTCTGTTGATATAGAGCTCAGCCAACTGAATTGTAGAAATTGTTTCCTTGACTGGAAAGAAGTGAGCTACTTTGGATAGCCTGTCAATGACAACAAAGATTGCATTGTTGCCCTTCTGCGACCTTGGAAAACCAGTGATGAAGTCCATCTCTACTTTCTCCCATTTCCATTCCGGAGGCTTCAATGGCTGTAGAAGACCAGAAGGTTTCTGATGGACAGCTTTAACTCTGCGACAAACATCACACTCCGAGACATACTTGGCACAATATCGTTTCAAACCAGGCCACCAATATTGTGTTTTCAAGTCCATGTACATCTTAGTGCTGCCAGGGTGGATAGAAAGAACAGAATCATGCGCCTCCTTGAGAACTTGCTCTCTTAAACCCGGGTAGTTCGGAACAAACATCCGGTGCTCAAAGAAAAGAGTGCCTTGGTCGTCTACATGGAAAGACTCATACTTCGGAAGATGAATGTGGGAGATGATATTTTTAGTATAAGGATCACCAAGTTGAATGGAACGGACCTTTTCTTCCAAGAGAGGTGTTGCTAGAAGGTTCAGAAGATACCCTTGATCCACAATTTCAAGGTTTAGCTTGCGGAATTCCTCGCACAAGAGAGGCTGTTGTTCTTCCACCATGAGGTTGTTGACATAAGCTTTTCGGCTGAGAGCATCGGCCATGACATTGGCTTTGCCCGGAGTGTAGTTGATGGTCAAATCGAAATCATTGATTGTTTCAATCCACCTCCTATGACGAAGGTTGACATCAGGCTGTGTGAAGATATACTTCAGACTCTTGTGATCAGAAAAGATCTCACAACGGTTGCCAAGCAAGTAATGCCTCCATACTTTCAAAGCAAAGACAACTGCTGCGAGTTTGAGGTCATGTGTAGGATAGTTGATCTCATGCGTCTTGAACTGTCGAGAGGCATAAGCAACAACTTGCTTTTCTTGCATAAGGACCGCACCCAATCCTTGCAATGAGGCATCACAGAATATCTGGAAAGGCTTTGATGTATCCGGAGGAACCAAGACTGGTGTGGAAGTGAGCTTCTCTTTGAGTGTTTCAAAGCTTGCTTGACATGCAGGAGTCCAAAGATATTTCTTTCCTTTCTTGAGGAGATCGGTAAGAGGCTTCGCAATCTTCGAGAAGTTTTGAACGAAGCGACGATAGTAACTGGCCAAACCAAGGAAACTCCGGACTTCTTTGACATTTATGGGTGGAAGCCAGTCCATAATTGTCTTAATAGTTTCTGGGTTGACGGTAATTCCCTGGGTAGAGATGACATGACCAAGGTAGGTGACTTGAGGCAGCCAAAACTCACACTTGGAGAACTTTGCATACAGGCGGTTCTCACGAAGTTTGTTTAGGACACACCGAAGGTGTTCTTCATGTTCTTCTTTTGACTTAGAATAGACTAGAATGTCATCCAGATAGACCACAACAAACTTATCAAGATACTCCATGAAAACCGAGTTCATAAGCCTCGAGAAAGTGGCAGGTGCGTTGGTGAGACCGAAAGACATGACCGTGTACTCATACAGGCCATAGCGGGTGGTGAAAGATGTTTTGGGAACATCTTCCTTGAGAATCTTGATTTGATGATAACCACTTCTCAAATCAAGTTTAGAGAATACCACCGCTCCAGCTAATTGATCGAAGAGATCATTAATCCGCGGAAGGGGATATTTATTCTTGATTGTTTTAGCATTGAGTGCCCGATAGTCAACACAAAGTCTATCAGTCTTGTCTCGCTTCTTCACAAAGATGGTTGGGCTACCCCAAGAAGAAGTACTGTGCTGAATGAAACCCAACTTCTCTTGTTCATCCAACTGATGTTTGAGTTCAGCCAACTCAGCCGGACCCATTTTATAAGGCCGCTTGGAAATAGGAGCGGTACCAGGTTCAAGTTCAATGACAAACTCGACCTCACGATCCGGAGGCATACCTGGCAGCTCTTCAGGAAAAACATCTGGGAACTCACAGACTACAGGAACACTCTGAATACCTTCCATAGCATCATCATTTAGAGCCACCAAAGAATAAAGCTGAATTGCAGGAGTCAGACTTGGAGAATAGACTATATGGCCTTCAGGAATTTTCAAAGAAAGCGAATGTTCAGCACAATCAATCACAGCTGCATTTGTTGTTAACCCATCCATGCCCAAGATAACATCAATGTCAGAATTGCCCAGAATAATTATGGAAGCCGGAAACGAAGAGCCACCAATCTCAATTTGATTGCCATGGCTGATATGAGCAGCCCTCATGTTTAACCCATAAGATTGTACCACAAGACGGTGTAATAAAGGAACCATAGCCAGATCTTTCTCATGCGCAAACTTGTGAAAAAAAAGAATGCGAAGCACCAGAATCAAACAAAACTCGTGCAGGGACTAAGTTAACAGGAAGCATACCCATCACAACTCCAGGTGCATGCTCAGCTTGAGCGACGTTGACACAGTTGGCACGAGCAACCATACACCCCGGCTTAGTGTTGATGTTGAGAGCCCGAGGTGGAGGTGCACGAATCATAGGAGCACTTGCCGCAGGTCTTGGAGGTGGTGGTGGAAGAGCTTTGTTGTTCATTGGACAATTCTAGTGCTGATGCCTAGTGTTTCCACAAGTATAGCAAGCACCAGGTGGACGTGGAGCAACATAGCCAGGGACTCCGCCAGGGACTCCGCCAGGCGCTCCAGGGTAGTTGTGGTTGTAGCCCCTGGGAGCCGCAGTGAAGGAGTTTGGTGGCCTTGCTGTGTAGCTTGACGGTCTTGGTGGAGCAGGGAGCGACGGTGGGGTGTTAGGAACCCAGACACGACGCTTAGAAGGAGCTGTCATAGCAGAAGAGCTTGCTGCATCACGGCTGTGTTTCTTTGACTCCTCAAACACTGGTCTACTTGCTTCTTCCTGTAGAGCTGCGTGTTGGAGTTCCAGAAAAGACGTCGGCCTTGTATGAGTGATTGCATATTTGATGGATGCATTGAGGCCTTGTCGGAACCTCTTTTGCTTCTTCTTGTCATCAGAGATCTCATCGCCACCATAACGAGAAAGGTTCATGAAGTTTCTGATGTAGGTGTTGACATTGTCAGTGCCCTGCTTGAGGTTGAGAAACACTTCCTTCATCCTTTCCATGACAATTTCTGACAGATATTGCTCTTTGAAAGCAGCAGTGAATTGCTCCCAAGTAGGCTGAAAACAAGAGAGATCTGCCTTGAGGTAATTTTCCCACAACAGAGCTGCATCTCCCTTCAGAAGGTGAGTGGCACATTTGACCCATTCTTGCTCCGGAACATCCGCAGTCATCAGCAACCTTGACACTTCACGCAGCCAATCATCCGCATCAAGTGGCTGATCAGACACCTCAAATTGACGTGGGTTGAACTTGAGAAAACTCTTGATATCTCCTCGTTTGGGAGGTGGAGGTAGCGGAACAAACTCATTCCTCCTCACGCTTTCCTCGAAGCACTGCTGGTTCTGCTGCATAGTGCCCAAAGCATTTGCAATACTTGCCAAAGCAGCCCCAAGTTCAGGTGGTATGTCCTCCTCAGAACGGCGTGGTGGTTCCATCCTGTGATTGATATAAAACACAAGTCAGTACTATAATGGAGAATGATAATAATCCAAAATAGTACCAAAATGGAAATAACCAAGATTAAAGGATGCAATTCACTGAGATGATATTAAAATATCAACAAAGTTAAAGGCAACTAGAAGATATTAAGCATAACGCACACGACTGAACAAGGAGTATGGTACACAAACTACAAAGAAATTTTTTCGCAAATTTCGGCATTAAAATACCACTATATGCGCAAAACCACTTCACGAATCAAGATTAGTAACTCTACTAGTTCAATATGCAAGAGAAAATGATAACAGTAGTGGTATGGTCGCGACTCCATCCCGCACTCAAATCATTACTCCGCACATGAATCAGTAAAACACATATCCCAACACCTTCTTCTTAGGATGAACCTAAAGATTGGTAACTACGAAAAAGAACACCCCAACAAGATAACGTTGGATAACAAAAAGTAAGATAGATCGCATCGGTAAACAACGAATCAGAATATATTGCGTCGGTTTACAAAGGCCTGTCGGTATGGAATGTACCAATAGTTGATAACCAAAAGGCAGACAGTGATAACATTTGGATGCAACAGATAGACAAGGAATTCACACACACACAACCTATGTTACTACGGAAACCAGAACACGTGAATTCTAGTTTGAATTTTTAGAAGAGGATTGAAAACGTTACACTTCCTTACCAGAAAAGGGTGGGTGGGTGGGTAAGAAGAAAAATGGAAGCAGTCCTACTCTCACGTTTGTTTTTCCCTAGTATACATAGCTACCAAAAATATTTGCTAGACTGACAACGACCATTTTGGCTGAGACCCTGAAGGGCGGGATGGCTCTGATACCAATTGTAACTACCTCGGTGAATTACGCTCTTAGTTACATGCCTGGAAAAACGAAAGTGGTTAAAATAGTGCGGTGGGGCTCAGGGCCACTCACGGTAGACCTTTCGGCCGTCCTAACCACTTTCAGAACATCGGGACAAGAACGAGCGGCGTAATCGGCAGGCGAAGGGATCAACTACATACACAAATGAGTATGTATGCAAGCCACATACAACAGTCCTCAGAGCCATTCCATCTAAAAAGAAATAGAAATATTGCAACGCCATACGGCAAGATTCAAATATCCTAGATAGAGATAATAATTTAGGATAGCTCCTCATACAACAAACATCAGAGTATGGGGCGGAAGCGGAAAACAAGATCCGAGTACGGATAAGAGGCAAATCGGCATAAGATGCCACATAAATAAACACATCCCGCCCACAGATCTCACGGATCCCCGTTCCCGGAATCTCTACACCGAATGATCGTTGCCAACATCATCTGTCTCCTCCACCCAGTATCCATCTTGCGGGTACACATGTTCATCTGAATCAAACAATTTATCGTGTGAGACCCTAGGGGTACTCAGCAAGTCTTTATGCCACTAAAGGGGACACAACCTGGGGTGACGCAATTGCAGCAAAAGATAATATCTAACAATTCTATAGATACTCTAACCATCCGCCTAACCAATGATAGACGGATGTTCGTGAATTAAGAACAACAGTTATAACGGTATAATTAACAGATCCATCCTCCTCCCCGCTTACCAACGAGGAAGCGGACGAACAACCCCCATCATCCGTTGGCAGTTTTATTAACCATTCCGTGAATATTGCACTATTTACTAGTCACGTACTTAGTCAAATTAAAAGCGGTACTTTAGTTATACTTGACTATGATCGAGAAACTGTGCTCCAAGTCGTCCATAACCGCGGACACGGCTTTCCAGAAATATTTACCCTGTAGGGGTGCACGAATAGCAACACACACTCGATCAACCTCGGAAAAACCAACTCAAAACCCAACGAGGCATTCACGACAAAGCAATCACAGGATTCAGATATATTTCAGGGGGCCACCCTATTAAGCTACCCGCGATGAAGCTAGCTGACTCCAAGACGGACTCAAGGTTTGTGTGGACGGCGGTAAACGACTGGGAACCCGAAAATGTGACTAGGCTTGTCGATACAGTGAAAACGTGTCACGATCCAAAACAGTACAGGTGCTCCGCGCATAATCTTAAATAAAGAAGTAACATGGCATAAGTACAGGATAGTAATAAACCCCAAACTAATTGTGGCCCCAAGAAATAAGAATGAATCAAGCTCTGGCTCAGGGGGGTCCATAAGGCCTCCCGGATGTGGATAGTGCGAATAGTCAAGGAACAGGAATCAAGTACTCGGGGTCCTACGGGACACAAGTGAGCATGAAAAACTAAATAGCAGATATTGCTCACCGGTGCCTCTTTCATTAGTTATCCCATTACTACTCAGTTTATGTTGTTTAGGTACCTCATTATTCATCAGACACTCACATACCCTACACATACTTTTCTGCGACTCGCATGGCTCAAACAACTCCTGTAATAATGGCTCATGGGATGGAGGAACGAGCTTCGGTGGGGTTTAAAAGTAAAGGCTATGCAGTACTTGGGATTCAATTTAATGCAATCACGACTCAATGATGCAAGAATAAGATAGATGCAATAGGTACTATATGTATGCAAGCATGTGGTAGTGCTTGCCTGGCAGCTCAGTTGAAGCGAGAGATGGATCTGGGTAGTACTCCTGTGATTCCTGGTAATTCTCCTCCTGGGCGTCTATTCGAAGAAGAACCAAACAAACAAGGGCCAACATAAATAAAGTGCACAAACATATGAATTAAAATGCGTCAAGCAAACAAGCATGCCATGATGAATGGTGCACAATTTACATGGCATTAAAGTAACATGGCAAAGGTGAGGTGTGGATACAAGAAATAAAGCATTTTCTTATTTATTTAACCAAGTTTTATTGTCATAAACAGTTCAGATTTTTAATAATGACATGATGCATGCTTCAATTCAGAACAAGGACTACATAGATAGAACGGGCTCGTCGCGCTGATCGATTTAGACATATTATTTGTCAAATTTGGAGTTGTAGAAAAGTTATTAATTTATTAAGAAAAAGGGCATTTTATTGTAATTTTAATCATCTCAAAATTTTAAATTGTTCAAAATAATATTTTGAAGGGCATATTTGAATTCCTCACATTTTTCTGATTCAAAAACATATATTATTTGTATTATTTGGATTTGTATTTTAAAAGTTATTAAAATCTGATTTGAATTTGATTTTAAACAATTACTGAAAACATTTTTATTTTAACAGAAATGGCCAGGACTTTTTACACCCAGGATATTCCAGCCCAAGCCGCTGACAGCTGGGGCCGGCGCAAACTGGGGCCACGCGCGCGGAAAAAGTCTTTTCTCACCTCGGCCTTAGCTAGCCCAGGCGGCTGACATGCGGGCCTGACGGAGAAGTAGGTCCCACGTGACAGCGAGGGGCATGGGTGGACCACGTGGCGCAGCAAGGGGAGTGCGGGTTGAGGGACTGGAAAGCTGGGGGGTTGCTTGCAAGATTGCGCCGTGGCTGGCTAGTGGGGTCACTGGGGGGTCTGTTCGCGAAACGGCGCTCGAGCCCTGGACTAAACCTGACGGCTTCCCTCTGATTCGCGACACGATCTGACGACGATGAGGTCTTCCGGCGAGGATGGCATCGCAACCACGGCGAGATAGCACTTGCCACCAACACGAAAAATGCAGAGGGAGGCTCCAGCTACAGATCTCGTTCAGGGAGGCTCGTCGGCGGTGGGCTGTACTGGACGGGGCGCATCGGGGAACAGAGGGGGATCGCCGGGCTGGGTCTGTGCGTCGGCAGGGCAGCTCACCGGCGGGGGCCAAAATTGGGCGGCGATCGGCACGCAGAGGGGGGGAAACGGAAGGGGGGTCGAGGGGAAGCTCACCTCGTCCGATTCCCATGGAATACAAAGGGCGGGGTGGTCAGAGCGGAGGGGGACGGCGAGGTTGCTGCGGTGGTGTACTGATCGCTGGCGAGGGGGCAGGTGCGGGCGAGTTCGGCTCCTCCTCGCAGGCGGAATCGATGCCTCGGACCACGGCGACACTCCCCGACAAGTTCTCGGTCACCAGCGAGGCGGGCAACGGCGTCGTGGCCCTCCGACTGGCGGCGGCACACGGAGAAGAGGAAGAGGGGAGCGAAGGAGGGAGCTAGGGTTAGAGAAAAGGCAGCTCGGCGCAAGGATAAGAAGGAGGGGACTGGCATGCGGGAGGCGTGAGCTGACGGCAGAGAACGGCCACCTGCTCGCTGTCGCTTTTCGTCTGCGCGCAGGAAGGGAGACGGAGACGGCGTCAGACGGGGGAGAAGAAGAGGAACAGAGGGGTGGCGTCTGGCTCGAACCGGTACGGGCTGGGGAGGCAGGATGGGCCGCGGCTGGGGAAGTGGGCCGGAAGAGGCTGCGTCGGTGGGCCGCTGCACTGGTACTGTGGCTGGGCTGCTGGCTGATAGGTAAGCTGCTCCTCTCTTTATTTCTTTTTATTTTTAATAACTATTTTGATTTTTGTTTTGTTGCAGATTTAAACAAGCCCAAGAAATACCCTTTTTGGAAGTTTTTGCAATTTTGACAAAAATGGAACAGAGATGGCTATGGAGTGAGGAGAGGACTTGGTGGATGAGCATAAGTTGTTGTGAGGAAACAAAACAAGAGAGAGAGAGGAAGAGGGTTTTAAAAGTAAATAAAAAGAAGATCCCAAATGAACATGCATGATGGAGAAATGGTTTTGTTGGGACAAGGGAATGGTGGAGAGAGGTAGAAAAGATCCCACAAAGAAAGAACCACTAAAACAAAGGAAAACAAATGGGTTAAAGGTGGTGATGGTGGTTGCATGGCCCATGCAAAATATTTAATGCCATGTTTTATTTTGTAAAAACAATAATAATAATATGGCATTATTCTTATGCATTCCCAAGAAGTGGAAATAAAGGCCAAGCAAAAGAAATTAGAATTGGCTCCATCCTATCTCCCATGAGCTAGATTAAATACCAAAAGAAAATAAATGCCCATGGTAAATGGAATGGTGGAATTATAAAGTGGTGACAAAGAAAGGTGGTAGAGTGGAATAAAAAGATATCCCCCTAACTCAACTTGGGCATTAAACCATATATCAATAACCAAATACAATAACAAGAGGCAAATATAATTAATAATGCATATGAGAGAAGAACCAAAATAAAAGGGTTTTATATGATGCTCAAATGCAAGGTGGCATGATGACATGAGCATGATATAATTATGATGCAACAATTATATATAGGAAGTAACCATTATATTACTAGACCAAGTAGCATTACAATTGTTAGACAATTGGGATGCTACACCCAGCAAACATGACAACAAGGATAGAAGGTGACGGACCAAGAGTGTGGACTGGCGGCCAGATAGATGGAGGAGACCCAACAATAGAGGGTGCAGATCCATCAAGAGGCTTTTCACGTGGTTTAGAGAAGTTAGAAGGAAACATGCCAGGAAGGGATTCAAAAGAAAAAGACGGATCGCTACAGGTAGGCAACCTATCCCTTGCTACTCCGGACGAGCCAGAAGATGGTGTTGGTCACGAGCAGCTAGAAGTCAGAATTGCTAGTCACGGTAGGAAGCTAGCTTTGCTAGTCAACCAACGTGAGCTAGATCCTACGTATTTGTTCTATTGCATCAAAGTGTACCGGCAAACAGAAGATCAAATATGCGAAGCATCGATTAGTGTTAGACTGTATTTGTATACAACTGTATAAGCCTCTGTAATTGTATCTATACCATACCTCTTGGTACCCATATATAAAGAGATAGGCCACGCACCAGATGCGTTGAGCCTGTTCCCACCTAAATGTCTGTCTAACATGGTATCAGACTAGGTTTCGCAAAAACCCTAGCCGCCGTCTACTGTCCGTGGCCGTCGCCGCCTCTCTCGGTCGCCGCGCCGCAGCCACGATCTTCAGCGCCATGAGTTCCTCCGGCACCTCCTTGGCCTCTTCCGCTGCTCTGCCCGCCTCCGCAACCCCTACGGCGGCGCCCCTCATCCCTCCACAACTCGTTGTGATCCTTGCCACTGGCAACTCCACCCAGATGGCCGCGTTTCACACCACGTGCCTTCTGTACCTCGGGTCATCCCAGTTCGCCCCAGGGTTCTTCCCTCCGCCACCGGCACCGCTCGTGTCGTTCAGCGCGCCGCCAGTCTCTAGCACCGCCCCGATCCTCCCAACAGCGGCCGCCGTCGCCGCTCCTACTGGATCTCTGGTTGGTGACGGTCCGGGTACTGGCCCATACCAGCTCACCCACCTCATCACGGTCAGGCTTACGCAGGATAATTACATGTATTGGCGGGCGCAGATTCTGCCGCTCCTGCGCAGTCAGCATCTCGAAGGCTTCGTCGATGGGAGTCAACCATGCCCGCCGCGCCTGGTCCCTGCGGTCACTACCACCAGCGTGCAGGTGTCCGCTGAGACCCCTCTGTATCGTGCCTGGGTCACGCAAGACCAGGCCATCTTGTCAGCGCTGCAGTCCTCCCTAACGGAGGGCGTCGCCGGCTTAGTGGTGTTTGCCGCGACGTCCCTCGATGTCTGGTCCACTCTAGCGGATAGCTTTTCCGCTAACTCCTCTACTCGAGCATCGGCGCTTCGTCAACAGCTCCTCGAGTGCAAAAAGCTCGACTCCTCTGCACATGCCTACTTCAACAAAATCAAGACGCTCGCTGACACCCTGTCTGCCATCGGCTAGCCACTCCATGATGAGGAGTTTACGGACTTCGTTCTTCGGGGTCTTGACCATGACTACGACAATCTGGTTGAGGCGGTGAGGGGCCGCGACACGCCGATGTGTCCCAGGGACTTGTACACGCGACTCCTCTCTACCGAGCAGTGTGTTGATGCTCGTCATGTTGAGATGCAGCTTAATGATCCCCATGCTCATGCTGCCTATCGCGGTGGCTACCACCCGCCTCGCTCCCCTGCTGGCCCGCCCACAGGAGGAGGTGGTCGCCTGCCGGCTACGTCGACATCATCCCCATAGCAGTACCAGCAGCGCCCTCTTGCACTCAGTCGAGGCCACCCCAACGTTGACTGCCAATTGTGTGGCATCCACGGGCACTATGCCTCTTGCTGCCACCGTCGCTTCAAGAAGGACTTCCTCGGCATTGGCAATGACGGGCGTGGGAACGAGAAGCAGGCCGCCATCGCCGAGCAGAGTGCTGCCGGTGGAGGCTACTTCGGTGGTGGCGGGTACACGCCTTCGTATCTGATCGACCCCGTCTGGTACTTCGACACTGGTGCCACGGAGCACATGACCAACCAGGCGGGTCACCTCCATGCGCAGGAGCCCTACCGCGGCCATGACAAGGTCCGCACCGCTGATGGTTCAGGTATGCCCATTACTCATGTTGGTCAGGCTTCCCTTCTTTCTAGTTCCTCCCATCGTCTTTGCCTCCGTAATGTCCTTCGTGTCCCACTAGTTACTCGTCCATTATTATTTGTTCGTAAGTTTACTCATGATAATGATGTGTTTTGTGAGTTTCACCCGTTTCATCTCTTCGTTAAGGATCGAGTCACACGGGAGGTTCTGCTTAGAGGTCACATCCATTAGGGCCTGTACGCGTTGGAGGCACTATCCGTTCCGGAGGCTTTCAGTGTTGTTCGCACGTCGGCATCTCATTGGCATGCACGGCTTGGTCATCCTGCGTCTCCTATAGTTATCCATGTTCTGCATCGACATGAGCTCCCTATGTCATCTAGTAATAAAACTTTAGCTGTTTGTGATGCTTGTCAATAGGGGAAGAGTCATTAGTTACCGTTTGTGTCTTCGTCTCGTGTGGTCACTACTCCTTTAGAACTTGTGTTTTCAGATGTATGGGGCCCTGCCCAAACCTCTGTCAGTGGTCATAAATATTATGTCAGTTTCATTGATGCCTATAGTCGCTTTACGTGGATTTATCTTCTTAAGAGAAAAGCTGATGTGTTTAATGTGTTTTTACAATTTCAAATACATGTTGAGAGACTCCTACAGCATAAAATCATTCATGTTCAGTCGGATTGGGGGAGTGAATATCGAAACCTCAATTCTTTCTTTAATAAGCTTGGGATCTCGCATCGTGTTTCATGCCCACACACACATCAGCAGAATGGTGCTGTCGAGCGCAAGCACCGCCACATAGTAGAAACTGGTCTTACACTCCTTGCTCATGCCTCCGTGCCATTTTGGTTTTGGAGTGACGCTTTTACCACTGCTTGTTTCTTGATCAATCGAACCCTACTCGTGTATTAAATATGAAGACACCGCTTGAACTGATGTTTAAAGAACTCCCTGACTACACTTTTCTTAAAGTTTTTGGTTGTGCTTGTTGGCCGCACCTTCAGCCTTACAACAGTCGCAAGCTTGAGTTTCTCTCCAAAAAATGTGTCTTCCTTGGTTATAGTGCTCTTCACAAAGGCTACAAATGTCTCCATGTTCCTTCTAATAGAGTCTATATTTCTCGTGATGTTGTGTTCAACGAAAATATGTTTCCTTTTTCGAATATGCCATCTTCTCCTTTGTCGTCATCCTCCACTAATCCCTCCATTATTTCGCCTGATCAACTTGAGGATGTTGCATATTCGCCTGTCTTGTTGACTAACCACGGTGCAGGTATCGGACGCGGTGCTCGTCTCGAGCTCCCTCACGTACCCGAGTCGCCAGGACCTGCTTCTGTCGACAGCGACGTCGATCGCTGCATGCACCATGCAGCGGGTGCGTGCCCCAAGGTTTCCTCCTCGGCCCCGACTACCTCAGCCCCTTCGTCACCTGTGTCGCGTACGCCCACGCGGTTGGATGGCAATGGGCCGTCCCTGCCTATGCGGTGCGCACCGCCTGCGTCGCCTCCGCCTACCTCACCTAGGCCAGCCTCGCCACCGCTCGCCTCATTGGCTAGTGGGCCTACGTCACCCGCGGCTTCCCCAGCTGGGAGCCCTTCTCCCGCGTCATCGCCTGCCTCTACCGATGAGGTGGTCGATGATCCACCTCCAGCACCTGTGGTTCTCCGTCCGCATACGCGCAGCCGGAGTGGCATTCATCGTCCCAAGGAACGCACCGATTGTATTGTTGCCTGGATTGCTGCCTGCTTAGCTCATGCGCAGTCTGATCCTACTGCGGAACCCCGCCACTATCAAGCAGCAATGAGTATTCCTCACTGGCGTGCTGCTATGGACCTCGAGATTTAGGCTCTTCGTCAGAATGGTACCTGGCAGTTGGTACCTCCTCGTCCAGGTATCAACATCATTGATTCGAAATGGGTCTTCAAGGTCAAACGGCATGCGGATGGCTCTATTGAGTGGTACAAGACCAGGTTGGTTGCTAAGGGCTTCAAGCAACGGTATGGCCTTGACTACGAGGATATATTCAGTCCTGTTGTTAAACCAACCATGATTCGGCTGCTTCTTTCACTTAATGTCACACGTGGTTGGTCACTGCGTCAGTTGGATGTTCAGAATGCATTTCTGCATGGTGTTCTTGAGGAGGAGGTCTACATGCGTCAGCCTCCTGGTTTTGTTGATCCTGATCGTCCTCATGATCTCTGTCGCTTGGTGAAAGCGCTCTATGGTCTCAAGCAGGCTCCTCGTGCTTAGCATGCTCGCCTGGGTTCTGCGCTTCGTGCACATGGGTTTGTGCCCTCCACTGCTGATACTTCATTGTTCATTCTTCAGCGACCGGAAGCTACTATGTACATTCTGGTCTACGTTGATGATATCATCCTTGTCAGCTCCTCTATTGCGGCGACTGATCGTTTAGTTCTGGCTCTCAGTTCTGATTTTGCTGTCAAGGATCTGGGCAGACTTCACTATTTTATTGGCTTGGAGGTCACCTATCCACATGATGGTCTTGCTCTCTCTCAGCAGAAGTACTCTCAGGATCTCTTGCGACGTGCTGGCATGCTCTAGTGCAAGGCTGCTACTACTCCCATGTCCTCCACTGAGACTATCTCTGGTACTGATGGGGCTCTACTTTCGGCTGAGGGTGCTACCGAGTATCGGAGCCTTGTTGGGGCTCTTCAATACCTCACCATCACTCGGCCAGATATTTCGTATGCAGTTAACCGTGTCTGCCAATTTCTTCATGCCCCTAGAGAGCCTCACTTGACTGCTGTCAAGCGTATTCTGCGCTACGTTCGCTCCACTCCTACTTATGGACTGCATCTATGGCCGGCTCCTTCTGGCATGTTGTCGGCCTTCAGTGATGCGGATTGGGCTGGTAACCCAGATGACAGGCGATCCACGGGGGGATATGCAGTATTCTTTGGTCCTAATCTGATCGCCTGGAGTGCTCGGAAACAGGCTACAGTTTCTCGCAGTAGCACTGAAGCTGAGTACAAGGCGGTTGCTGATGCCACTGCTGAGCTTATTTGGGTCCAGTCCCTGCTTCAAGAGTTGAAGATATCTCACAATTATCATCCTATTCTTTGGTGTGATAACATCGGTGCCACATACCTCTCATCGAATCCGGTATTTCATGCCCGAACGAAACACATCGAAGTTGATTATCATTTTGTGAGGGAACGTGTTGCACAGAAGTTTCTGCAAATCAAGTTCATTTCTTCTAAAGATCAACTTGCTGATATCTTCACCAAACCGTTGTCTCTTCCTTTGGTCATAGGCTGTAGACACAATCTTAACTTACTAAACACTTCAGGTCACAGTTAAGATTGAGGAAGGGTGTTAGACTGTATTTGTATACAACAGTATAAGCCTCTGTAATTGTATCTGTACCGTACCTCTTGGTACCCATATATAAAGAGAGGCCACGCACCAGATGCGTTGAGCCAGTTCCCACCTAAACGGCTGTCTAACAATGAGAAAGTACTTCATCGAACCAAGTATAATATCACAAGGCGCAGACAAACATGGAGAATGGCGTGGACAAAAAGGGTTGCCGGCGTGAAGCCATGGAGAAGCCGACAAAAACAAAGTCGGTGACATGGGTGCTGAGAAAGGGAGCGGTGAAAGCAATGCTGTGGATGACGCCCGCGAGAAGTAGCCGGCGCATTTGGGGGGGTTGTTCGTCTGTGGTACTAAAGTTGGCAGGCCAACGCATGGCGGTACCTAAGTTGCCTGAAATTACCGCGTTTCGAAAAGTTGGGCCGCCAACTACTGAGAGGGGCCATTTCGAGGCAAACTCATCTCACCCCTGCCAAATTCAAACATTTCGTTAAACTGCCCCGTGAAGTAGACGGTCGGGACCCTCATGTCGGTCATTTGTCCGTGACGCGGGCGCCAACGCGGTAACCTCTTAGGAAAATCGAGCAGCTAAGTGGATTGGATGCGTTAACCAATTTCACAAATCCATTCCCAGCTTTCCCCTAGCACCGACGGCGTCGGGATCCACCCTCCAGGCAGGACGATCCCTTCGAACATTTGACTGCCGGCACCAAGTTGCTGCGCCCAGTCGTTGATCTCGAGCTCCAATGGCACATGCCATAGCCGCCGTTGCTAGGCTCTAGCCCGCCTCCGCCACCGACGAGCCGAGCAGCTCAGAGGATGGCAGATCCTACTATCAAGAAAGAAGAAGTTCTGTCTACAAGCGGGTGATCTACCCTTCTCTTTGCTATTCGCACTAGTTACAACTGCTAGCTGGCTACTGAACCTCATTTTGTTTGCTAGCCCAACGCTGGCAAACATATTTTGTCCACAGTTTTCTGTCAAGTGGGATCTACGCGGACCCCCTTACCTGGTTACGGTAGTCCTCTATAGGTACGACTCTAAGGGCAAGAGGTATGGACACCATTGTTTCACGATGGAAGAAGCGCCTACGCAGATCTGCACTATATCTGGTATGGTTGCTGCTCTGTGTAATCATGTTGAATTATGGCCGAAGCAGACTGCAAAGTTCAGCTTCATGGATGAACGTGGCATCATGGTTCATATAGCGTGTGACGGTCAGCTAATTGGGTTGATGAAAAGGTATGCTTCGGTTGCCATGTTTGAGCTGAAATGTGATGTACTGGATGTGGAAGTTGCTGCAACTGGGAGTCGCCCTTCTATTCTTGGACAGGGTGGTTGCTCAAACCCAATTAGCTCCTGGTAAGCAAAGGTCTCTTGGGGTTCGCATGTTTGTGCTGAATTGTAATTTTTGTTTTATTTACTCTGTAGATATTGGGCAGTTATGCAACAGTCTTGTTTCTTTGACAGGAAGTGCCGCAAGGTTAGAAACATGACTGCCAGGTCAATCATTTTGCTGCCCGAAGAAATTAAAAACGAGTGGAAAGATGTCATTTTGCTGCCCGAAGAAATTAAAAACGAGTGGAAAGATGATGCTGGACACGATTCTGGTGACCATTGTCCCGGTGATGCAGAGTACGTGAAGCTAAGAAAATTGGCACTGAGGAAGAGGAAGAAGGCAGGAAATGCAGAAGCCATTGGACGTGAAGGCTTGGCACCCAGGCTGCGGAAGAAGGCTGCTGGCAATGAAGATGCATAGTAATATGTTGAACTTAAACCTATATATGTAATTCTGTTAAATCCTGATCGCTTTGTGTGTGGCACGTTGCTGGGCGAAACAATCTACCCACGTTCTCTGAGTAAAATGTATCGCGACTTAGGGTTTGGAAACGCCCGAGTCAGTAGTTGAATCCGAAATTGTGATTGTGCCACTGCTATCTGAAAATAAGGATCCACCGGTTCCACGATTGCTGAGGGGCAGGAGGTCTCCAAATACGACGGAATGTAAGTGGCACATAAATAAATTATTTAAGCTGCCACACTCCACGAAGCAGCAACTTATTTCAGATGTTGCACAACGACGTGGCAACATAAACAGCAATGTTCTCACCGATAATGCCTAGATGAGGAGGAAATGGGTACCACTTTCTGGCCTAATCTTGAGCCCGTCTATCTCACCACCTCTCTGCTCCTGCATCCCCTGCATCTAGCGAAGCTCCCGGATCTCCAGTAATCGGGTGTACGTGCTTCCACTTTATAAATTGTGGTTGTGCCATTTGCATGCGGCACAATCCACGTAGATTACGTTTAAACAAACCACCAGTGTCAGAATACACTAGTAGAAAAGGTGTCTTTGGTCCACGGTTATGTTCCCAATCCGGGACAGAGATCCAAATCGAGGCAGAAATTGATCTAAATCACAAATTCTTCCACAAATTAATGCGGGGGTCAGAGCAATTTTTTTCCTCCCTGGAATTCGGGACCAATAATTCAGACCGCTAGGTCAACAAGTACAAATATTACAACTTAAAAAGGCACGGAGCTTAAGCTAAATAGAACTAGTTATCACACATCTCCTTGACCTTCCTAATCTTGGCCGATGTGCATCTTCCTGCGAGAGCAAGGATCGAATTGTATGCTCCTTCCTTTTAGCATCTTCCTTGCACAGCTTCAATTGTTTCTCTGCATTTTTCCTCATGCACTTGTCAATACTCGTAGTTGTGTACTGCAGGACTTTGGCCTGGTGGAGATCGTTCCTTGCTTGAGTCAGTTCTTGCTCTGCTTTAGCCTTCAGGGCCAACGTCGCGTCCCTCTCCTTCTCGACTTTGATAACCTTGTCTTGCACCCACCTGAGATCTCGCTTATGCTTGGTCGTGTCAACTGGTTCCCATAGCTTCATCTCAACACTGTCAAGAAGTGAGCTGAATACGGATTCTTTCAACTCGACAGTCATTTCCCATAGTTTGTCCAGCGTTTTCTGGATCGATTTAGGCCACTCTGGATCTACCCATTTGACAACACCACAACTTCCGCCTTGCATCATTGCACGATGTCCTTGACACCATAGAAACTTCCTGCCTGCGTTTCGTCCTTCGAAGGCTACAAATTTAGCGGGCACATATCCATGTTTACATACCAGAGGACTGTCTTCATCCTCTAAACCGTGATAGTCGGAGTCATACATCATCTGGTTGGCCTAACACATCATACGCGCATGGGTAAACAGATTAGATCTAGCTCAAAAAATAGATAACTGGCCACAGATGATAGAAATAGAGATGAGACGACTCACATCGAAATCACCGTCCCTGTCGTCACGACGCATTTCCTCGTCGTCTCCCCTTGAACCCATGGCGAGAGGGGTGGGGGGTGGCTGCCGGAGAGGGGATTGGGATGGAGGCGTCGTCGGCTTGCGGCTACGACAGGATGGGAGTGAGGTGGGGAAAGTGGCTTCGAGGGTAAGGAAGAGAAGTACGGGGAGGAAGAGAAGTAATGGAGATGTGACACTGGGATGTGGCCCACTGAACTGGTGAGATGTGACACTCACAACTGGGGAGCGCCCGGTGTTGCCAGTTTGTCCAAAGCAAGCGTGGCCAATCATGCCGCAGAACAGCCTACTCGCGGATTGCTCTCACAAAGACCATCCCAATCGTCCAAGCGCCCCAATCGAACGGTATGTAACAATCGTCAAGCAGAACAACTGTGTTAGGGCGTGCCTTCTAGAAGACTCGGTCTAACGGCTACCCATGCAATTACACTAGGTGTGGTTCATGAAAAGAACAAACATGCAATAACATCAGTGGATCCATGCGTGGTTTATGGAAGTAATAGACATGCAATGACTCTAGCTATGGTTAATGAAAAGAACACGCATGCACTGACACTGGGTGTGGTTCATGAAAAGAACATACATGCAATGACACTGGTGGGCCCATCCTTATGTGGTTCATGAAAAGAACAGACATGCAATGACACTGGTGGATCCTTATGTGGTTTGTTTAGAAGAACACGCATGCAATGACACTGGTGGATCCATGTGTGGTTTATGAGAAGAACTCACATCCAGTGAACTCTAGTGGATATATCTTGGCATAATTTTATGTATTCCACGATTTATTTCATTGTACAAGACACTTTCCATTTTTATACTACTCAGTTTTGCCCTTGGTTTTATGTGGTACTACTTACTTTTGCCCACCCCCTCTCTCTATCTTTCGTAGAAGCCCAAAACTATGCTCACCCTGTCTACTACTCCCCGATTGGTTGTCACACGGATCGTGCACACCAACCGTTGATTCTGTGCGATCAAACAATGATCGTTGCACACCTCGTGCCCTTCACAGTACAGCGTGAGACAGCACGGACGTCTCCCTCCGCGAGACTTCTACATGAAGGAACACGATGCCGTCCATGGAAAAAGTCGTCGAGCGGTCATGTCAAGTTTAATGAAGTCTGAAAAGCCTACTACTCCTACTACAACTCATGCATAGGGCAACAGGGTCATCGAGTGCATGGTTGTCGACGGGACGCTCCAATTTATTGCCACTTGATTTTAATCAGACATATCCCATTTATACACAGCACTCTCAATCTCACTTCCAACTGGGCCCTAACGCTACTAAATTCCATGAGTCAAGGGCCCCCCTCGAGTAGATCTAATGTTGCTAGAAATTAGTTCCGTGCCACTTGCATGCAGTGGAATCGAGGTCGGCCATGAGCGTGTTTTCAATGTAGCTCTAAAGTGGAGATCGTGGCTGTTTCAAAAAAAAGGAACCGAAAAAAGGGTGGAGATCGTGGTAGCCCCCCCCCCCCCGCCCCCCGCCCACCACACGTGTCCACTCAAGGACTACGAACGGTCCGGTTTATGGAAGTAACATACATGCAATGAGTCTAGCTATGGTTAATGAAAAGAACACGCATGCAATGACACTAGGTGTGGTTCATGAAAAGAACAGACACATAATGACACTGGTGGATCCTTATGTGGTTTGTTTAGAGGAACAGACATGCAATCACACTAGGTGGATCCATATGTGGTTTATGGAAGTAAAAGACATGCAATGACTCTAGCTGTGATTCATGAAAAGAACAGACATGCAATGACACTGGTGGATCCTTATGTGGTTCATGAAAAGAACAGACAGGCAATGACACTGGTCGATCCTTATGTGGTTTGTTTAGAAGAACACACATGCAATGACACTTGGTGTGGTTCATGAGAAGAACACACATCCAATGACACTTGTGGATCCTTATGTGGTTTGTTTAGAGGAACAGACATGCAATCACACTAGGTGGATCCACATGTGGTTTATGGAAGTAAAAGACATGCAATGACTGGTAGATCCTTATGTGGATAATGAAGAGAACGGACATGCAGTGAAACTGGCTGTGGTTCATGAATAGAACAGACATGCACTGACACTGGGTGTGGTTCATGAAAAGAACAGATATGCAATGACACTGGTAGATCCTTATGTGGTTCATGAAAAGAACAGACATGCAATGACAGTGGTGGATCCTTATGTGGTTTGTTTAGAAGAACACGCATTAAATGACACTAGGTGTGGTTCATGAAAAGAACACGCACGCAATGACACTTGTTGATCCTTATGTGGTTTGTTTGGAGGAACAGACATGCAATGACACTGGTGGATCCACGTGTGGTTCATGAGAAGAACACACATCTAATGACTCTGGTAGATCCTTATGTGGTTCATTAAAAGAATAGACATGCAGTGACACTAGGTGTGGTTCATGAAAAGAACAGACACGCATTGACACTAGGAGTGGTTCATGAAAAGAACAGACAGGCAATGACACTGGTAGATCCTTATGTGGTTTATGGAAGGAACAGACATGCAATCACACTAGGTGGATCCATATGTGGTTTATGGAAGTAACACACATGCAATGACACTGGGTGTGGATCATGAAAAGAACAGACATGCAATGACACTGGTAGATCCTTATGTGGTTCCTGAAAAGAACAGAGATGCAATGACACTGGAGGATCCTTATGTGGTTTGTTCAGAGGAACAGACATGCAATGCTTCTAGCCCTGGTTCATGAAAAGAACAGACATGCAATGACACCGGGTGTGGTTCATGAAAAGAACATACATGCAATGACTTATGTGGTTTGTTTAGAAGAACATACAAGCAATGACACTAGGTATGGTTCATTAAAAGAACAGATAGGCAATGACACTGGTGGATCCTTATGTGGTTTGTTTATAAGAACACGCATGCAATGACACTTGGTGTGGTTCATGAAAAGAACAGACACGCAATGACACTGGTGGATCCTTATGTGGTTTATTTAGAGGAATAGACATGCAATCACACTAGGTGGATCCATATGTGGTTTATGGAAGTAAAATACATGCAATGACTCTAGCTGTGATTCATGAAAAGAACATACATCCAATGACACTGGTGGATCCTTATGTGGTTCATGAAAAGAACAGACAGGCAATGACACTGGTGGATCCTTATGTGGTTTGTTTAGAAGAACACACATACAATGACACTTGGTGTGGTTCATGAGAATAACACACATCCAATGACACTGGTGGATCCTTATGTGGTTTGTTTAGAGGAACAGACATGCAATGACACTAGGTGGATCCACATGTGGTTTATGGAAGTAAAAGACATGCAATGACTCTGGTAGATCCTTATGTGGTTCATTTAAGAGAACAGACATGCAGTGAAACTGGGTGTGGTTCATGAATAGAACAGACATGCACTGACACTGGGTGTGGTTCATGAAAAGAACAGACATGCAATGACACTGGTGGGCCCATCCTTATGTGGTTCATGAAAAGAACAGACAGGCAATGACACTGGTGGATCCTTATGTGGTTTGTTTAGAAGAACACACATGCAATGACACTGGGTGTGGTTCATGAAAAGAACACACATCCAATGACACTTGTGGATCCTTATGTGGTTTGTTTAGAGGAACAGACATGCAATCACACTAGGTGGATCCACATGTGGTTTATGGAAGTAAAAGACATGCAATGACTCTAGTAGATCCTTATGTGGATAATGAAGAGAACAGACATGCAGTGAAACTGGCTGTGGTTCATGAATAGAACAGACATGCACTGACACTGGGTGTGGTTCATGAAAAGAACAGATATGCAATGACACTGGTAGATCCTTATGTGGATCATGAAAAGAACAGACCTGCAATGACAGTGGTGGATCCTTATGTGGTTTGTTTAGAAGAACACGCATGCAATGACACTAGGTGTGGTTCATGAAAAGAACACGCACGCAATGACACTTGTTGATCCTTATGTGGTTTGTTTGGAGGAACAGACATGCAATGACACTGGTGGATCCACGTGTGGTTCATGAGAAGAACACACATCTAATGACTCTGGTAGATCCTTATGTGGTTCATTAAAAGAATAGACATCCAGTGACACTGGGTGTGGTTCATGAAAGAACAGACACGCATTGACACTAGGAGTGGTTCATGAAAAGAACAGACAGGCAATGACACTGGTAGATCCTTATGTGGTTTATGGAAGGAACAGACATGCAATCACACTAGGTGGATCCATATGTGGTTTATGGAAGTAACACACATGCAATGACACTGGGTGTGGTTCCTGAAAAGAACAGACATGCAATGACACTGGTAGATCCTTATGTGGTTCATGAAAAGAACAGACATGCAATGCACTGGAGGATCCTTATGTGGTTTGTTCAGAGGAACAGACATGCAATGCTTCTAGCCCTGGTTCATGAAAAGAACAGACATGCAATGACACCGGGTGTGGTTCATGAAAAGAACATACATGCAATGACTTATGTGGTTTGTTTAGAAGAACATACAAGCAATGACACTAGGTATGGTTCATTAAAAGAACAGATAGGCAATGACACTGGTGGATCCTTATGTAGTTTGTTTATAAGAACACGCATGCAATGACACTTGGTGTGGTTCATGAAAAGAACAGACACGCAATGACACTGGTGGATCCTTATGTGGTTTATTTAGAGGAATAGACATGCAATCACACTAGGTGGATCCATATGTGGTTTATGGAAGTAAAATACATGCAATGACTCTAGCTGTGATTCATGAAAAGAACATACATGCAATGACACTAGTGGATCCTTATGTGGTTCATGAAAAGAACAGACAGGCAATGACACTGGTGGATCCTTATGTGGTTTGTTTAGAAGAACACACATACAATGACAATTGGTGTGGTTCATGAGAATAACACACATCCAATGACACTGGTGGATCCTTATGTGGTTTGTTTAGAGGAACAGACATGCAATGACACTAGGTGGATCCACATGTGGTTTATGGAAGTAAAAGACATGCAATGACTCTGGTAGATCCTTATGTGGTTCATTTAAGAGAACAGACATGCAGTGAAACTGGGTGTGGTTCATGAATAGAACAGACATGCACTGACACTGGGTGTGGTTCATGAAAAGAACGGACATGCAATGACACTGGTGGGCCCATCCTTATGTGGTTCATGAAAAGAACAGACAGGCAATGACACTGGTGGATCCTTATGTGGTTTGTTTAGAAGAACACACATGCAATGACACTGGGTGTGGTTCATGAAAAGAACACACATCCAATGACACTTGTGGATCCTTATGTGGTTTGTTTAGAGGAACAGACATGCAATCACACTAGGTGGATCCAAATGTGGTTTATGGAAGTAAAAGATATGCAATGACTCTGGTAGATCCTTATGTGGATAATGAATAGAACAGACATGCAGTGAAACTGGCTGTGGTTCATGAATAGAACAGACATGCACTGACACTGGGTGTGGTTCATGAAAAGAACAGATATGCAATGACACTGGTAGATCCTTATGTGGTTCATGAAAAGAACAGACATGCAATGACAGTGGTGGATCCTTATGTGGTTTGTTTAGAAGAACACGCATGCAATGACA